>LZPO01027391.1:30642-90982 GCA_001675575.1 Neotoma lepida | reverse complement strand
AAGGTTCCAGGAGTATAGAAATATAAAATTATAAGCTTAAGAGATGGAAACTGACAGTCATCAGCTCTAAAGGTTAACTTTTATCACGGGCTCTTTACTTTACAGCCAGCTCCTCTGTCAACTACCAGGGGTTAACTTTTAACACCCTTGCCCCTTATAGCCAACAACTTCCTGGACCAAAGTTAACTTTTAATAGTTGTTTCTATGTGACTTCTACCATGCATCCCATGCCTGATGTTTCCACATGACTCCTAGCATGTACCCTGTGCCTGATGCTTTTCCCCCATATATATATAAAGGGGGCCAGAATGTAATACGAATTTCTAAACGGTCTTGTTAAATAAAAACACAGAACCAGAAATAGGGTGAAAATCTGACAGAGATCAGAGGAATTAAGAACAGCTACCAGCCTCACCTTACCAACACCGCTGCTTCCAAAAGAGAGTAAGTGACTTCCTGTATCTCCACACCTATATTCCTTTCCGTTCTGTTCTCTCATTGGCTTTCTTAGCATAGCTACATCACTTTCTCCTCTTGCTCAGCTCTGTCACTTCCTGTCTGTCTGTATAGACCTCCAGAACTCTATGGTTGATGCTGGGATTAAGGCATGTGTTACCACGCTTGGTTCTGTTCCCTAGTGTGACCATGAACTCACAGAGAAGCAGATGGATTAAGGACATGAGGTAACATTACATGACTTTTGTGTTTACTATTAGTGGCTGACCTTCTTCCTCTGACCCTCAGATAAATTTTATTGGGGGACACAAATAAAATATCACCACACCAGAACCCACCTTCATTGTGACAGCCTCAGAAATCCTGAACATTGACTGTGGCCTCCGCTACCTGATAAGCTTTTATGGCTCGCCATGATTTTATTTATTTATTTTTTGTTTTTTTCTGGAATAAAGTTTGCTTCTGGTTTAATAGACTTTGATGGTCTGTCCCCCATTACTGTATGACCCCAGACCCAACATAATCTTTCCATGCCACATACTGCTTTTTAAAAATAAGTGTTCTTCTGAAATTTTCTGAGTCATGTCAGCCTGTTTCTCACTTTTTCACCTTTATTTTCATCAAGGTTGTCCTTTCTCCTTTGAATTTCATCCTTCCCAATATGCTTTCTTGTTATCCTATAGAAAGTATTCCCATTTTCATTTTATTCTCTATTATATAATCTTATATCTTAGTTCAGGTTTCTATTGCTGTGATAAAACACTAAAAACAACTTATGGAGAACCTGAACTTCCACATCACAGTCTATCATTTGGGGAAGCCAGGGCAGGAACTCAAAAAATAAACCTGGAGGAAGGACCTGATGCAGTTGCCATGGAGGTTTGCTCCCCATGGTTTGGTCAGCCTGCTTTTCTTATAGCACCAGCCCAGAGGTGGCACTGCCCATTGTGGATACATAAATCATAATTTTAAAAAAATGTACCATGAGCCTCTGCATAGAACAATCTCTGGGGGGCATTTTTTTCAACTGAGGTTCCTCCTTCCAAAATGACTCTAGCTTGTATAAATTTGATGTAAAATTAGCTAACATACTATATTTTACATTTATTTCAAAATACTTGTCAGAACTTCTATTGTATACTCAGTATAATCTTTTGGTTCTGTTACTAGAATCTAAGATGTACAAGGAAAAACACAGGTCTTGTATACTGCTTTATTTCTAGTGCTCGATTTTCAATAAATATTTACTAATGAAAAAAATGTTCATTATTGTCCTCTATCCAAGCTCTTGCTTAATGTTCTTCTCTAAAGTATCATGGAAGAATATAGAAGAGATACTACTAAACTTTGAGCATAAAATAATGACTTCTATACACAAGAATCCCACAGTGTCCACTGTAAGGTACTTAATATCAATTCTTTTATGTGCACCATGTATATGCTTTATTACAATGACAATGGTTGTTAATCTTATTAACTCTAGATTGTCCTAAAGCAAACAACGATTTCTTACTATGTATGAGTTAGTATTTCACAAACTTCTTATCTAAGGCACAAGATAGCATCTTCACTAAATAACTGCTGTGAGAGACCTGCTTCGGCAGGAGGGTTCAGTTCAGGTCCCAAAGAGGATGTGTGGAGTAGGAGTAGGAGACAGACATGATCTGAGAGTGAATTAGGTTTAATTGAAAAAAGATTGCACTTTTTATATTCTATAGTGGCAAGAGGATTAAATGGGACACATAGGGCATGTGAACTGGGGTGTGCCTTAAGACCAGAGGTTAGGGAAGCTAGCCTTGACCTTGATACTTAGGCACCAGTCATATGAAAGGGCCAGAAATTCCTTTTGGTAAAGATAACAAGAATAACTTCTGGGGAGCAGACACTATATTAGTTTCTTAGTCTTACTATATGGGCCTGTTCCCCTCATAAGGCTCCTGGTATCTTACTCTTTCTTCATTGTACTGTACCATTCTGATTTCTCTGTATTTTTTAACTGAACTCTTACCTTCAATGGCCTCAGACTTTGGATCTGAATTGTAGGCACTTCATCCTTGGGATCAGGTGTGTTGAGTAAATCTCTAACACTCCTGTTTTTTGGTGTAATCAAGAGGGTGCAACGGAATTCTTGGTCCATGGTGGGGGAATTTTTTTCCAAAGAATTATTTTGTTTAGAGAGGCTACCATTGTATACATTTTTATCCTTTACCAAAGCCCATACAAAATTTCCCAAAGGGAAAGGCATTAATATTGAGAATCATTAAAAATTAAAATAAAAATGTGTTGGAGAAGTGTGGTCTGCAATGTTGAAATGCTGGAACTTGGTCAAACAGCAGTGGTCACCATATGGTCCACAACAAATAATATTACTTTTCTTTTTTCATATTTAGAGTTAAACATATAAAAATAGATTGTGTGAGTTTTAATTTATCTGTAGTTTATCAACTGTTACTCAAACTATTCAAATTTTACAGTTATAAGTCAAGTACAATCTAGCTCAGACTAGAAAAATTCTACAGCATTGATTGCCCTTTGAAAAGATTACTCAGGTCCCTTCATCTACTCTAACAGCAGAGTTTCATTCATATGTTTTTTAGTTAGAACTTTAGAACAAAGAACTTTAAATATGATCCATACCACCTGATCTTGTTCACCTGAATATACTTATAGATGAATAGGGAGTACAATGTGATAATTACACTGCATTGTTATAACTGATATAAGAATGAGCATAGAGTACTATTACACAAGAAAGCGTCTCTTTCATGATCTTGGGCCATCATAAAAGTCTTCATAAAGAAGCAATATGTTTAGAGAACTAAAAATCAGTTGATGTGAAGAAGACAAAAAGAAGGAAGTTTAAGAGAAAGAAAAGGATTTCCACAAAGAAAATATCAGACAAAACAGTATAGAAACTAGAAGACAACTTGAGTTAGTTCCACTGTGGGCATCAAATGGTGATAAACTGTGAAGGTAGGATGGGTAAAACCAAAGGAAGCTAGCAGAGATATTAGGTATGAAGCTGAGGAACTATACATCCACTTCAGGATTTTTGACTAGTGAGTGAGTGGTCTGATTTAAGGTTTTTAGAGAGAAAGAGCAGATGCTGAGACAAAATGAGGTCTCTCCTCATTCATGATTGTCTCAAAAAATGATAAACACTGAAGAAATGTTTAGGCATGAATCAACATAAAGGAAGATATGGAGAATGGTTTCTTTATTACTATCTTTAGTCATTAAGACCATGAATGTTTTTCTGAAGATGACATGGACAGGCAATAAGGCTTTGATGTTAATCCTAGCTTCAGGTCCTACTAGCTATATAAGATTACTGTGGGATGTCTTTCTGTACGTTGTGAATATGTATTGTCTCATTGGTTGATAAATAAAGCTGTTTGGCCAAAGGCAAGGCAGAATAAGGTTAGGTGGTACATTTAAACTGAAGATAGAGATGAAGAAGGGCAGAGTCAGGGCCAATGCTGCAAGCCACACAAGAAGCAAGATGTGAAAGAACCAGTATGCCATAGGCCATGTGATGATACATAGACTAATAGAAATGGGTTAATATAAATGTAAGAACTAGCTAGTGATAAGCCTGAGCCTTTGGCCAAGGATTTGAAATTAATGTAAGCCTCTGAGTGATTATTTGGAAATGATTGGAGGATAGGATGGACAGGAAAAACCTCTGGTTACATATGGCATCTGCCATCTGGCTTAGATGCACATAAAACCTGAGAAAGCTTAAAAGAGATTCTGAAAACACACAGAAACAGAGCCACACTTGGCTTCCTAGTCTCACAGTCTCATGCTAACAGCAGCACAGAGATGTGTTGCCTGACAGTAGCCTGTGAGATGGAGCCAGCTGCCAGCCACCATGAGCTAAGTAGTGTGGAGGTTCGGCACCCTCTTACACGGCTGCAGTGAAGAGGCTTATCCCAGCCACTGTCTATGGGCTTGAGAACACTACTGCATGCTATTTGGTGGCAGTGTGGGCCCCACAGCTTCCCATAGTTGGGAAGGTAAGCAGGACTCTCATTGGTACTTCCACCATGTTGGAAAGCCAAGTGGGGCAGAGCCAACCAGCTGTTGCTTTGGTCTTAGCCATGCCTGCTTAGTAGTTTAAAAACTCTTTTGGTCAGAAAAGGATTACAGATACACAATAAGCACAGATTCAATCAGAAAAGACCTCTAAGTCACTCTGTATTTAAAAAATGTGCATAGGCTTGGGAGAGAGAAAAGAAATGATAGAGACAATAATAGATTTTAAAAATAATAATAAAGTCCTTTAAAAGGATATAGAATAATAAAAAATTATGATAAGTCACATGAAAATGCAGAATACAAGGAGAGTTTAGATTGTCTAATTAATTATTATGTTGTCTTTTGTGGGGGGCTGCGGAGCCATGTGCCAGTAGAGGTGGGGAGGGAGAAACCCAGGTTGTTTGCAGGGGAATGCAATTAAAGCTTCAAATTAGGAGAGATAATGCCAACACATGATCCCTCTTGTGGACAGCATTGTAGATAATACAGATCAGGTGTATGATTGGGTGACCTTTAAGCTGATTGGCTCATTAGGACATTGATCCCTCCCAGCCTTGTGATTTTATGCTTTAAAAGGGGGTTGCTGATTTTTAATAAACGAGTTCCTGCTTGACATGACTCTTTGTTGCATCTGATTGTCTCCGGAAAGGAAGGCTGAGAAATGGGCAGACAGCATGCACTTACCCTTCCTGGGTCCCAGGTCATCCCATCTTGGGAGACCTAAGTTCTCGGTGGGGCAATCCCCCCCCCCCCAGTCTTTGAGATTTTTAACGGCTATGAGACATTCGATTGTAGAGGCTGTATATATACCAACCTCTATATTTTGGAAATACTTTGATTCCAAGGCTTAAGTCAGAAGATATGTTACTTTGGAAAAGAGGTTCTGCTTTTGTTTATACAGGAAATGAGAGGCTATGGATTCATTCCGAGTTAAGGAAAATCAGATTTAGTTGAGGAAGACCCCCCTGTAAAATCTCTGATGGGAGCAGATGACCCAGATGATTCAATGTTTCAGAGTGCCTCTGCTGCAGCTTCCCCTGAGTTCTGCATTCAGAATGGCTTCAAGGCTGCCAGCTAAGATGATCCAGCCTCATAGACTACTCCAGTCAGGACTTGACCATAATCCTAAATTTTCTCAGGCTCCCCCAAAGATTACCAGTGCCCCCAATCAACAGGAAGTAGGGAAGAGAACTATACACACATTCCCAAAAATAAATTATGAATATTTGTTTTCAATTAAGAGGGGTTGGATATAAATTGTTAATGGTCATAATCAATCTCTTCCTAAGAAGAAAGGGGAATATAATATAGAAATGATTGGGAAAAAGTAGATTATTATAATGAAAAAAAGGGTAGATTATTCAATCTACTTCAATCTAAAAAACAACTGTGTAAGATGAATTTCTAAAAGGTCTTGTTAAATAAAAACACAGGGCCAGAAATAGGGTGAAAATCTGACAGAGATCAGAGGAATTAGAAACAGCTGACAGCCTCACCTTACCAATGCCGCTGCTTCCAAAAGAGTGAGTGTGACTTCCTATATCTCCTACGCCTATATTCCTTTTTGTTCTGTTTTCCCATTGGCTCTCTCAGCCTAGCTACATTACTTCCTGTCTGTCTGTATAGACGTCCAGAATTCTATGGTTGATGTTTGGATTAATGACTTTGGCTCCACACTTGACTCTGTTTCTAGTGTGACCTGGAACTCACAGAGATCCAGACAGACCTTGCCTGCTAGGTGATAGGATTAAGGGCGTGTGCTAACATTGTAAGACTAGCAGCTGACCTTGTTTCTCTGGTCCTCAGATAAATTTTATTGGGGGACATAGATAAAATACCACCACACAACTATTAATCTCAAAGTATTTTACATTGGTATGGATTTTAGTTTATTGATAAAAATTTAAAGTCAATTTTGTTATACTGCATGTATATTTCTACTCTTGTTTAAGATACTGTGTTTATATAGCTCATTTAAAATATAAGGTAAAATTCTAGTTTTCAAAAGCTATTATTGTAAACTATGTAGGATAATCAATAAACATAGGTTAGTAGTCATTTATTACAATAAAATTTGTAGATATGTTAGATGTGCTTTCAAAATCATATAGAGATACATTTTAGATAGATGGTTTTCAAATACTTCAAAGGCCTATAGAATATGACATTTAAATGTTTTGTTAACTTAAAGTTTTTCATGACAATGAGACACATCTGCTCCTGGCAGCACAAATTTACTTCAGAGATGATGGACATCGAAGAAATTCCTTATGGGGTTTGCTTCCAATGTGGCAAGGCTAGCAATTTGGGCAAAAAACTGCTCTTGCCTGGACTGCTTGACAGTATGCTGTATAAACTGGACATGCAGGACCCACAGAAAAGTGACTGATAAATTTTGCCAAAACAAGGTGGGGTGGTCCTTCAGGTTCCTGCTTCACAGAAGAAACTACCAAACATTCTTCAGGACACAGAGGAAAGTAACTGATGAACATTGCCAATATAGGCAGGACAGACCCTCATATTTCCTGCTTCACTAAAAAGTCTGCCAGATACTCTAGGCCTGTAAAATGAAGATGGATGCCCCACCATTAAAGAAGAACTTTTGGGTGAGCATCCAGGCAGCCAGATGCCTCTGTCATTTCTAGAGTTTTGGAAGTTATTTGCAACTTGCTTCCTGTTTACTTAGGTAATAGTATATCCTTCTGGGGTCTTTGATAGAGTTTAAGACTAGATAATTATAATTACAGTTTTCCTTAGTCATGATAAAAGGTAAATTAGATATAAATCTTTAGACTCACAAAGATAGGATAAGTGAGAAAGTATTTTCTTTAATTCTGACATTGTAACTGTAATTCTTGCTTGATAACTGTTTTGTTGTATGTAATTTTACTATTTTAAAGTGAAAACCTTCCTTTTTGATTAGACAGAAAGGGGAAAATGCTGTGGGATGTCTTTCTGTATGCTGTGAATATATGTTGCTCTGACTGGTTGATAAATAAAGTTGTTTGGCCAATGGTGAGGCAGAATAAGGTTAGGCAGTACATTCAAATTGAAGACAGAGATGAAGAAGGGGAGAGTCAGGGCATATGCATTGAGCTTCCCAAGAAGAAACATGTGAAAGAACTAGTAAGCCACAGGCCACCTGGTGATACATACATTAATAGAAATGGGTTGATTCAAATGTAAGAGCTAGCTAGTAATAAGCCTGAGCCATTGGCCAAGCATTTATAATTAATATTAAGCCTCTGAGTGATTATTTGGAAATGGCTGTAGGATGGAGCAGGCCGGAAAATAGCCTCTAGTTACATAATATTGTTCCAATTATCTTTCTCTGACCCTCCATTAATGCACCTGTCCAGTCAACTGACAGTACTGTACAGGGAAAGAAATGTATGGAGAATTTTCACACAGACAAATATGAGGGCTTACTAATGAGCTCATCAAAAATGACATGTGCTGAATGACCAGAAAACGACTGGTCACCATTATTATCACATTTTACATAACTTACTTTCCATATTTGTAAGAGTAATACTGATACAAGTTTTATTGAAAAAAAAAACACTTTTGTTTTTCTCTCTACAACATCCACTAGATATTCTATTAAAAATGTTAATTTACTCAATGAAGTATAATACTAAAAATTACACAACCATTGGAAGATATATAGGAATTTCTTGGAAAATTGTACAAACACATTTTTACTTCCCTGTAACACACTCTTGAACACATGTTTGTTTGTTCTTTTTTCTTGACACCATAACTATTTCCAGGCCATAGGGTCAGCAGTATGATGAAAAGAGTAGCAGAAACTGTAGTAGTTGATTCTTGTATATAGGAATTTTAGCAAGAAATGAAATGTGTTCCCCTGCCTGAGTTGGGAGAATATATCATAGAATTATAAACTCCTTTGTCATTGAAATTAAGTTCCTAAGCTGAGTAAAGGAAAACTGAACAGGTCTTTCATAATCACTTCCAATTCATAAGTTAGATCT
Source organism: Neotoma lepida (assembly GCA_001675575.1). NCBI lineage: Eukaryota > Metazoa > Chordata > Mammalia > Rodentia > Cricetidae > Neotoma > Neotoma lepida. The sequence continues at coordinate 82,490 of LZPO01027391.1, read as the reverse complement.
CCACTATAAAGCTTGCTCCAAGCCAGTGCATAGACTGGCTGACTAGCTGAGCTGATAGTTCCTGAAATATATAACATTGGGATAAGATAGTAAAGTGGTATACATTGAGTGTGTGCTCAAAAATCTATATGCAAAAGAACATGGGATTGCTTCTTCCTGCTCTGTATAGAAAATCCTAAAGGAGACGTCTTAGGTTAGCATTGATTAAAGTGTCATAGCAGACTGGCAGAAGCTCATAAGGAAAAAAATCATAACACTTCATTTCTATAACACAAGAACCATGCTATTAGAATCCAAATTCTTTATTTCCAACTTGTAACAAAGTGACATGATCTTTCTCCTTCTCCAGTAATGTATTAGTGATGAAGGAGTATGATGAGACTTTAGTAACTGCTTCTGGAAGCTATAGAAAAATTAAACAGCCTGCAACTTCTCATTTCTGTCACAGAGTGCAAGTGCAATCAATTTTTTTCAAGATAATCAATCTGGCAGATTGTTTAGAAATTCATTTTTAAAGTGCCATACATACAAATAAACCCATGCAGCAAAGTCTAAATAATAGCAGTAAAAGAAGCTGCAAAATGGAAAACTACATTTCTGTCTACTTAAGGCAACATTCACATTAGTTACATGATAAAACAGCAAAAGAAACATCAACAAAGTCCACCTCTGCTTTTATCATGACATCAGAAAGGTATTAAAAAGATAGTGTCTGGGGCACGTGGTCCTAAAATCAAGCTTCAGCTCTGAGATGAACTAGATTTATGGTCTCAGAAAAATTAACTTATCCAAACCCTTCGTTCACCTTAAAATAAGAATATCAACTGGGTCAAAATATTTAATGTGGCTAACACAATCTCCACAAATAGGTACCCATTTATAGCTATTGTTATTTTCTTTAAAGATTACATTATTTAACGACATCATCATTCATACCACTTATTGAGATCTCATCGTTATCTGGAAATTAGACTTTGGTTATCTCATTTTTATTCTCAGGTAAAAAAACTGAGATTCACAAATGATTGAATGCTGATTCTAACAGGAGTTGAACTGCAAATCTTTCATCGATTGCACTACCCACTTTTGAGGATGTAGAGGGAAAGATATCACATTATTCAACTGTTCTGGCAACAGATAGACATTGGCCAATTCTTAGGGTTAGATCAACTGTGACTCAGTATTGAGAGCAAGGCCATTTATGAGTTCTGACAGATAACTTGAGCATTTTCACTAATAGAAATAAATATTATCTGGATCTGTAGTCTACATGTTTAGAGTGCTGTTTTCTGAGCAGGGCTTATGGTGTAATGAAGAATAAATATTCATAAAAGCAATCAGACATTCCCCCCAAGCTTTATGTGTATCTCTTTTTCCACCTTTCAATGGCTGCCCCCAAATGTCTGCCCCAAAGGCCCCATAGGGGCCAATTATTCCCAGCTCAGAGTGACAAAAGCTCCACCTACCTAAAGGTGGCTCCAGGCACAGAACACACTTGCAGATTCACATCCCAGTAAGCATTCTTAGGATTGAGGATCATAGAGGTCCTGATCTGTACAGCAATCTGAGCTGTGAACACATGAAGATGTCTGCAGATGGAAAACTGAAATATATAACCAGCTGTGCAGTTTTCTTCTATCCTACAGTCAATATTCTCTACTCATGACAGTTACTATTTCTAACTCCTTATCTGCTCAATTGAGTTCTTGTTTGTGAATAGTATGTGAGATCTTTTTGTTTGATTAATAAAGCAAAATCTGATCCTTATGTGTCTTCCCACAAACTTTGCCAATGATGACATTGGCCTGCCACATAGTAAATACTCTATAGTGGTAAAAGACTATCAACTATTTCTATTACATGATTTCAGATTTCTATGTCTTACACATGACATTTCGTCAGCTTGGAGAGCCCTCCCTCCTATCTTGCTTTGTTTTGTTTTTATCTTGTACTTTCTTATACTCTTTTAACTCAATCTTAGTAGTCATCTGTTCTAAAGAATATCCCTGGGCATTATAATTTGCTTCATCCTCATCCATTATACACTACAGAATAATATTGTGTGGTTCATGTTAAAATTATTTTACTTCCCTACTCTTTTCCTCAACTACACTAAAAGGTTCTTATTTACATAAACGCATATTTTACTTCAATTATTAAAAAAGTCCAATATCATTATATAATGTTGCAAAATAGAAAGATTCCTATGCAATCTCACTCCTCAGAGAGTGTCAAAATTACATATAGAGATAGACAGGATCAAATAGATTATGTGCAAAGAGCTAAGTGGAAAGAATACATGGCTTATTTGAAGAATCAAAAGAAGTTCAAAAGACTATAATGTACAATAAGAAAAATGATATGTTGTAATAGTACAGAGGATAGTGGCTAAAATCTCCAGCAAGAAATATATTATATGTGTAAACTGAACTAAGTGCTGTTTAGAAACATCATTATTTGTGATGAATGCCAATATTTTTGCATATATTCTATCCTCTCTTTTGTGTAAATCTTTATGTTTGTTATGATCAATTATGTTAATATCTGTCAATGCTAAAGAAATCCAGCCATAGTGTAGGAAAAAATTGCTATGATCTGACTTAAAGTCATAGTCATGAGCATAGATGTCATCTTGGGGGTAAAGACAAGCAAGTGACAAAGATTCCTTAAGAGAGGGGAAATAGGAGTACCAGAGACAAAAAAAATGTGTCTGAGGCAACACATAAGTTTGTTTGGTATACCATATCAAAATGGAGCTCTGCAAACCTCTGCTCCTGATCTCCACACAGAATGTGATAATCTCACAGACCAAAGCAAGAGAAGAATGAGGTTGGTTCCGCCTTCTAGTAAAGTGTCTTTTTCTCACAAGTATGCCTATTCCAAAGCAACCACAGGTATAGCACCATCACTATTTTTGAAATTCTTCAATAAGATAACTTGTCAAAGTTTAGTTCAAAAATACCAATCTTAAAATAATTAATATAGCAAGTTAATTTTATTTTACAAGATAAGTATTACTAACTTGTTGATTTAAAACAATCCTAGTGAATTATGTCATAGCTCTGTATGTCATAGTATAAGAGGGATCTAGTGGATCCTCTACTTTTCATTTTACACTACTCATGTCACCCAGAATAGACTCTTAGTTGAATATTCAGCAGAAGAAACCACTTCCAAGATCATTCTTATTATTAAGGGTAATACAGTACCTGAGGATGGAAGACAAAGGCACCATATTTGTGGTAGGTATTTTCTTGCCTCTGCAGGCGGCCTAAACCCTACCAGCTGCCTTTTCACGCGGACAGTCTACAGGTATAGAAAAAACAATCACCATTTCACTGAATAACTCAGAGAGGGAAAAAATTTTGGACAAAGTTAGAATTCTACTTATACACCCTATTGCTGTTTCTCTCAACCCTTGGAATATAATTTAGCTTATTTACTTTTATACAGTATAGATCAATGTGTACAAATGAATGTTTTTTTTTCTAGAATGTATTTTATTATATATAAGAATATCAAGATATATGTCATGTAATTTCAGGGAATATAGTATAAACCACTGCCTGTAGCTTTAATTGCAGACTTGTATAATACAAATCTATTGTATATTCAAGTTTACCATATGCATTCTCTGTAAATATTCTGAGATTTACATTGAATTGGTTTAAATCTTTTTCATGTTTTCACCTTGAAATAAATATTCATTATTTAAAAATGATCTTTGCTTGGTCATAGAATTTATCCAGTTTCTTTTCTTCTTCAATGAAGTCAGCTAAAGTCTCATGTCTGACTCAAGAGCAAAGCAAGTCTGAAAGCAGAGGCAAAATTCTTAACAGACAAAAAGGAGTATGGGTGACATCTATTCTCCAGCAAGTGACCTTAGAAGTGTCATTCCTCTCTCAATACATAAATATTTAAAACATGAAATTTTTTTCAGAGAATTTGCACTTGGAATTGATAATCTTCTAATTGGATTATATCCATTTTTTAGTGTTGTGCATGGCTTAGAATTCATCCCTATATTCTTTCTCCAGTTGTAAAATTTGAGTTTGGATTTCTTCTGCTCTAATTAAAATAGGAAGAAAATATAAATATATATGTTTTCTAAATCCAATGCATAAAATAATTGAAATTGATTTCACTGTAACAATAGTTTATAAAAACCTTATTTTATTTTAACTAGTTTTGAAAAATAACAACTGTTCAAAGAATATCAGAACACTGTACTAAAATCTATTGTATCAAGGTTCCAGAGTTTACTATAAATTTTTGTTGGAATGAGTAAGGCACAAAAAAGTATTTCATAGGACCTATTGTGCATTTTGAAACTTGAAGAAACTATATTATATCCAGTAGGCCATACTCTGGATATACTATTATACCTGGTATGTATGGAACACTGGAATAGCAGTGACTGAGACAATGAACAAACATGCTTATGAATATACAAAAGGATGAATTAATAATGGCATGTATGTCCTCTCTACATATTCCTCTGTGTCTGAGCTGTTTGTTATGACTTTTAAGAAAGGCAATACAAATTATAGAGCAGTTTCCATGTATTTTTCCATGTTGGTGAAGACAACTGGTTTATCTCAATATCTAGAAAGAGAAATCAATATATTTGAACTCTACACAGTACTTTGCCTGCCTTCATTTTTCCTTAAAGATATTTGTCCTAAAATTGAACATCCAAAGTTCTTCAAAAGTTAAAAAGAATTTCTTATGTGTGCACCCAAAGGTGAAAATGAAGTATAGCTGTGATGGTTAGTTTTAACTGTCCATTTAGCTTAATCTAGAGTAGTTGGAGAAAGAATTCTCAATGAGGAGTTGTCTGGATTAGTTTGGCCTGTGGACTGTATGAAAGTGGAGAAAGGAAGGTTAGTATTAGTATGCATGCATTAGTGTTTTGCTCTCTGTTCCTAACTATGGATACAATGTGACTAACTGCTTCAAGTTCTTGCTGACTTGACTTTCCCATAATGATGAGCTATAACATTAAACTGTCAGCCTATTAAAAACCTTCATGCTTAAGGTTCCATTGTCAGAGCATTTTATTATAGCAATTGGAAAACAAGACAATAGCAAACACATGAATAAAAGATTAAATACATTTAAGCATGTTAATGAATATAATGAATATTTTACTTCATGGATAGCTCATAAATGCTGAACAAATGTCATCTTTCAGAGAGATTGAAAGGTAAGTATAACAGGTTTCAGAAATCTTTTTTCCTAGATGAAGACACTGAGGCAAAGTTGTTCTATAAAATGCTAAAGAATCTAGGCATGAACAGTGATGTATCAACTTGAATCTTTGCTTTCTGAGGTACTTCTGCTATAGAATTGAACCATCATTTAAGGTTCATTTGCATTCCATTTATGAAAATTAAAGCTTTTGGGTTTTTTTTTTGTATAGTTATGGTAAAGGCAAATGAATTTAATTTTTGACGAGGTTAAGGACATGGGATCTAATCCAAACTTTAATTTGATGTTGTATTCCACTAATGTACTGGATTTCAGTATGACTTTAACACAGAAACACACTGACTATATCTTATATTCAGCAAATAGAAAACATACAAGGATTAAAAGGTTTTCAATAATATACATTGACAATCTACAAAATTGAAGCTTTTACCAAAAATTAACGGGATTTTTAAGCTTATTAGATAACAGAAGAGACTATTTAGTCAAGGTTCTCCCATAAGCTCTAAGTCACTTTGAGTAAGAAAAAAATATTTTTTTCTATTACATTGAGGATGAAATGGTGAGAGATAAGAGGATGATGTGGTAAAGGCATGGTGAACTTTATGCATGGGAGTTTCTCTAGAGAACTTTAATAAAAATGTTTTAGATGAATTTTATTTTTCTACTTGCCTTGTGGAAGATTCCAATATGAACTCCTCAAAGTAACAAAGAAAATTAAAAATAACCATGCATAAATAGAATCCAAGAAAAATTATTTCAAATATGAGCATTATACAAAATATTCAAGATATTCTGATGTGATTCAATCCTACATGATTAACTTCCACCAACTCTAAAAGTTTGGTTTCCAAGTAGTTGGTCAAATTGTTAGGAAACAATCAGTAGAATTAGCCACACTCTTGTCATTCTGGTAAAATCTTCGTAACTCAATATTATTGCAATAAGAGATGAGTGTGCAAATTTTAGTTGAATTAATATTGTAATAGGGCATGTAAACTTTTAATATTTTGGGTTTAAAATAAATAAATCTAAACTAGTACAAGGAACATTCTTATTCAATAATAGTCATTCATTTGCTGTATCTGTATTATATAAATATGTACATATATTACTGTGTTGTATAAAAATGTTTTCAAATATGTATATGCATTTGCACTTATATATCCATTTATACAATACAATAATTATACATGTAATTTATTTTAAAGAGTTTTGTTATGGAACTTCATATCCTTGAACTCTAAATTTTAATGCAGTGCCTCTTTCTAAACATATATGTGTGTGCATACATACATATACACATATTTAATAAAAATATGTACTTTAAATGAGGTAAAGTGAAAGTGGAAAATAAAATTTTTAATGTGAAGGAAGTGGGATATATAAGAACTATACTATTTCAAGTTACTGCATGGTAAATTTATAGTATATATCAAACTACATTTTTTTTTTCGAGACAGGGTTTCTCTGTGAAGCTTTGGCGCCTTTCCTGGAACTCACTCGGTAGCCCAGGCTGGCCTCGAACTCATAGAGATCTGCCTGCCTCTGCCTCCCAAGTGCTGGGATTAAAGGTGTGCACCACCACCGCCCGGCTCAAACTACATTTTTGGTTCCCAATTCCAGTAAAGTATGTAAACTATATCATGCTACTTGACAAATATTCAACAAATAATTTTGAGAGAACAAAACTTCAATTTTTACCTAGAGATATGTTTGAATTTCAATATGTGTACTTTTCATAATATCTTGTCAAAGACATAATACATGTACCAAATACAAAATGAAATTAACTTTCAAAAAGATGTTTTCGTATATGGTGAGCACTATGTGACAGATGTGAGCTTCTTACAAATGTGACATTTACTATATTTCAGGTTAAGAACCATAATTATTAGAAGTCTTCTCTACCAAACATTTACATTTTCTCTTCAAAAATCTTTTAATCTGCTCCCATAAAAAATATAACAGCCAAAATATCAGGGAGTTTGCTGTAAGATTATGTCTTTCATTAACATGAGAAGCTACAGCTTCTCACTAACTCATGTTAGTCTCACTAACATGACCACTAAAACATGAGCTAAACAAAGCTCACAGCAAAGAACGCACCAAACTAGATAGGAAAAGCCCCTGAGGAATCAATCATCTTAGATGTAAATATAGGAGACCTATTAAAACTGCATTATCTCTTCCACCAAGTGATGACACAACACTAAGACAATGTATACGAACACACACATACACACACGTGTTTTCAGACTTTTGAATAGTATATACATATTATTTATTTTTTATATATTTATTTATTTTGCATCCTTACCACAATTACCTCTCCTCTTCTCCCATTTCTTCTCCCCAATTCCCCTTTCAACCCCTAACCCCATTCAATGCACTCCTCCTATGCTTCTGTTCAGAAAGGGGCAGGCCTCCCATGGGTATCAACAAAGCATGGCATATCACATTGAGGCAGGACCAGGCTCCTCTCCATGTATTAAGGCTGGGCAAGGAGACCCAGTATGAAGAGTAGGGTCCCAAAAGACAGTAAAAGAGTCAGAGACAGCCCCTTGTTCCCATTGTTAGGAGTCCCACAAGAAGATCAAGCTACATAACTTTAACATATATCCAGAGAGCCTAGGTCAGCCCCATGTATGCTCCCTGGTTGTGGGTTCAGACTCTGTGAGTTACTATGAGCCAGGTTAATTGTTTCTGTGGGTTTTCTTATAATGTCCATGACCCTTCTGGCTCCTACAATCCTTCCTCCCTCTCTTCCGAAGTATTCCTGAAGCTCAGCCTAATATTTGACTTTAGGTCTCTGCATCAGTTACTGGATGTAGGGTCTCTGATGAGAGTTGGGGTGGTCACCAATCTAGTCAGAGGAGATGACCAGTTCAGGATACCTATCCACTATTGCTAAGAAGTCTTACCTGCAATCGTCCTTGTAGATTCCTTGAATTCCCCTTGCATCAGGTTTCTACTTGGCCCCCAAATCCCCTCTTTCCAGTCATCTTTTGCAGTACTCTTCCCTTCCATCCATCCCCCAACCTAATACCTTAAGTTTCCATCCCAAATTGTCCTCAGTACAACTAAGGAGATCTCTTCTATTTCCTATTCCCAGGGAGATCCCTGCATCTTCCCATTGGGCCCTCCTTGTTACCTAGCCTCTCTGGGTCTGTGGATTGTAGCATGGTTTTCCTTTACTTTACACTTAATATCTATTTGTGACTGAGTGCATATCATGTTTGTCTTTTTGAATCTGGGATACCTCACCCAAGATAAGTTTTTCTAGTTCCTTCCATTTGTCTACAAATTTTATGATGACATTTTTTAACAGCTGAATAGATGTATAAATGTGTATATGTTTAAATGTCCATTGTGTAAATATGTCACGTTTTGTCTATCTTCAGTTGAGGGATATCTAGGTTGTTTCCAATTCCTGGCTATTATGTATAAAGCCACAATGAACGTAGTTGAGTAAGTGTCCCTGTAGGAGGATGAAGCATCCTTTGGGTATATTCCTGAGAGTGGTACATCTGGATCTTGAGGTAGACTGATTCCCAACTTTCTGAGGAACTGCCACATTAATTTTCATAGTGGCTGTACAAGTTTGCACTCCCACAAACATTGAAGGAGTGTTCCCCTTGCTCCATACCCTCTCCAGCATAAGCTGTCACTTGTATTTTTGATCTTAGTCATTCTGACAGGTGTAAGCTGGAATCTCAGAGTCATTTTGATTTGCATTTCCCTGATGGCTAAGGATGTTGAACATTTCTTTAAGTGTTTCTCAGCCATTTGGTATTCTTCTATTAAGAATTCTCTATTTGTATCTAGACTCCATTTTAAAATTGGATTATTTGGGTTTTTGATGTCTATTTTCTTGAGTTCTTTATATATTTTTGAGATCAGCCCTCTGTCAGATGTGAGATTGGTGAAGATAATTTACTATTCTGTAGGCTGCCTTTTAGTCCTATGGACAGTGTCCTTTGCCTTACAGAAATTTTACAGTTTCATGATATCCCATTTATTAATTGTGAATCTTAGTGTCTGTGCTACTGGTGCTCTATTCAGGAGGTTGTTTCCAGTGTCAATGTGTTCAAGGCTCTTCCTCACTTTCTCATCTATCAGGTTCAGTGTAACGATTTATTTTGAGGTCTTTGATCCACTTGGACTTGAGTTTTGTGTATGGTGACAGATATGGATCTATTTGCATTTTTCTAAATGCAGATATCCAGATATACCAGCACCATTTGTTGAAGAAGCTTTATTTGTTCCATTGTATATTTTTGTCTTCTTTGTCAAAATTCAAGAGTCCATAGGTGTGTGGATTTAATTTTGGGTCTTCAATTCAATTTCATTGTTCCACCTATCTCTTTTTATACCAATACCGTGTTATTATGAGAGATCGGTACTACAGCTTAAAATTGGGGATGTTAATACCTTTGGAAGTTCTATTATTGTACACAGTTGTTTTAGCTATCCTGGGTGTTTTCTTTTTCCGTATGATGTTGAGTATTATTCTTTCAAGGTCTATGAAGAATTGTGTTGGCATTTTGATGGGGATTGCATTGAATCTATGGATGGTTTTTGGTAGGATGGCCATCTTTACTATGTTAATCCTACTGATCTGTGAGCATGGGAGATCTTTCCATCTTCTGATACCTTCTCCAATTTCTTTCTTCAAAGATTTGAAGTTCTTGACATACAGGTAGTAGTCCACTTGCCTGTTTAGAGCTACACCAATATATTTTGTATTGTTTGTGGCTATTGTGAAGGGTGTTGTTTCTCTGATTTCTTTCTCAGCCCGTTTATTGTTTGTATACGAGGTTTACTGACTTTTTTGAGTTAATCTTGTATCCAGCCACTTCGCTAAAGGTGTTTATCAGCCATAGTACTTCCCTGGTGTAATTTTTGAGTGCTCTTATATATACTATCATGTCATCTACAACTAGTGATACTTTATCTTCTTCTTTTCCAACTTGCATCCCCTTGGTCTCCTTTTGTTGTCTTATTGCTTTAGGTACAACTTCGAGTACTATATTAAATAGATATGGAGAGAGTGGACAGCCTTGTCTTGTTCCTGATTTTAGTGGAATTTCTTTGAATTTCCCTCAGTTTAATTTGATGTTGGCTGTTGGCTTGCTGTATATTGCTTTTATTATATTTAGGTATGCTCCTTGTTTCCCTGATCTTTCCAAGACTTTTATCATGAAGGGGTGTTAGGTTTTGTCAAAGGCTTTTTCAGCATCTAAAGAGATGATTGTGTTTTTTTTTTTCCTTTCAGTTTGTTTCTATGGTAAATTATATTGACAGATTTTCATATGTTGAACCATCCCTGCATCTCTAGGATGAAACTCATTTAATCATGGTGGATGATCTTTTTTATGTGTTCTTGAATTCAGTTTGCCAGTATTTTATTGAGTATTTTTGCATCAATATTCATAAGGGAAATTTGTGTGTAATTTTCTTTGTTGAGTCTTTGTGTGGTTTGGGTAACATGGTAAATGTGGCATCATAAAAAGAATTTGGCAATTATCCTTCTGTTTCTATTTTGTGGAAAAATTTGAGGAGTGCTGATATTAGCTCTTCTTTGAAAACCTGGTAGAAATGTGTGCTGAAATCATCTGGCCCTGGGCTTTTCTTGGTGGGGAGACTTTTAATGACTGCTTCTATTCCTTTAGGGGTTATAGGTCTATTGAAACTGTTTATCTGATCTTGGTTTAATTTTGGTATGTGGGTGTCTATCAAGAAATTTGTCCATTTCTTTTAGATTTTCCAATTTGTTATAATACAGGTTTTTGAAATATGACCTAACAGTTATCCAAATTTCTTCCATGTCCGTTGTTATGTCCCCCTTTTCATTTCTGATTTTGTTAATTTGAGTAGTCTCTCTCTGTCTTTTAGTTACTTGGATAAGGATTTGTCTAGTTTGTTGATTTTCTCAAAGAACCAACTCTTTGTTTCATTGATTCTTTGTACTGTTCTCTTTGTTTCTATTTTATTGATTTCAGTAATCTTATTTCCTTCCAACTACTCCTCCTGGGTGAGTTTGTTTCTTTTTGTTCTAGAGCTTTTGGGAATGATATTAATTTGCTAGTATGAAATTTCTCCAAATTCTTTATGAAGGCATCTAATGTTATGAACTTTCTGTTTAGCATTGCTTTCATTGTGTCTTATAAGTTTGGGTATGTTGAGTATTCATTTTCAGTGAATTCTAGGAAGTCTTTTACATCTTACTTTATTTCTTCTTTGACCCAATGGTAATGTTGTTAAGAGTTGTTCAGTTTCCTTGATCTTGCTGGCTATCTGTAGTTTGTATTGTTGTTGAACTCCAACTTTAATACATGGTAATCTGATAAGATACAGGAAGGTTATTCTAATTTTTTATCTGTTAGTTGTGATTGAAAGTTTTGCTAAGTATAGTAGTCTGGGCTTTTATCCAAGGTCTCTTAAAGTCTACAAGAGGTCTGTCCAGGCTCTGCTGGCTTTTAGAGTCTCTATTGAGAATTCGGATGTAATTCTGATAGGTCTGGCTTTATATGTTACTTGGCCATTTTCCTTTGCAACTTTTAATATTCTTTCTTTATTCTGTATGTTTGTGTTTTGATCATTATTTCATTATTAATATTTTATTTATTATAATTAATAATTAATAATATATCACTAATATTTTATTTATTTATTTATTTATTTATTTGTTTATTTATTTATTTGTACCTTTACAGGTATGTCTTTCTTTAGGTTGGGAAAGGTTTCTTCTATGATTTTGTTGACTATATTTTCTGGGCTTTTGAGTACAGATTCTTCTCCTTCTTCTATTACTATTATTGTTAGGTTTGGTCTTTTCAAAGTGTCCCAAATTTCCTGAATGTTTTGTGTTAGGAAGTTTTTAGATTTAACATTTTCTTTAACTGATGAATCTGTTTCCTCTATCGTATTGTCAGTGCCTGAGATTCTCTCTTCCATCTATTGTATTCTGTTAGTGATGTTTGCATCTGTAGTTCCTGTTTGCTTACCCAGATTTTTCATTTGCAGAATTTCCTCAGTTTGTGTTTTCTTTATTGCATCTGTTTCCATTTTTCAGGTTTCAACAGTTGTATTTGTTTCTGCCAACTGTTTCTTTGTTTTTTTCTTGACATTCTTTAAGAGATTTACTGATTTCCTTCAAATTATTGATTGTCTTTTCCTCCATTTCTTTAAGGAAATTTTTTCATTTCCTCTTTGAGGACCTCTATCATCTTCATAAAATTAATTTAAGGTTATTTTCTTGTGCTTCGGCTACCTTGTAAACTTCAGGTCTTGCTGTCATAGGATAGCTGCATTCTAGTGGTGACATATTGCCCTTTATGTTATTGATTGTGTTCTTACATTGGCATGTAGACATCTGGATTTGAGATGAGTATATTTCTAGGAATTGATTCTTTTGTTTGTCTTTGTTGCATGGGTGTTTTGTTCCTTGGTTTCTGTTTTCTCTCTAGTTTTCTGGCCTAATTGGCCAAGGTTCTGGTGACTGTTGAGTCTTCAGGTCTAGTAGAGTGTCTTCTTTGGGGTTTGGGGGGCCTTGGTTTCCTTAAGCCAGTCTGGCCTCTGGTAAAGCCAAAATCTTCTTGGAACTCCAGATCCAGCCTGGGCTCCAATAAAGCCTGAATTTTCTTCTGTGATACTTAGGACCAGCCTGGCATCCAGTAGAGCTGGTGGGGCTGTTTTTCCAAATGGTATGGACTATACATGTACCGGTGGCATTGACTCTATGTGGGTCTTTAGTATTTGTTCTTCTAACTGGTGTGGATTGTGTCTGGGACTATAGAGTCTGCTGGAGTTCTGTGGAAGGTCTGGCCACAAAAAAGATGATGAGGTAGGGGTAGGCAGTTCTGTGGGTCTTTTGGGAGCAGAATACAGGGGCTGGCCAAAGTCCAGCAAGCAGACAGGTCATTCACCAGCTTGTCTACTGATGAGGGCTGCAGCAGAACAGTGGGATTCCTCTGGAGTTGGGTGCAGAGCCCTCCAGTGGTACTGGTGCTGAGATGTGGGGGGCAGGAGGATTACTCACCAGTTGTGGCTGGTGTGGCATACACTTCAAGGGAGAATTCTGCTGGGATTGGGGGCAAGACCCAGTAGCAGGGTGACCAGGACAGAGATGGGATGTCATTGACCTGGGGAATAATCACAGGGAACAAAATCCAAGGAATGGTACGGTTCCATTGGCAAGGAGGTCACTCACTCATTCTGACTTGTATTGCACTGGAACTAAGTTCAGAACCTAACACACCCTCTGGATCATATCACCTCTAATTTCAATTCCAGTGCATCTGACACCACCCACATGTACCTGTATAGACTTGACACACACACACACACACACACACACACACACACACACACAGATAGATAAATAAATAAATAAATAAATAAATAAGTCTTAAAATGGTCTCTTTTAAGATAGCAATGACAAAATATGGTGAGTGACAAAACAAGAAAAGCAAAGAACTTGAGAGGGACATTTATTTTGTATAAAAAGACACATTCTTTTTCTGATTTTTTCTATAAATAAATGGTAGAATATTATCACCATTAAATACTGATTTCCAATCTATGATATAAAAATCTATGGCTATATCAGAGAACATAGATATAAAGCAATCATAATAATTATACTAAAAGGTTTTGAATTTTTTGATAAATATAAACTATCTCTTTTTATAACAATGTCATCTTAAAAATCACACATCATTTACCTCTAGTTATTAGACCTTTTGCTTCCCTTTTAAATTAATATTATTTTTTTCTGGACCCTTAGAATTTCCAGCTCCTATACACAGGTTAAGACTACAATCATTCCAATATGTTTGTATTTCTTAGAGTAAAGTAGGACATTGTTTTTCAGTTGTTATATATGCTGCTCATTGCATTCAATGTCATACTGATATTTGATGCAGAGAAAAAATGTTGATGGGTATGCAGTTCCACTTTGAAAACATTTTATGCCTTACTTTCAGGAAATGTTGTGCATATCCTGACTCATCTTCATCCTACTTGGGCCCATTTTTCCATATAACTATTAATACATAAAATTGAAATTATGCCTTCCAGAATACTGAGGATTTAAACTTCCTACAGTCTGTTGACCATAATATCAAATTTATAATAATTAGGGACAATAAGTATGTTTAATGCTATCTAGATTATATTGCATGGATCACTACACTGCATAATCCTCAAACAGATACCATGTCCCTTAATAGCCTCAATTTAAATTCAAAGTATCTTAAAACAATTTTTAATTATGAAATCATTTTGTCAAAAATAACCCCAAACAAAGCTGAAATCAACATGGACCACATCTTTCCAACCAGGATCATGAAACGGATAACTTTGCTACTACATTGGATTAATTTTCTTCCTTTAGATATATTAGCTCCAACTCCACTATTAGTAATGCTCTAGCTTCTGTCATCTCCAATGCATAATGGCTTGTGGTCATCCTGGGATATATGCCAATTCCTTAAGTAGCCTAGAGTGACAGTTATCAATGTTTTCTTATATAAATCATCCTACTTCCTTCTTAACTTTCCTCATTCAGATATAGCATTGGATAAATGAATAGTTTTCTTCCCCATTTATTTGAGCAATACTTGAACTTTGCTGACCTAATATCATTAAGACCAGTTGTTCTCGATTAATATAATGTATTACAGGCTACAAGTGAAGTCAAGTAAATGACATATTCCTGCAGCATTTTTGCATTAAATAATCAGCCTCAACCCAAAGTCTTTTGAGGTCAATGTTATTGTGCAGATTTAATTAGCCCATTTAGGCTACAATTGCTTCATATTGTGCTCAGAATGACCAAGATTATGGATTTCAAGTCGCAGGCATAAAGGAGAATCTGAAAGTCTCATTTGAAAAAAAAACTGCATTAGAGATGCACAAATTGGGCAAAAACCATATTTGTGTCTTATTTTAACATACAGGTTAGTTTCTTTTTGTTTCAAATGAATAACTGTTAACTAGTTTTCTACTTCTACATATGTTTGTCTGCTGTTACAATGAATGGGGTCTTTGCCAAGGTCTCATACAAGTTATTGTTATATGCTTACTTCAAAAGGTACTTCAAAAGAAGTTTCTTGTCATTCTCAGTGAAGACATTTAAAGGAAAAATTGATAACAAAAATACCTAGAGGTATTTTATGTCCAGCTCATGGAACTGGAATAAACCAAATTAAAATGCTATGTGTTTATCTCTGGATTGAGTTTATGATACTTTTCTGGGGAATAAAGGGTGAGATTTGGGCTATAATATCAGCAATGACTTTTGGAAGTTTCCCATTCAAAGCCTATTCTGTGTTTGTCAGATAATATATCTTCTCTGATGTGGATAAGTAGGAATGTGACCTGATGCATCATTAAATTATGTGAGTGACACTCTGGAATATTTTTATATCAGAAGAGATTTGTGATTATGTGTACCATTGCACAATCTAGTATTCATAACAACTTATGTGGTTATGAACGGAAAGAATGTATAGTTTTCATTT
Source organism: Neotoma lepida (assembly GCA_001675575.1). Classification (NCBI taxonomy): domain Eukaryota; kingdom Metazoa; phylum Chordata; class Mammalia; order Rodentia; family Cricetidae; genus Neotoma; species Neotoma lepida. Next base: position 66,750 of record LZPO01027391.1, on the reverse strand, counting down.
TCTTTGCAGGGAAATGTCAATGTATAAACAATAGAGATGTCAAACACTGCTGTATTGCTGTCATCTGAGTCCTTCCTCATCTCACAAATGAAGTAGTCCATAGTTTTCTTTCTGGTCTTGGAAGTTGTACCTTGTGGCATAAGTATGCTAGGCAAGTGCTCTCTACTAGTGAGCTATATTCCTATACTTAACCTGTTTTTATGGTGTCCTTCATTTATAAGTATTTTAAAATTTTGAGAATTTTTAATATACATTGTACTAAATAAGAGATTTTCTAAATTCCTAGGCTAACATTCAAAGTAATTGAAAGCATCTCTGAACTTTTCCTCACTTAGCTTAGTATCCCTGCTTGCATTTTTACTAATTTATTAACCAGAGCCTTCAACTTATTTTTTTTTGTATTTCTAAGTAAACTCATTGTATTGCATGAATGTTTACACATACACTGAGATGTCCACATTTGTATATTCAGTTTGGACCTGCACTCTCCCCAGGAATTGTGTACCTTACAAACTCCTGATATACCCCTTAGAAGTTTAGTAAGAAATGAAAAATTAGTTGATGCCATGGGTCATTTTCTTGTGTGACTCCTCTGGCTCCTACAATCCTTCCTTGCCCTCTTCTGCAGGATTCCCTGAACTCTACCTAGTACTCAGCTGTGAGGCTCTGGATTTGCTCCCATCAGCTACTGGATGAAGCCTTTCAGCCTTAAAATGAGGAGTTGTGCCTAGTTTTATTATAACTTGATATGCCATGTTTGGATGCTATCCCTGGGAGGGCTGCCCTTTTCCAAAGGAAAAGGGGGAGGAGTGGATCTGGTGGTGCAGGGGGACTTAGAAAAGAGGACTGAGGGGAAACTGTAGTCAGGATGCAATATATGAGAGAATAAAATTTTAAAAAGAAATTAAAAATTAGTATGTCTGAACCAAGCTTTTTATCTTTTCATCATCTATATTATCATTGCTTCTATATGTATTGGTACTTTGAAATGCCAGGTTCTTTATTTTGGTTGTTGAATTCTCAAACTTGAATTCATTTGGCCTCATATCTATTAAGGCCTAACAAAGGCTGTTGACTGTTTTTACTCTATCATTGTTCACCAGTATTTATAGGTTTGAAATGGAAAATAATGAGAACATAGCTATATACTGAACATATAGATTTTCTCTTGTCATGATTTAAAAAAGATATAATTACTATCTATATAACATTTGCACTGTATTAGATATTGAACATAATCAAGATAATTTAAAGTATATGGCAAAATATGTGTAGGTTAAATGCAAATAAATGATACCATTATGCACAAAGAATTTAAGGATCTCCAGGATCTGATATCTTTTGAAGGTCCTTGAACCAACTCCTTGAAGATCTAGATAATTATTTGTCCTTCCTCCACCTAAGTAGCTATCACACTAATACACTACCATCACCATCCTGACTTCATTAGTTTCCACAAAGATGTCACTAAATTTTTCCCTGCAGTTCCCCACCCAGTCAACAATATACTAAATGTGTTCGACATTAATGAAAAGTGAAATTATACACTATGTGTTCTTAAATAGTGGCTCTTTTCTTAGCATAATGTTTTTAAGGATCATCCATGTTCCTATTTGATTTGTTCCATTGCCAAATAATATATTGTTATACAGCATAATGTGTTTTATTCATCAATTCATTCCTTTAATGAACATTTGAATATTTACAAGTATTATTCAGAATGCTTCTGTGAATAGTTTCGTATAAGAGTTTGTGTGTCTATCCTTTGTGCTTTATCTTGGGTTTATGCCTATAGGTAGGATTGATGGATAATATGGAAAGACTATGTTTAACCTTTTGAAGAACTTCCAGAATGTATCCTAAAGTAATGTATATTTGTTTTGTCATCAGCAGTGTAAAGGGTTTGATTTTAGTCAGGTAATTTTTGATATACAATATCCAATTTCTCCTAATTAAAGAAGTGGAACCTACTTGAATTGCACAATGACTCACCATCAATATATGACAGAGCCTTTCTTCCTTTGGACAATTGTTGAACATTGTATAATAAATTGAATTATGTCTTTACAGTTTCATAGTCACAGAACTACTCTATCATTTTTGAAATTTTTATTCATTTGAATACTAATGAATTACACACAATGTCATATTAAAGCTATTCATTTACTTAGTGAAATGATTCTCATGTCTTTTTTGTGTTTCCTCTACTTGCCTTATTATTATTTAATCTTTAGAGTCATTTGGATCAAACACCAGAAATTTATTTGTCAATAACATATATTATAAGCAGTTTTGCATTTTCAAAGAGAATAGCATTGTCTATATTTTTAAAATATTCTAGAATTTTATTAGTTCTTTAAGAATTTTATAGTGCGTTTTGATATTTTTCATCCACTCCCAAATTTCTGCCAGCTCTATCCCACCATTCTGACACATATAGCTTTTTTTTACTCTTTTAAAAATATCTATTTAATCCAATTTGTGCTTCCCATATATTCTTGGTTTTATGGCCATCCACTGATGCATGATCAACTTATGAGTGATCATACTCAAAGACACCTGATTTCACTCTCTCCTAGCAACTATGAGATGTCAATAGCTTCTCAGGTGGAGGTAAGTCTCCATGCTCTCCTCCCTTATCCACGTGGAAACTTTTTATTACACATTGCACAGGTCTTGTGCATGGTGTCACAATCATTGTTGTATTGTATGTGTAACTGCCTTTTTATACCTAGAAAAAAACATGTTTCATGTAATAAATATATACCACCTCCTGCTCTTACACCATTTCTTTTCCCCTTATAGAATGATTATTTGTTAGGAGAACTATGATATAGATATCCCATTTAAGAATGAGTACTCCCTAGCCTCTAATTCTCTGCACCTTGACCAGGTGATGATCTCTCCATGACATAAAAATAAAGCTTCTTTGATGACACCTGGGAGATGCATTAACAAATTTGTGTAACAGTAAATTATTAAGTGTTGGTTTAATACTTTATACATTTAGCAGAATAATAGCAACAGGTTCTCTCCTAGGGATGATGACTTACCTATTCATAGGTTCTTGTTCTCAAAATGGTATCAAATAGGGGTTTTATGTTGTGGAGCTGGACAAAAACCCAATCAGAAAGTGCTCAGTTACTCCCATAATGTTTATGCCAAATCTTAAATGGTCTTATAAAAAAAACCCTGGAACTAGATATAGGAGTAAATGCTGAAAGGTCAGAGAGACAAAGGAACAAGCCACTAGAGAAACTTCTCACTACTACCAAATCCTCAGGCCGAATGGAAGGCGAGATCTTAATTCCATGAATCCTCTGACTGAAAGCCTCTGAGTCCTCAGCCCAAAGATCTGTAGTTCCTGTGTCCTCAACCCTTATATGCCTTTGTCTGTCCAGCCATTTCACTTCCTTCCTAGTGTTGGGGATTAATGATCTGCGTGCTTCCCAAATACTGGTAACAAAGGCATGAGATTTCAAGTGCTGGGATCAAAGGCATATGACAACCAAGTACTGGGATCAAAGTTGTGTGCCACCACTGCCTGGCACTGTTTCTCTCCTACACTGAATCAATCTCATGTAGTCCAGGGTGGCTTTTAACTCACAGAGATCCAGATGGATCTCTGCCTCCCGAGTACAAGGATTAAAGGTGTGTGCCACCACTGCCTGGCCTCTATGTTTAATCTAGAGGCTGGCTTTGTCCTCTGATCTTCAGGCAAGCTTTATTTGATACACAACATATCACTACAGATTTCAACAGTGGCTATACTAGCCAGTGTTCCATGGGTATATTATAGAAGCATACATAGGCTTAAAAGACCATCTTTCTTTTTTAGTCTGGGTCTCATATATCCCAGACTGGCCTTTCCTTCACTGTGCATTGTAGGATGACCTTGAATTCCTGATCTTCATGCCTCTTCCCACACCACCTGCCAATTTATGAGATTATAGTTATTCAACATCATATAAAGGTTAGAAAATCATCTTTAACTTATATATTTCTTTTTTTCCTTGTTTTTATGTTTAACATTCCAAACCTAATGCTGATTTACAGACTAAGGTAGAGGTTTAAAATATATTTGTCATATATTATGGAGCCTGTAAAGGAGGTAATTTTCAGTTTAGCTCAAATGAAACAGAATAGTTCAATGACATGCCATAGCATGTCATGTTGAACAAAGTAATTTCAAATACACTAAATATATATACAATGATTTAGAAAGACTGATTTCTTTTTAACTAAAGCAGACCAGAAATGCCAGGTATTGATGATAGTTGAATTTAGCCAATCTGAGTAACATTTCTGATTATGAATACATCAAAATATATGAGATGTATTTTAAGCCAAATTAAAAACCAGTGAATCTGCCTTTAAAAGTATTTTAATTATCTTGAGTCAAAACAAATAAATTATATACTCCAATTAAAAATGTAATAATTCTAAGAGTAATTGGTAAAATATATATCCCTATCAAATGTGTTTAATCATACAGTAGATTCCAAAATCAAACTGCCAACTGTTTATCAAGCATTTTAAAAAATGCTTACAAAATTTTGACCTAACAATTCAAATTAATTTCAATCAATTATTAATATGACAAAGATTAAATGAATACCCAAAATACAAGCCTTTTTTGATGAGTCCTGAGTACATAATGGCTTCTGGATTCATTGGGTTTATAATTTAATTGAGAAAGGGGTATATAATAAAAAATAAATAACCACACAAATGAGTTTAAATTGATAGCAGCAATTTTTCAAGATAAAAGCTTATAGGAGTGTTAGAAAAGCTTAATGAAAAAGTACCTATCTTCTAGTTGAGGCGTAAGAAAAGCTTATCAGAAAAGCTTACAATGTAGTCAACACGTGAAAGGAATCATCAGAAATTAGGGGAGTGGACTGTAAGTGTGAAAGTGGATGAAGGAAATAAAAGTCTATTGGTTTATTTAGTATCATGGACTGTATTTTAGAAACAAGCTGGTAAGAGTGCTTTGTCGTAGTGTAGGAGGCTATTAAGTCTGCTCCCTCTTAGCAATTGTGGAGATTCATGACCTCTGCTTTCCCCTTTTCTGCTCCTCCCATAAAATATCTGATTTATCTTTCTTTTGGTTTTCAAACAGTATCATTTACACTTAATTACAAATGTTTATTAGCTTGGAGTTACTAATTATCTTCTTTTTGGCCTCTCCCTTTGAATGTCTGACATAACAGAAACAAATATGGCTAAATTACTCTGAAGCTATCATATCATCCCTTCTTTATAATTGGAAGAAAGAGTAATATGTGATCTTCTTAATCATCTTAAAAGTATTATGTTTCAAGAATATGGAGTACCACTGAAAGAAAGGTCAGCAATGATGACAGTTGCTGGATGAGATGATCAATATAAAAACAGAGTTCCTCAAAGTAATTTAGCTCACTGTTTTTGTTAAATGACTTCTTATTTCTTATTTCCTATGATTCATGTAGGATATATTGCAGTATGAGATGTTCACACATTCTCTGATAACTGACATTGACATCAGGATGTGAATGTGAGATACAGTGATGTGAAATCAACTTCATACATTGGTAACAAACATATCCTTTCTTAATACTTTAAAAATGCTTTCTTTTTTTTTTCTGTGTGGGACTGAGATAGGACAAAGATAGATTGAAAAATTCTGGATATTATTTTGAAAATATATGGAATTGGAAATTATAAAATCTGAGATGTCTGTCTGATATTTTTATATAGAAGATGAGATATGATGAGAATAGAACACATAGAAAAAGGAACAAAGTTAGAATGACATATGTGTATATGTATACATACATGCATACATACATACAAATCTTATACTTGTATAATGTCTCTAAGTATGAATTACTACAAAGTAAAATTTGATGGAATGATGTTAATAAGTTATATGCATTAATAAATCTAGTTGCTAATTAATATATCACAAGGCATTTACAAACTCTTATAACCACCTGAAAAAATTATAATCTTTTAGGAAATTTTAACATAAACAACCAATTTTTATGTTAATAATTACATAGCATACTCTTCCTGGGAAATACAGAAGAAAGTTGTTCATTCTATACAGAGATGTTATAGATTTGCAATAATAGACACATAATCCATGATGTGCTTAATAAGTCTTTTGAAGCAAGCACTATTAATGTATTTTATAGTTATATCTACATTTAACTGGGTTATCTACAATAATCATTAGTTTTATTTTATTTTTATTTAAGAAATTCATTTAACATGTGCTATCGGTTGGGTGCTATTCTGTTCACTTTATAAATATAAACAAAATTAATCATTTCAAGAGCCCTCTGAAGTGAAACTGCTATAATTCATGGATTACAAATGAGAACATTAATACTCAGAGAGGTTTAAGTAAGTTTTCCAGAGTCACAGATATGATAAGTAGTATCATCAAGATTCAAATGTAGTCAGTCAGATCCCAGTATGCTGACTTCTAACCTCTAACTGAAATCTCTCATATTACATTCAATTATCATCCCCTGGTCAAATCAGAAAGAAAAAAAATGAATCATCACACCTCTACCCAGTGTTTTCTGCCTGAGAAACGTGATCTGATATGATTAACAACTCCCTGTGAATGTTTGACTTGATATAAAATAAATTCTTAACAGCCAGTATTCGTTTTGGTTTGAGCTGATTGAATATCATTTAGAGGAAATGTCATGCTTCATACTCTTGTTATCAGTATTTTATTTTTAGACTAAACAAGCATACACTGATAGGGAAAAGAAAAGCTTAGGACTTCAGACCATGCACAAGTCAACTCCTGGTCCTTGAACATGCTGTTTCTCCTCATCCTATTTCTCTTTAGAGGGCTGCTTCCTGTTTACCCTTTAAGTCCTCACCCCCACTCCTACTGTGAATTCCTCAAAGAGCCCTTTTGAATTCCATATTTAAAAAATCACCATTTCCCACAAATATACAGATACACAAAAAGGGTATACACACACACACACACACNCCGCACGCACGCACTCCTGCACACACACTTCTTCATGTTGCTAGTTGATATGTTCACTAGTTCATTTTACGCTCTTTCCTTCCTCTCCCTTCTCAATATAACCTCCCTAGTGGAAGAAACTAGTCTGTATATACTCATCTCTATACTCTCACTCTCTAAGCACATCCGTACTACATCATAACTATGTTTCTAAATAATGGAGTGAAAGAGAGAGGGGTAAGATTTCACAGGACAATACTCACTCTTGCTGGCTGCAATAAAAGAGCCAGACTACTGGTGTGGAACAGAAGTACCTCTGTTAAATGATGAGTGTTTGAACATTCAGTTTCTTTACAAGTTCACACTAAAGGGCTCCCATTGTTTTTCAGGAAGAGAGATAGCCCACAGAATCATTGAATCAGAACATTTGAGGACAAACTGACTTCTGAAAGACAAGCTGCCCATCTTCCCAACTTCTCTACTTCACCCTTAAGTCGTCTTCTCCTTAAAAACAAAACAAAACAAATAGTTTTAAACTTTCTTTTTATAATCATTTAAACTGTTAATATCCATTGTAGAAATGCAACCACTTTTCTGTGTAGCCTGAGTCCTTCCAGCCAAGTCTGATTCTTTGCATCTGATTTTGGGTGATTATGTTCTCATCTTAGTATCATCTGATAATTTTCAGGTTAAGGCTTTGGCAAATAGGAAGTGGGGATACATTATAGTCCCTATAAATCTGGGGAGTTGCAACCAAGTTCTTGTCTTTCCTGTCTTTGACTTTTCATTTGAGCATTCTTGGATTAGTAGCATTTGCACCTACAAGTCTCCTTTCAAATGAACAGTTAACAGCAAACATTCTTTTGTACTGTTTGCTGTGAAAGCTTACTTCAATAGATCCTTTACAATCCGGTCTGCTTGAATTTCCCACCCTGTGGGATTGATATCTCTGGAATTAACCGACTGGGACTCCTCTCATGTGTTCTCTTGGGGTTAGGAACCCAGAATGAACATTTGTTTTTCAGATTTACTTTCCTCTTTAGAGACAGTCAGAATTGATTTTTCCCTTTTCCTTCCAGCAGTCATTTACCACCTTTCTTCAAATATAATCAGTCTTCTCTACAAGACTGAGAAAACAAAGTAGGAGTTTGCATGCCATTAACTCCACAGTTGCAAGGCTGTTCTTCACAGTGTGTTTCCCTTCTGAAGTCAGCCATATTAAATGACAGCAACATTCTATACGAAATAGCTGCCTCAAGAAATACAAAAGAAGTGTATCTGTGGAACAAAACAAGTGACTGTAAAAGACTTTTGGCTAAATCTATGTGGCTAGCGGTCAAACGAAAAAAATAGCTTTCAATTATTTTTTGGTAAGATATTGGTGCATATTAGAACTTTTGCTTTAACTTTTTCTATCATTAGGAAAGACATTTTTAGTAGTAGGACAGAATATTTATGGCAACTTGTAATAGAAGAAAAACGTATAATACATAAGGAGATATTTTCATCTTCAAAATAAAAATTCTGGCTAGTCTCTTAGTATAACCATGTTCAATTATTCTTGACCTTAAAGAGGACCAAAGCATGTTATTAATTTAACAGTTTTTAAATCATGTTTAAAATGCATTTGTATATGTAAAAGCGTTTTGTACCATATAAAAGTCTTTAATTATTTTGCATGCCTTGTCTTATTTCTTGGAAAATATAATTTTTATCTTAATTTAACACATAATTGATTACCTACTGTTTGTTGTGTATGCATGGTTCTATATATTATGGGTGTAGCAATAAATATGATTGTCAAAATCTTACTCCAGTTGTAATGAAAAATGAAAAATACTAAACAAAATGGATGAAGTATAGGGGGTGTACAATATCAAATATAACAAGGGTAATGGAATTCTAAAATGTGGAGGTATGATCAAGAAGATATGAATTACAATTTTAATTAGGATATTCAGGACCATTCTAAGCATTAGACATTTGTGCAAAGATAGAAAAGACATGAAGGAATAATCAAGTAGCTACCTGGGAAAGGTGCATTCTATGAAGAGGTTATTGTTAAATAAGGTCCCAAGACAACAGAACATAGCATTTGTAACTTTATGAATGAAACAGCTCTTACTTCAAAGTAATAAAAGAGATACTTTATTCTTGAGCCAGATGTGTGTGATCTTGGCCCAGAGGCATAAATTTAATTTTCCCCAAATACTATGTTCCAAGGAAGTAGCAATTTCATAAACTTCTTTTGAATGATTTACTGTTTTTAATTGTGTATGTTTTAGGGTGAGGGAGTGTCTCTGGGTAGGTATATGCACATGAGTGCTGATACCCATGGAAGCCAGAGGTATAGGTTTCACTGGAGTTGGAGTTATAGGTGCTTCTGAGTTGTCCAATGTGGGTATTAGGAATTGAACTGGGGTCTTCTATTCACTCTTAAACAATGACCCAAGTGATGGGTGATGTTCCTTATGCTATAAAAATGTGTTGTTCTGATTGGTTGATAAATAAAGCTGTGTGGCCAATGATGAGGCAGAATAAGGTTAGGCAAGACATTCTAACTAGGGAGAGAGGAGAAGAAGGCAGAGCTGAGCAGATGCTGCTAGCCACTGCCAGGAGAGAAGCAAGATGTAAAGGTATCAGTAAGCCACGAGCCACATGGCAAGTATAGATTTATAGAAATTGGTTAATCTAAGATGTAAGAGCTCGCTAATGAAAAGCCTGAGCCTTTAGGCCATAGTTTAAACATATATAAGCCTCTGTGTGTTTACTTGTGTCTGAGCGGCCCCAGGAGCCCCGGAGGGACACAGAAAAACATTTTCTTACACCCAAGTCTCCAGCCCTCATCACAAACTTTTTATACCAACAATAAAAAGTCATAAAATAACACATTTTCCCAATACAGTGGGGGATACATTAGGTAGACTGGTTGCAGCAAACCAGGGAAAACTATGCTATAGACCTTAGGTGCTACATGACAGCATGCTTTGTCCTTGGATAGGAGTAACTAGGGGTCTAGTTCATTCCAAATGATTTACTTAAAGGTCGCAAAAGATGTTAGGTCACACAGAGGAGTGGAATCAATGGCTATTTATGGGCTAAAAATGCCCCAAGATAATTTGGCTGTGGACTTGTAACATTCTAACCTCTCCACATCATTGAAGTTATAATCAGTCAATCAGCCAGTACAGATACGAATTTTTTCCAGGAATTCTCATTGTGTAGAGAGAATAATATTAGAAAATGTAGTCATAGAAGCCACAGAGAGCTATAGGTTTAGCCTGGTCAGAGTTTGTAGCAAATAAGAAAATATACACACAGAGAGACAGCTAAATGTCTGATCTACTATTATGGCCTCATTCAGAAAGAGGTACTTTGATTGTCCACAGTTCAAAGAATTGCTTTGCTTTAAGCACATGAGTTTTATAAAAAGGATCATCATCCACATTAGCATGAATAGCCTTAAGGATTCTTACTGGGGCTCCAAATCAGGGTGGATAGTTTTGATAGAGCTAATGTAAGAGCAGAAAGAAAATTAGTTTATGTTATACTAATAAAAAGAGTAAAACAATTTCTGAAAGGTCAAAGGCTGTGAAGGTTGGTTTTGTCAGCTTTGGATTCCTGGTGTTAAGTTTAACATGTGACATCCAAATGATCTCAATGAATAACTTGCCCTTCACAAAATGAACAGTTGTTAAGCCTCATTAATTGTTTAACCGTCTTGCCTCATGGTTTCTCAGTCTTCTTTGGTATTAGGACTCAAGAGTGAAATGCATATTGAGAGTATTCATCAAAAGTCATTTAGTGAAAAGGATCAATACTGAATATTATTATGGCAAAAAGGTATGACAGATGAAAATGCAAGGCCTTTTGCTTTGAGTTAAATAGGAAGCACTTTTCTGTGTATAAAATCAACCTCCTCTGCAAAGAGCGTTAGGACACTCAATTTAATAGTTTGAAGCGCTATCTGCTTCTAAACTAAAAGTCAATTATGATCTTTAAACAAAATATTTCTATTCTATTTGTATTGCAATAGTTAAATCCTTCATATTATAAAATTCTCTTCAAGTAGACTCACTTTGACTAATCATATGATACATATTTAAAATATGTAAATAAAATGCAATTGAATTCTGGTAATAAAAATAATAGAAGTAATTTCCCTTTAGTTAATACCCAAAGTTTTTCCAATATTTTACTAATGAGTGAATTAATTTTTTAAGCTAGTTTATTGGAGGCAAAAGTTGATGTCAATGTATGTGTGTGTTGTACCCCTTTGTGCTTCACAGTCCCGTGTCTGAGTCTTAGAATGAAGCTTTCTAGAGAAATATGAGAATGAACAATGACAAAGCCAATAATGGAAATAATATTGTCATCCATACACATGTTAAGATCCTGTTATATTTTAGATCTGAGGACACAGGTTCTGAAAGAATAGGGTTTAGAATTTTTCCATGCTTATATTTTCTCCATGTGATGCTATGTTTGTTAGAATATTTGTCACATATATTTCGTCAATTAAGTAATTAAGCAATTACACTACATTACATCTTCCCCCACTGGAATTATGAGCTGTTTTCTTGTTACTTGCAATATAGAAACAATGTATCAAGTTTATCCAATTAAGGATTACATTGCAAAATAATTTTGAGGCTTATTCAGACTGTTCATTGCAAATTGCTTCTCAGGAGAAAACACAGCAATTGTATGAATCATGAGGAAGTACATATATTTTATGAATGTTATTTCTTCTATGGGACTACTTTCCAACTTCAATTTTTGTAAAAGGGTAAGAATTGGTTGTTTCTTAGAAACTTAGAATTTACATACCATGTTATAATTTTCTCATATTGTAGTTACAGCACCAAACTCTCTAAATCCATAAATCCTCTTTCATTCTTGTGGCATTTGTTATATTCTTTTATCTTCTACTTTGCTGTTTTAATGTCCTTCTCCAGACTCCTGACATTAATATAGCTGAGTTGAAGGGTCCACTTCAGCTGCTGTCAGAGAGATTTAAAATCTGCTCTTACACATGAGAGTAGAAGTCCACCAAATTTGCTTCAGTTGAGGGAATTATTGTTAAATTTTGTAATAGTTCTCCCAGAAGTACCAGGAGAATGAATTTAAATCAATCCTCAGAAATGTCACAACCTAGAATTATTTGACAGTTTAGAAAAAATGTGATTTCAAAAGGCCATTTAAATAAACTAATTATTGGCCACCAGATGGTAATTTATCAGAACAAGTTTAAGTAGATAAAAATCAGTAGTAGCCTTATGTTCATTTGTAAAGTGTTGATGGGAAAAACAAAACAAGCACAATTAAGCCATTCTACATAGTATATGAAGTCTGACAAGAAAGACACTTCCAGAACAGACTTTTTTTTGCAACAATGTTAAAACTATTTGCATAAATATATGGTAAAGAAAACTAAACATCCCAACAAATGAAGCAGTTTCGTATTAAATTTTTAATTCTATTTTTCCTAAATTGGTAACTATAATTCTATAGTGATGGCAGAAAAAGAGAGTATTCGAGAATGCATTTGATCTATCAATTTTGGTACCCAAATCACAAAATTTTCCACTTAATAAAACATATATAAACAAATTGTGGTATATATATTAAAGAAAATATTATTTGTCCACAGAAGATAATTACTAGTATTTGATTAAAATATAGATTAACTGTAAACACAAAATTCTGAATATTTAATGATTCTGTTTATATGACATAAGTAGAATAGATAAGCCCATTGAAACACAAAGATTTGTGATTTCTATGGTCTGGGTTGGTGAGTGGCCATGGAATGATGGAATGGGGATTCACTGATTAGTGCATATGAAGTTTGATTTTAAGTAAGTTAATGATGATATTCTGAATCTAGACAATGGTATTAGATCTCAAAAATGGAAATGCATTAAATGTTACTAGACTATTAAAATTATGAATTATATGCTATATGATTTTATGCACATTAAATACTGCTATGTTCATATATTTTAATTATAAATATTTGTGTATATTTTACAGCATGTTTTTAAAAATATATCTGTTAATGGAAAAAAATTCCAATGTTAAGTATTCTTATCCCATGTAAGTTCTTAAGATAAATTATCACCAATGGAAATGGAAAAAAAATGAAAAATGCCTCAGCTAATATGACAACAAAATTTTCAACTTTTAGCACCTGTAGCATACTCTGTGAGTCATTTCTATGCTCTGGGCATCATCCCTTACATGTCTATAATCCTTCATTCTTTGCGTACCTTTCCTAGAATCTGTCCCCCAAATTTGAAAAACTGATGCTTCAGGTAACCTGTGTTATAACAATGACTCTACTTCTTTTTTGTTTTTGATATATTTTTGGAGATTATAATATATCATTCTCCCTGTTTTTAAATTTCCTCTCTCCAAATCCTCCTATATACCACTCCCTGTTTTTTTCAAATTCATGACCTATTTTCTCATTAATTGTTGACATATATGTACACATACTTATATTTCAAATACTTAAGTGTAATGTGGTCGGATTGTATAATGTTACTCATATGTGATGGAGATGTTGTTCTGTACACTGTGAATATGTGTTGCTCTGATTGGTTGATAAAAAAAAATGCTGGTTGGGCATTAGCCAGGCAAGAAGTATAGGTGGGATAAGCAGACAAAGAGAATTCTGGGAAGAGGAAGGCTGAGTCAGTAGATGCCTGCCAGCCACCCAAGGGGCAACATGTAATGGGATGCAGGTAAAGGAACAGAACATGTGGTGACATACAGATTAATAGAAATGGGCTGAGTTTAAGTATAAGAGGTAGTCAATAATAAGCCTGAGCTAAAGACCAAGCAGTTATAGTTAATATAAGCCTTTGAGTAATTATTTTATACGCGGCTGTGGGACCCGGACAAAACTTTCTCCTACACATATGTATGTTTCCATGACTGACAATTTAGTATTTAGTATTGGATAACCAATTGATGTACATTTCCCTCAAAAAGACTATTTCTCCCATTCTCAGCACTTTTTAGTTGCCTGCAGTTCTTTGTATAAGGTTGAGGTTTCATGAGCTTTTCCCCTTCTAAATCAGCATATCATTTGGTGTCATCCTAGTTCAGCTCATGATTTTTAGGCAGCCATGTTGGTGAGATTTTATGTGTATAGTTTTATGGCATTCCTAGGAGACATACTCTCATAGCAAACTCCCTGTTCCTCTCACTCGCACATTCTTTCTGACCCCTCTTCTCCAATGTTCTCTGAGCCTTAGGTGGAGGAATTGTGTTATATATTTATCTGTTGGGACTGGTCTCCATAACTGCTTGTAGTGTTCTGTAGTGGTCTCCTTTCTGATACACAGGGTTTTCTTGATAAGAAGTTAGAAATACACTTACCTGTTGTTATAAAAAAAGTATTTAGAACATAGCTAGGAGCTGTGTTGGCTTAGTAAAGCAAGACCCATGCTTCACTAACCCTTGGTAGTTGGCTAAGTTTCAGCACCAAGCATAATCTTCCTCTTCTTGAGCAGGGCTTAAGTCTAATTAGAGAGCTGTTGGTTACTGCCAAAGTATGTTTGGCACTACTGCACCCTTAGGATTATTGTGGCATGCTGGTTATTGTTTTAGTTCATAAGTGTTATAATTGGATATGACTGCTAGCTGCTTTCTTCCTTTAGAAGCCTGCATGACATGTTCTGGTACCTTGAAAGCTAGTACTCAAAAAGGAGGCTTTCATGTTAGTTCCAGTTCAGGGGTCTCTGGGTGCCATGTCTGAAGTACATGGTGTCAGTAATAGTAACTTACCTTCAATCTCGAGAAAGGAACCAAGAGCAATGACAACAGACTATAATGTTTGGGGAGTTTTCTGGAAAACCCTGACAACTCAAAAGACCATTTTTTCACACCTGCTGTTGGGATTTCTCTTAGATGGTTTATATGGTTTTAGGGGGATGCATTGTCAGTCCAGATGGGAAAATTTCATTCAAATTATCTATATTTGTACACCAGCTTGCATACATTACAGGTATATTTAGGGACATGGATAATAGTATGACTCCTGGTGACATTTTTAGACACCTTTACTATTAATTTACACCTCCCTCCTTCTTCTATATTTATGTTCCTCTTTATTCTTGAATTAAAGCCCATATCTTTCTTCTTATTTCCCTGATCAGATCACTCGTACTCTGTGACACACCTCTCTATTGCTCTACCACTCTCAACCCCCACAATGATCCTATTTAATTTCTTTGTTTCTGCAGTTACTCCAGGTTATATAGTCACATTTGAAGATTTGAAGCTACGAACATCAGACAAAAGAGAAAATGCAAAATTTGTCTTCCTACTGCTGTTACCTCACTCTACCTGGTATTTTCTGGGTCCATCCTTGTACTTTGAATTTCCATTTTTCTTTACAGCTGAGTAGTATTCCACAGTGTACTACTACATATTCATTATCTATCTATCAGATAAAGCACATTAGTTTGTTTTAGTATCCTTGCTATTGTGAATAGAGCAACAATGAATATGGCTGAGTAAGGGCCTGTGGAGTAGGATGTTGAGTCCTTGGGACATATGCCAAGGACTGGTATAGCTGGGTCATGTGTTTTTTTAGCTTTTGTGGATTTTCCACACTATTTTTTATAGTGGCTGTAGTGGCTTTCCCTAATTTCTAGGGATATTTAAAATAAAAAAAATATGTCTTAGCTATTTTTTGATAATTCTTCATTCAGGACCCAGGCCCATGTATTTTAATGAGGTTTGTTTTCCCTTTTGATTCTTTGCTTTTTGAGCTCCTTATATATCTGGGTATTAATCCTGTTAGATGTATAAGTATTATTCAGAATATTATTTTCTTGTTTGGTGTAGGTCCTCTTTATTTGAAACATGATAGTCTATCTTCTGCTTGTTTATTCTGCTTAAAAGTTAGAGCTTTCCTTTTTCTTAGTTTTCTAGTTGGTCTATTAGGTTTTCATTTCATTTTAGTTTGAACTTTAGTTCTCTTCTATGTTTCTATTTATTTATTTAATTCATTTTTCAAATCTTAGATTATCTTCATGATTTCCATTTGCTTAATGTGGTGCTTTGAATACATATGGTGCCCATAGACTCATATGTTTGAGTTCTTGGTCCATTAGGAGTGACATTATTAGTAGGTAGGTTATTGTTAGAGTAGGAGTCACCTTGTAGGAGGAAGTGTGTCACTGTGGGGGCAGGCTTTGAGTTTTTATATACGCTCAAGCGATGTCCAGTGTGACAGTTCCCTTCCTGTTGCCTGTGGATCAAGGTGTAGAACTCTCAGCTCCTTCTCCAGCACCATATCTGCTTGTATGCTGCCATGTTTCCTGCTATAACTACAATGGATTAAACCTTTGAAACTCTGAGCCAGCCACAATTAAAGGTTTTCTATTACAAAAGTTGCTGTGGTCATGATGTCTCTTCACAGCAATAGATACCCTAAGACAGAAGTTGGTACCAGGGACTAAGGTATTGCTGTGATATGCCTGACCATGTTTTTGATTAGAAGAATTTGGACTTCAGTTGGGTTAAGAAAGCAATGGGATGCTTTAAGTACTGCTTAATGGGCCATACTAATAGGAGCATGGAAGACAGAGGTGCTAAGAGTTATTTGCATTGTCAAGGGCTCACCACTAAAGATGTTTCAGTGGAGAACAATTTATGTTGCCAAGAGATTGTTCTTGTGATATTTTGGTGAAGAAAGTGGCTGCCTTTTGCCCTTTTCTGAGGAGTCTGCCTGAGGCTAAAGTAAAAGGATTTGGATTAATTGCATTTGCAGAGGAAATCCCAAATCAGCCTAGTATAGACTCTGATTTATAATGAAAAGGGGCAAGCTGAACAAGTTAAGATACAAAATATAGATTGAGGAGAAAGGTGGTGCCAAGATGTGGAGTGAAACTAAATCTTCTGTTCAAGAAGATAAACAGATTAAGAAATGGAATAAAGGGATTGGGACCTCAGGACAAGACCCCACTCAGCTAAACTTCCAATTTGTGAAAAGGAATTAAGTAAAAGCTTAGAGACAGATGTGGAGGTGAATATCTTTAATCCCAGCACTCCAGAGGCAGAGGCAGGCAGATTTCTAAACTCAAGGCCAGCCTGGTATACAGGTTGAGTTCCAGAACAGCCAAGCTTATGCAGTGAAGGAAAACATGGAAAACAGAAAGCTAGTGAAGATGTAATTGAACAAGGGGAGCATGTTTCAGACCCATCAAACAGCAGGACTTGGTATCTTTGGCCACATGATTCTGGCTTTTAGAGTCAAGGATGCAAGAAAGGGGTTATGGACTCTCCCTCCATGACTAAGACAAGCTGCTTAACTCAGGCGTGGATGGGACAAGGGTGTCCCTGCATGGAATCCCAGAGAGACCATTTTGTGAATCTGTGAGCGTGAAGCCTGGATTATCTTAAAGACTCCAAAATTTTAGAGATGGCAGAGCTGTGAGTTACCTGCTAAAGAAAGCTGCTAACAATGAATTGGACCAGCCCAAGAGAAAGATGTGTATTTTCAGTCAACAAAGCTGAAAGGAGTTGGAGATCTGAAGAGTATTTTAATATTAGACATAAAGATACAGAGTTTGGAGTTTGCCCAGCTGGTTTTAGGTTTTGATTCAGTCAAGTATTTCCTCACTATGCTTCCTTTCCTCCATTTTGTAATGGTAATGTGTATCCTGTGACATATGTTGGAAGTATGTGGTCTTTTTTTGGCGGGGGGGGATGACAGTTAAGAGATTGCATGAGTCTCAGAAGAGAATTTGAAATTTGGACTTTTAAACAAGCTTGAGACTGTCATAGACTATGTTTTGATTGATTGATTGATTGATTGATTGATTGATTTGGACTAAATTTTGCATTATTTTATGGCTACAACCATTTGGGAGCCAGGAAGTAGAATGTGGTGGTTTGGATAGGTATAACCCCCATAGACTTTCATGTGTTTTAATTCTTGGCCCATAGGTAGTGGCACTATTAAGAGGTATGGTCTTGTTGGAATAGGAGTGCTCTTGTTGGAGGAAGTATATCACTGTGTGGATACGATTTGAGGTCTCATAAATGCTCAAACCATGCCAGTATAATAGTTCACTTCCTGTTGCCTGTGGATCAAGATGTAGAACTCTCAGCTCCTTCTCTAGCACCATATCTGCCTGCATGCTGCCATGCTTCTGACCATTATGATAGTGGAATAAACCTCAGTCTTAGTTGGGTTTTTGTTGCTTGAAGAGACAGACACAAGGACCACGGCATTTCTTATTAAGGAAACATTTAATTTGAGTGGTTTGCTTATAGTTTCAGAGGTTCCGTCCATTATAATCATAATGGGGAACATGGTAGCATGCAGGCAGACATGGTGCTGGAGTAGTAGCTAGCCTATATCATCCACACACCAGGAAATCAACTGAGACACTAAGCGGTATCCTGAGCATTGAAAATCTCAAAGCCTACCCCCACAGTGACACATTTCCTCCAACTACTCCAACAAAGCCACACACCCCAATAGTGCCATTCTCTTGGAGGCCATTTTCTTTCAAACCACCATAGCCTCTGAAATTGTAAGCTAGCCCTAATTAAATGTTTTTCTCTATTAGAGTTGCTGTGGTCATGATGTCTGTCTCTTCACAGCAATAGAAACCCTAACTAAGAAAAGTAACAAGTATTTACTTGTGCATAACTTTTGTGATTATTTCCTTTATGTTCTTTCTTTTTAAGTTTATTGAACTGTTTCTTTGTGTCTTAAAACTCTTTGAATTATGTAATGAAATTTGTGATTATTCTTTTAAATTCTGTATCCTAGGGTTCATCTAAGTAACTTTTATTGGCAAAAAATTCTATAGTATTGCTGAGTTTTCTGAAGGGTAGAGATACTACCTTGATCTTTCATACTGTTTGTATTTTTGTAATGAGATCTGGGCATATGGACTTTGTTGTTAGTTATGATTCTGCTATGAACAGAGAAGGTGGTGGCAGAATAGAGGATATACAGGCAGGGCTGTGCCTAGAGGTTGTGCATGGCCTAGACGGAATGAATTCAGATAGACACAGGGAACTAAATTGATGTGCAGCATTGGTCTGCAGGATGTGCATCTTAGTCCAAACCTGGAGTATGGGAATAGATCTGGAGGTTGGGAAGAGTATGTGAAGGGGAGGACCAGGCATACTTACTAGGCTAGGCTATGGAGAAGGATGTACAGAACAGGCTGAATAGAGAGATTGGACATGGTATGATAGGAACATGAGGGTTAAGCACAGGCATGGTGTATTCTGGCCAAAGACTAGAGGTTGATTGCAGAACAGATGGGGTGGCCAGACTAGGCCAGGGTACTGGATGTGGGATCTGGAATAGATACAGGGACTGGGGCTCATGTGTGGAAGAATGAACCAGAAGGTCTCATCTGACTAGACACTGGAGAAGGATGTGCAGGAGCTCTGTTATTATGGACTGTGATATACTTTGAATTGATTTCTGTGCAGTGTACAAAAATATATATTTGGTTTCATCCTTCTACATATAGATTTCTAGTCTTTCCATTTGTTGATAGAACCATCTTTCTTCAATATGTACAGTTCAGTACCTTCTCAAAATCACAAGAGCTTAGTTTTATTTAATATAGGCCTAAGATTCATGCTACTTAAAAGGCCAAAGTTAAATATGGAAAGCTCAAGGCCTGTCAGGAATATACCAATACTTTTAAAACAGTGGAGGCAATTTTATCAATTTTTTTATTTTATTTATTTATTTATTTATTTATTTATTTATTTATTTATTTGTTTGTTTGTTTATTTTGATTTTAGAGACAGGGTATTGTTATGTAGGCCTGGCTGTCCTGGAACTAGGTCTGTAGATCAAGCTGACCTGGAACTCATAGATCTGCCTGCTTCTGCCTCCCTAGTGCTGGGATTAAAGACGTGTGTCATCACCAACCAGCTATTTTTTTAAGTACAAAGTAGACATATGATAAGTTCCTAGACTCAATAACAAATAAAACAGGCGAGAAATGGAACTACCATATGATCTAGATATGTCACTCCAGGAATGCCCAAAGAAATGGACATCAGCCTATCACAGAGATTTTTTTGCACATCTATGCTTATTGCCGCACTAGTCAGAATTTCTAAAATGCAAAACAGCCTAGCTCTCAATTAATATACAAATGAATAAAGATAGCTTGTTATATATAAACAATGGAATTTTATTGAGCCACAATAAATCACATAGTTATATAATTTGCATAAAAGTGAATGGAACTGGAGATGATCATATTAATATTAAGTAAACAAGACTCAGAAAAACATATAGTACATGTTTTCTCTTATATGTGGAAGCTAAGTTAAATACACAGATATGTGTGCATATATGATGTGAAAGTGGAAGGGAGATAATTTTGGAAAAGAAAATAGGAACTTGTAGGACAGAAAGACCAAAGAAAGTTGAATAGGGAAATATGTTCAGTGTACCATGATATACTAGCATAAAAATGAATTCATAAATCTTATCCCTTTGTACAATTAATATAACTGTGATAAAATTTTATAAATGACAAGGATTCCCTTAACATGATAAAAGCTATACTTCAGAAACTATGATACTGTGATTGATTTAGATCAATCATTTTTAGCATGTGTAAGATCTTGAGGTTATTTACCAGCATTACTAGGAAAAAATAAGACACACAATTCTAGTGGTGACACTTAGTTTTTGCAGTGATTCTCAACCCTCCTAATTCTGTGACCCCATTTTTTACAGTCCCTCATGTTGTGATGACCTCCAACCATAAAATTATTTAATTGCTGCCTCATAATTGTAATTTTGCTACTTTATAAATCATAATATAAACATCTGATATGTAGGATATCTGATATGTGACACCCAAAGGGGCTGTTCAAACACCAGATTGAGAACCACTACTTTCGAGGATTTCTCTGAAAAAAGTGACAAGGATATTTTTGACACTGAGCACTGCTGCTCATGGAAGAGTCAACCCCTTCTGTGATCTCCATAACTACAGATATAAAATCTTCTCTAGACTAGCCACATATATTTCTTTTTTTCATTATTTCTTGAAGCTAAAAGATTTTCTATGGCTTTAATCTTTCTCTAGTTGGAGTCCGTGAGAATGCACTTCAAAAATACATAAATAGATACAGTGACATCAGGTTGAAAAACTGACTTCTTATTTTCAAAGGGTAATAAGTCCATTCCACTCTTAATTCTTCTCCTGAATAGTGAAATAATGTCTCTCTTTGAAGAACCATCAATTGACAAGAACACTGCAACAGACAGAATGTGTTATCTGTTCATTGAGTTAATTTGTATTGATCAGCAAAAATGTCAGTGAAAATTGCTGTTGCAAAACTAGCTCCTTCAAACAACTGAGATGAATTTTATCTTAAAAATTCTAAAGATTGTATCCTAAAGAAGCATAAAACTCAGCAACTTTTAAATGGAAAAGTACACTTTTTTCTGATGAATCATCTTCAGTTGAGCATAATTGTGATGTGTATTTTGTAGGAATTTGAAAGTGGCAAATGATTGTACAAACGTGGAAAAACATTTTCATGGCATTTCATAAATCCTGGTAAAAAATCTGAATCATCTCAGATAGCCAAAATTACCATATGGTGAATTAATGTGAAGTCTCTGTCTCTGTCTCTGTCTCTGTCTCTGTCTGTCTGTCTGTCTGTCTGTCTGTCTCTCTCTCTCTCTCTCTCTCTCTCTCTCACACACACACACACACACACACACACACACAAACCTACTCGTTTGATTCCTATATGAAAGCAGTAACTATTTTCATATAAAATAAGTTTAGGCCTGACATTATACATTTTACTGTGTTTGCACAAGTCAAAATTCCAAGACTCAGTGTCCTTTCCTAGAGATAGTGGGTATATGCAATTTCTGACCTGTATGTATTGTCAGTCATGGAATTTATATGTAAATATATATATATATATATTTCCCTTTGACACTTTCAAACACATATATGTACATGTATAAGTCTTTGAATATGAAATAAATGTATAACATTCATAGTCTGGTTTATCACATAGCTAATATTCTTTAGAAGTCAGGTGATACCTAGTAGACAGTGAGGATTTCTTAACTAATGGCTTTACAAGTTCCAGCTGTGCACAAATGCATTTCATCTTTCCTGTGAATAAGATTGTGTCAGAGAGTTTGTATTGAGTTTGTGTCTCCTAGTTATGTCAAAAGTTACACCCATAAGTCTAACCACCATGACTGCTCAAATGTGAGCTGAACAAGGATGACACCAATGGACACACTAAAGTTGATGAGGAAAAATCTACAAAGCTTCAACCTTACACAAAAAACTATAGGCAAATGAGGAAAACTTGGAGTGGTAGAGGTGATCTTCTGTAGGGAAGAGCACACCAATTTCTTGTCCAGTGCTAAGTGGTAAGCTCTAAAAAGAAAAAAAATAACATTATATGGACTCAATAGTTTAAATTTAGGAATACACATGTGTGCATATACACATACATGTACACAATAGCAATTAGTGATAATGTAGGCCTTGAATTTGATGGAGAGTACAGAGAGTACATGAAAGAATAAGAAAGAGAAAGATGTGATTAATCAAAAATACAAGAATAAATTAAATAAAGAATTATTATTGTAGTGTGTTATATAGGAATGTTAAAGTGGCAAGGTTATAAGTAGAAAAAGATTTTTCTTGGAACTTCATAAATCTTGGCAAAACCCTACATCATTGAGCAGTCCTGAGATACTGCCTGCTCTTTTGCTCTTGTGACAGTTTCATGAATGACAGCTTCATTCCATAAACAGCTTCAGGAGAGTAATAAAATCTTCCCATTTAAATCAAACTACATTAGTATTTGGCTGCCTTAAATTTTTCCAGGGCTTCAAAAACACTGCAGCTGCCCCAAATGCTCTCCTGATAAGGGAAATATCTTGCCTTACTTGAATTTAGTTACATACCCTGTTTCTCTCCCTAAATTTTCAGTTCTTATTCAGCTTTGACAGAGAACGAAACTGCAGATTTCACCTACCTAATTCTTAAGAATAATTCCCAAAATTATGGGCTAAGAGTGTATAAAGATCAGGGAGGAATCATAAATTGTGAGACTTATTCATACATTAATAGCAGATTTACCCATACAAAAGAGTCATGTAGAAATATTCCATCAGTCTTACTCACAGTTA
Source organism: Neotoma lepida (assembly GCA_001675575.1). Taxonomy (NCBI): domain Eukaryota; kingdom Metazoa; phylum Chordata; class Mammalia; order Rodentia; family Cricetidae; genus Neotoma; species Neotoma lepida. Next base: position 43,576 of record LZPO01027391.1, on the reverse strand, counting down.
TTTTCCCTATTTTCTGAATCTGAAGCATATAGTCCTAGCATTCTAGTAGTTCTATTCTCCAAGATCATCTACAGTTTTTGATGATAAGGTCTTCCTTCAAGTGCATATATTATTTGAATCTGAAGAATTTTAATTGAAGTAAGAAAGTTTAATTGAATATTTTCATAAGCAAGTTAGTTGTGCAGTATGTTTTCAACAATATCTCATCTTCCATACTTTGAGAACTTTTCTACATTTCCTTTAGAAGGGCTAAAATGATACCCCAGAAATAATATGTACGTATACAATAATAATCCTTCATTTACTTTCAATATTAATGGTTTACCCCCAAATAACCATAACAAATAATGATATTTTCTAGATTGTAATATTTAGAACACAGACTTCTTTATGATTCTAACCTAGATATGGCTCTGGGGATGTGAAAGAATTCACATGTTTCCACCAAAAATTGTAATTAGATTCTAAATCTATAAGGCAACAGTATTGGGAAATGATGCCTAATGTCAGGTATTTTAAGTCATGAGGGATCTACCCTTTCTTTAGCTTGTTTTTTGTTGCTGTGATAAGCACCATGACCAAAAACAACTTGGGGAAGAAAGGATTATATCCTCTTACAGCTGCCAAGTCACAGTCTATCACCAAGGTAGGCAGGGCAGAAACTCAAGGCAGAAAAAGAAGCAGAGACTGTGGAGAAATACTGCTTTCTGTCTTGCTTTCTTTGTCTTGCTCAGCTATCTTTCTCATACAAACTCATTGATAATGCTGTCCACAGTAGACTGGATCTCCCTACATCAGTTACCAATCAACAATAGACCCCCACAAACTTCCAGAGCAATCTAATGGAGGCAATTCTTCAATTTGTGATTCCCTCTTCCAGGTTTAACTAGTCTAGTGTCAAGTTAACAACACTAACCATTCCAACTTCATGAATGGATTGATGTCCATTATAAAAAGGCTAAAATGTTTTGAATTTGGCAATCTTTTCTGTTGCAGTCTTGTTCTGGTGTCATGAGAAGACAAAAAGTGTATCATTTCCTGATATAGAACCTCAAACCTTGAACTTTCCAGTCTCCAATAGTGTAAAAAATCCCTGTATTTTTGAATCACTTATTTTCTGGTACTCTTTTATAACACCACAGAATGTCCAAACTAATACATTTGTTTCAGTACATGGGTAATTTCATGACATTTAGGCAATATAAAACCTCTGTAGTATTTACCCTACATGAAGATATTGTAATATACAGTAAGTATCCATTTTTATATCTAGAAAATAAAATGAACAACACAAAATAAGCTTATTATCAATATTTAATGCTGAATTGAATATCTAAATCAAAGGTGCCTTCTTTCTTATTCAGAACCTTAATGTGAAATCTATATCATTTTCCCTTTCCATTCTCTATACAATAACTCTACTTCTATGTTTGGCTAGATTGCCTACTTTATTCATTTATGAGGCATAAATACCTGACAAAAGCCACTTAAGGAAGAAAGGTTTACTTTGGATCACAGTTCACCTGTATTGTCCATCATCGTACATGAGCCTTCACAGCAGGAGGTTGAAACAATTGCACACACTGCATATGAAATCAGGAGGAAAAGAGATGAAAAAACCGGAGCTATCCTCACCTTCTTTCTTTCTACATTTTCAGTCTGAGGCCTTAGCCTATTAGGTGTTGCTGAATCAATTAATCCAATTTATAAACTCTGTTAAAGACATGACCTGCAGTTTTCTTTCCACTGTGATTTAAAACCCCATAAAGATTGAACATCACAATCTTTACATTTCACATCGTGCTTCCTCTCAGCGTGCTTAAGCACCTGCATCTGAAGCCATCCATAGTGTAGTAGAGTTGGGGTAGCAGTAAGGTAAGGATGCATAAACAATACCAATGGAGTGTTTAAGGATGTGATTTCAATTTATGTAATTCAAGGACAGGGCTGCAATGGTGAGAACATTATTTTGGGATGTGATGGCATAATTTCATAAAAAGTATTTGCACTGTGTGAAAAACAAGTCTCAGATTGAGCTCTAATTTCCAAATCTCACTTTTTGTTTGTTATTGTCCTAAGCCAATAGCCTTTGTACTTCATCTGTTCCTTTTTCTCAACAGAAGAACTTTCATGTAGAAAAGAATATTTAGGTGTATTGTAGTCTGTATCCTCTTTTCATATTAAATTTTCGAAAAATTAAAAAGTGTATACTTTGTCTTATGACCTCTATATGTTTTCCATCACATATACAGACGTGTATATATACTTCTAGCTTCTCCACATATTAATATTACTCTAAACAAAATATGTTATTTAATCTATATATGCTTAGGATATTTATTAGTCCATTCACTGAACGTTTGAGAACCACCTATCATGTAGTTACAAAGGTAGGAATAGTTTAATAACACTTAAGGAAAATCATCACAAAGTAGCTTTTAATAGAGGGTTGATGTTTTATAAATAAATGTGGTAAGTAGAGTAGCTAAAGAATGAAGAAACAAGGAACATTATGGTATTCTTACTTGGTGAAAACCATCAATTCACTACTGAACTAAGTAATAAAAGTTAGATTAGCAGTCTTTTTTTTGGTTTTTTGAAACAGGGTGTCTCTGCGTAGCTTTGTGCCTTTCCTGGAACTCACTTGGTAGCCCAGGCTGGCCTCAAACTCACAGAGATCCGCCTGCCTCTGCCTCCAGAGTGCTGGGATTAAAGGTGTGTGCCACCACTGCCCGGCTAGATTGGCAGTCTTATGAAGACAGAGATGAGTGAACACAGCATTATAAGAAAAAGATGAAAGAGTTATCTGAAGAATATTATTGTACCATAAGGATGGTTTTAGACTTTCTTAAATAGGAAAACTGTTTAATCATTCTTTAAAAGGTTTAATCTAACTGATAATTAGATTTTCAAGTAAGACGATAACTGTGAAGGCAAGAAGCTAGAACTAGAAATACTGAAATTATTGGTCTTGGAATAGTTCACACAATAGATAATACCAATATAAATGACTCTTTTCTGATACCAATTTATAAACCACCAGCATAGTGATTTTGATATTAAGAAGTAGCAGACATGTTAGATGATTAATAACTGGAGGGATGGGGAGAATTTTTCTTGATGAAAGAATATTGGAGAGCTTTAATTCAGCAGTCATTAACATTGATTCTTATGTCATAGATACCTAATATTGTGACTAAGGCCTACAAATCTTAGTGCTCAGGCTTAAAATTCCAAGTACTAAATCCCTAGGGATTATCCACTTACTTGCTGATTTCTAGTTTCACCATCAGGGGCCTTTTATTATGAACTCTAAATCCAAAGCAAAAATACTTTATAGATTTCAAGATGAAACAGACCATTTTGGATTATATGACTTATGATGTAGCAGTGTTAGGCCTACTAAAAGTGAAACCTGAACAAATTTCTGTAATAATGCACAAACATAGTAGGGCAATAGAGAAGAAAATAAGATTACTTCAACTGCCTCATTGTAGTTCACATCATAAACAGAAAGACTGTGTGCTTTTGATAAGGCCTTAAGTGATGTGTGTCCTCCCTTATACAATGTGTCTTAGTAGAGTTGGCCCAAATACATCATACCCAAATGAAAGGTGAATATATATATATATGTAATATATGTATATTATATATATGTACACACATATATATGTATGTATTCAATAGTTTCTAGAATATTTTCAAATGAAAGTTTACTTATTTATTATAATGGAAAATAATAAAAATATAAAAATCAGATCATAAATATGTATAAATTATTTAAGTAGCATGGCAGTTAAGTTGAACAAGTCAAGAACTGAAAATAAAATTCTTCTTCTGGATATGACATAGCCGTTGCAGTCACTCACTTACTGCAAATGTAATTACTTGCACAAGGTCATGCATGGGGAAAAGCTCATGAGGCCCTACTCTGAAGGCTGAGTGGCTGCTGGGGAATGAGATGGTATTTTTTTTCTGTTGTGTAACTACTCATGAGTTGCCCATGTTCTAGTAACTAGTTTCCCAGTCATGATCATACAAGAAAGCATAATTAAACTTAGTAAGTTATATACACAGAAAGATAAGAAAGTAGGAAAGGAATTTGTTGGGAAGAGGGTTTTCAGCAGGAGAAATGGGAATAAAAGAAGGTGATGGGAACAAAGACAACTAAAATTCATTCTATGTATATATAAAACTGACAAAATACATTTAAAATAAAACATATTTTGCATAGAATATATATTTACAGGAACATTTACTGAAGAAAAATGTGTGCAAAAACAGGACATTAAAACAACATAGCCCAACTGTGTATCTATTTACTTCCGAAGCAAAAGAAAATGGTAAACATAGGGTGTTTATCCACCTTATCTCTTGTTCCTTTCCAAGTGGTCAAATATTTGCATTATAACATATTAAGAGCATTGGAATTGGCATTTAATATACTGACTTTTAAAATCTTATGGAATAGACTTATTCTTTCTGATGGTCCAATTTGTCATTTGCAGTATGAGAAAGTGTCTATTGTTGTCATGAGGAGTAAATGAATTTGCTTTTGTCAATATTTTAACAGACTATATTGCTAGAAGTTCAATTTTGGAAATGAAGGAAACAAGCATTTTCAAGGCATGTTGCTTTCCTTTGTTGTCTTGCAGTAGTCTGAAGGAACAATTTATAGAGTCACCAGCAAATGTGAGGGTATTCAATTTTCTCATAGTTTTTGTGATTTATTTGAACATACATCATCAAAATCCTTCTAATTTCATATATGTACAGTCTTTTAATTCTCATTTAATTACTACTGAAACTTATTAACCATTTGTGTTTACTACTTTGTATGTACCTCTAAAATTTTATTAATTGTTCTCCTTAGTTGTACCTTTCACATAAACACACATATATGTATACAAACACACATTATAAATTAAGGTTTTATGCCTTTACTTTTAAATGCATTGTAAAGAATTTTCTCTGTATACTGTTTGATTTGTACTTTTTAGTGGATAGATATCTTTGAGTGATTAAAAGAAACTTCAGGCTGAAAAAGTACCTCAGTGTGCTTAGTGTGTCCGATGCACTTGTTCAATTCACTAGTACATGAAAAAAAATTGAAACAAGAAAAAAACAGACACTTAAAGTAGTTATTTTGTTATTCACCTCAAGCACTATAAATATCCTCAACTTTTAAAATGCTCTAACTTTTTATAAATCATACAAAAATTCACCTGTATTTTGGTGACACCTAAATTCATAAAATCTATATAACATACTTATATTGCTTTTCATCTAGTACATTTTGCAATGATAAAATTACCAATTTTATAAAAGAGGCTATAGCTCTTCATATTCTTGGCATTAACAGATCAGTTCGTCAAGTTAAATATCAAGGAATAATCATATAAAGAACAAGACATTTATCAAAAAATCTCAGTGGTATTGCCATATAGATATCAAAATAACATCTTGAAATATGCATCATTCATTCATTTCTTCAACATCTTTTTATTGAGCACTTATTGCTCTCCTCAGCACTACACTAGTAAATTAAACTAAAGCAATAAGCATGAAAGGCAAAATCCCTGATCACAAACCACATATAATATTGTAAATGTTTATAATGTTCTTGTAATAGGCTTTGGCTATTTTTTGGGAAGAAAATATAAATATAAAATATATCTTAGCTGAGTCTATTGGCACACATCTTTAATCACAGCACTTGGAAGGCAGAGGCAGATGGATCTCTGTGAGTTTGAGGCCAACCTGGTCAACATAGTGGGTTTCAGGACAGCTAGAGCTACATAGTGAGACCCTGTATTGACTGCACATACATACATACATACATACATATGTGTGTATACATACATTATATATATTATTGTATATACATACATATGAATATACACACACATATTTCATCTTACCCAATGCCTTAAGTCCCCAACAGCATCTTTAAAAGGAAGGTACTACTAAGATATTTATACTTTTCATATTTGGAAACTAAGGCATGGAATATAGAAATGAAATCTAATTGCCACACATCAAGTAGAAAGCTCAGTGAGTCTGTATATTAGATATAGGTTCTCAATTATCATACAAAACTACTGCTAGAATATATTGAAATGTTTTCTTATTTTCATCCAATATATTTGCTATATTTATTTCATGACTTAAACTTTTTAAATTTTATGATTTGAAACCATTACTTTATAATGCATCCGAGTTGATTTAATATGAAGCTCACATAAAATATTCATTTCCTTCATTCCCTGCGCCTTCCTTTAGTAGATTCTCTGCTACAACTTTTCTTAAAAGTTCTTAAAACAATTTCCTATTTGAATTACCTATAATGATCTCTCCTTATCAAGTTCTTAAGTCTCCATGTTCTTGTATATTCAAAACTTAAATAAAAGTACTATCTAAACCAAAACATACTTTTAGTAGTTTAATAAATGTCATTATGTTTCTTCAGGAGAGAGCATTCAAAATTCTTACTCACAGTTAGTTTATGTTTAGAAAGAGTTATAATAAGCTATGACAGATCCAAAGTAGAAAGGAAATGTAAAGAGAAGATTTTTAACAATATGACTGGAATAAATAATACAGGAAAACCATAAATATGTCATCTAAAAGAAGTCAAAATATTTTCATAGGCTACTTATGGTATAGGTACAGCATATTATTGTATAATAGCCAATAGAAGAGATTGATGTTTATAAAAACTAAGATATTAATAAAAAGATGAAGTTCCAATAACAAGGACATCTGGTTTAAACTTGTTATTGATGATATAATGGTGATATGACAATATTCTTAAATAATGTACACTTATTTGCATGCTATAAGGCAACTTAATGAACTTTAGCATTTTCATGCCCATTTATTTGCAAGATAACATAAAATAAAACTAAAAATTTCCTGACAACGTTAGAGTTTTATATGTTTCTCTGATTTTATCTAATTTTTTCTTCATTGCAGGAAGTATTATCATTTAGGAAAAGAATAATGGCAAGAAAGTGTAATCTGCTTCTTTTATTTTATTTGATGTGACAAGTCTTGAAGATATAGGATTACGTATAAGCCTGAAATAAACAGAAAAAAAATAAAAGATACTTTTCTTGTTAAGACAATGATTGAAAATGTGTTATTGTTATCTGATTGGCTGTATTTTTCACCAGGTACATGAAAAGTGGATCATCTTATAATGGTGTCTTTCCTTCTATGGTATTCTTATTCTAAAGTACTTGCTCTATAATTCCAACTGTATATATCTTCATTCTTCACATAGCTCATTATTTTTCAAAACAGGCTCAAATGTCAACTTCTTAATGTAGCTTGCCCCAGCCCATCCACTGAGAGATAAAATTAGGTAGCGAGTGGTTCTACATTCAAATACAACATTTTTAAATTTAATTTGAGCTTTGCCATCTACAATCATTTAAAACTGAGAAAGAGACTTAGTTTTTTCAAATTTTAATTTGTCACTGGTCAATATGAACAAGAATTCTCCTTATATGTTTTCTGTGGATGTTATATGACTTTTCTTATGAAAATCTCATGTAATGGATACTGATAACCTAAATTTGTATCTAATTCACTGTTCAATTTGAACAACAGAAGGAATTTTGAGTCTCAATTTCTGATACTCATATAAATATTAACAGATAAAGGTTATAAGATGGGGAACATTATGTATAAGTGTGAGGTATCCTAGAATGAGTTATTTTTTTTCTTAGTTGTTCTTTTTTTTTTTGAGACAGGGTTTCTCTGTGTAGCTATGGCTATCCTGGAACACATTCTGTATACCAGGCTGGACTTTAACTTAGAGATCTACCTGCCTCTGTCTCTCACGTGTTGCGATTAAAGGTGAACACCACTGGTGCTTGGCCTACAATGAGTTTTAAAAAGTAAAATTCACTGGACATGATTATATAATAATTTACAATTTACTTCAGAATAAATAGGAGATCTTTACAGTGCATGTTGATAGAGTTGGCACCTGTCTCTTATACACATCTAGATGTGTATAAGAGACAGGCCTACAATGAGTTTTAAAAAGTAAAATTCACTGGACATGATTATATAATAATTTACAATTTACTTCAGAATAAATAGGAGATCTTTACAGTGCATGTTGATAGAGTTGGCACTTTCACAATATGATGGAAACTGTAGAATAGAAGAATAACAGGTGGAGAAAAACTCCTGAATGTACAGCACTTTTACCACTGTCTCTTATACACATCTAGATGTGTATAAGAGACAGCTCCCATCATGATCTCTTAGTCCCTTGCCCATAGAGGGCCCCCTGTCTCCCATCGATTGGGCTCCTGGAGATCTGCCCGGTGCCCACATCTGTCTCCATCAGTCACTGGCGGAGGGCTACATGGTGGTAGTTAGGGTATTCATCCCTGTGATCTCTGGATCAGGCCAGTTCAGGCACCCTATCTGGGGACTCACCATGGGACACCTTGTTTTAGAAGAGGTGGGAATGGGGGTGGGTTGAGGGGGGGAGCTGGCGGGGCGGGAGGAGGGAAGGAGGGAGGGAGGAGAGGGGGATCTGAGGTTGGTATGTAAAAGGAGTGGAAGAAAAAAAAAGAAAAAAAGGAAAAAAAAGGATGATTCAAATCTGCACACAGAAGAATCCAGTAATGAATTGGGGTGTTGATTCATTTGTAAATTGCTTGCCTAACATTCACAATGCCATGAATTTAATCTCCAGTGCTATAATACCTAAAGCAAAATGTCTAATACCAAAATTACTCCACTTACTTATTTGGGGTTCAAATTATATAAGAAGATGGCTCTAGAACACTGGGAACAATCTTTATAACATGTTTTGCTTGCCTTTGTACTTCTGCTATCTTCTTCTACTCACCCCATTTCCTAAATTTTTCCAGACTCAAGGTGAGTGTAGAATTCAGCTATATAATTGAACTATTCTTTTTAACACAGGCATTGTACGAATAGTTCTGGAGAGATAGTTCAGGTTGCAGAGGACCCAAATTGATACCCTAGCACTTATGTCTTCAGGCACACAAAAGATATTAATATTAAGTACTAAGAATGTTATTCTTTTCTGACAGAGACAGTCTCTGTACTGTCTGGGATATTAATTAAATGTGTGATACACACAATGTTCTTTCAGTATTGTGACAAATCAAGAAGAAGAAGAATCATTTACATGCAAACAACACTAAACAGACTCAACTCAAATATTTATATATTTGTACATATATGTAATAATAACAATTAAAGAAAAAGTCCATTTATTTGAGACAGAGGAAGGGATGGGCACATGGGAATTGTTGGAGGGAAGAAAGGAAGGAGAAAATTATGTATTTGCTTTTGATTAAAATAACATTATTTATTTAAATTTAAAAATCTGAGAAACATTCATTATAATAATATTATATGAAGATACGGTCAAAGAATCTTCAACTCTGCATTCTGATGTTCAGAAAAGTAAAACGTTCTCAGTTCCCAATTTGAGATTTATAAATTCAAAACTTTTTCACTTTTTTTTCTGTTTGTTTTGCAATAGAGTATCAGGTCGTCCAGCCTCTCCTCGAACTCCTTACTAGCAAAGTCTGATTTATATTCCTAATCCTACTGTTTCTACTTGTCAAGTGTGGAGACTACAGGTGTGTATCACTATACGCAGCTAATATCATCATGTTTTATTATCACGTGCTGCCTTAATGATAAAAAATAAAATATTCATCATATGAAGAATTTTTTCCTGCATGATATGTACACTTTAGTCATCAGTATTTATGGACATACTAATCTATTTAACTTTACATGAGCATGAAATACATTTCTCAAATTGGATAATTCTTCCATTGTTAGCATCCCACAATATACCTTCCCATCATTAAAGGTAAATTATATATTACTTAAAAGCAAACAACTTTTTATGACTATAATCTACTTTTGTTCCTGGAAATAAACATAATAAAAATGTATACATAGTTAAAACCACATTTCATTTAAGAAATTCACACTTTGATTTCAAGTACATTTTAACAATTAGTGTCTACTTTATAAGAATATAATTTTCTTTCATGCATAAACTGACAAAGCTTTAGATTTTTCCTATCATTGAAAGCATGGTTTTTGGTTTGTCACAACATAAAGACTACATAATACCCTGGGGTGTCACTATAAGGATAATGTTATTGTTCCAATTCTATCCTAGCAATACTTGGGAATCATATCAGTGAATACAGATGCACATAGCTAAAGTAAGAAAATTCACATAAACCAACTTGTGAACAGATTTTCAAAAACCTGTTTGGTCATATTATTTAGGGCACATCAAGATGGCTTTGACATGTAAAATTTCCAACGACTTCATTTGCCTTTTTAAATTCAAGCTTGATTATTAGTATTCCCTGTTGAATACTAATTAGAAACAAGAAGAAATAAACAAAAAAAGGATGAACCAAAAGGCCAATTCACAATGAAGATGTCAAAATCATTTGCTCCTGGGGAGAAAAATTAGAGTTTATTTTCACACCTCCCTCTCTGACCAGCTTGAAATATAAATTTAAGTAGTGAAACACATATAAAATGTATTTCTATAAAAGTTACTTGAATTTGACTTCCCCAAATAATCATTTTTTCATTTTCATTGCCCTTGCTAAACTCATTTCAATATAAAGTATGCCATGGTTTTCACTGAAAGTACACACCTGAACTGGAATATCTTCAAGCTGTAGTCTATTCAAGCATTGCCCATTAGAACACATGTCTGTCCCAAGTGTGATCCACAAAACAGTTTTATATTTTCTAGCAATGGCATTTGAAAAGGGAAATGGAACAAGTGATAGTAACTTTAATTACGGCTGCTGCATATTAAAAATGAACACTTCACTAATATCAATAAAAAGGGAAGAGCACACCAATTGGTTATCCAGTGCCAAAAGTTCAGCCCTGAAAACATACATACAAATAACAATACACAGACTGATCATGTTATATATTTAAGAATATCTATATGTGTGTGCGTGTGTGGTGTTTATTTGTGATTATGTCAGTCCACCTGGCCTATGATCTTCTGGAAACTCTATCTCTGACCCTGTTCTTGTTTAGGATTGCTGGAATTACAGCTACCCATTGCTAAGTCAAGCTTGTGGGTTCTGATGATCAGACCTCAGATACTCTTACTTGTGCTAGAAGTAACTTGCAAGCCTACTCAGCCTAGTGTTTTAATTTGTATTTCTATATTATCTTCAAATTCCAGAGAATATTTGATTCATGCTGTGTCATTTCAAGTTGGAATATTCACATTTCATGTGCTCAGTAATCACTTGGTATTAATGGATACCATATTGGAAAATAAATTTACATTACAACATTCATGATGTCTTTTATAATTAATTGTTGTTACATGCATTTATGTATATACATATATATTCGTAAATATAGCCTTTTCAGCCTGTATAATATTACTTGTATATATATTTTCAGGGCCGATCATCTGGTATTGTATGACCAATTGGGACCATGAATTTGAAAGGGAGAAAGAAAGGACATATGAGAAAGTTTGGGGGAAGTAAAGGGAAGGGGAAAATGATATAATTATATCATAATCTCAAAAGATAAATGAAGTAAAATTAAATATTCAGGGACGCAATTGGTGTTTGCTTTGCTGGGTTTTACTCTTTCTTTGGTCTAGGCATTTCAATTAATCCTTTTTGGAGTGGGAATACTTATTTATTGCCAATATATATTTGAAGAATATAGTTTATTTTGATTTCATAAGAGCTCATACTTAAGATGTTATCTTGAGTCTTATATGAAAGGTAGACTTTGGATTTTAAGCAGTACTGGACTTGCTAAAGGAGATGGAAAGTAAATTTTTATTTGAATATTTTTTTGCATTATGAGGTGACAATAAACCTATGGAAAAAAAGAGAGGAAAGTAATGGATTAAAGGTGATTTGTTGTTTTGGAAAGTAGACAAGGTTATATAATGGTTAATTTTGATTGTAAATTTGATGGGATTTAGACTCACCATGAAAACATGCCCGTGAAAATGATCTAGATTAGGTTGAGGTCGAATTATCTACTCTGCATGTAGGTAATACCTTTCCATGGGCTATGGTCTTGGACTGAAGACAGTGCAGGATGCAAGCTGAGAACATGCATTCATTTCTCTCTCTTTCTTGACAGTGTGTGCATATGACCAGCTGCCTGTTGTCCATAATGCCATGTATTCCAGCTATGATGGGTTGTAGCTCCTAGAACTATAATACAGAACAAATCCTTGCTGCCTGAAGTTTATTCTTGTCAGTTATTTGTTCATAGAAATGAGAGTAACCATCAGAGAAAGGAAATTTTCACTAACATCACGTCAAAATGTAAATAAATTTCTACCAGGCAAAGTTTCCTTCAGGACCAAGATAAAGAAAAGGTAGCTATAAACTAGTTAAGAGGTACTGTCCTTCAGAAACAAATATAGCCAAAAGGCTACATATACATAACCACTGAAATTCTATTTCATTGTACCATATTAAGAACATTTCTAGACTTATGAGTATTCCACACATTATCCTCTATTTGGTCTCTCATGTCCTTTGTTAGAAAAGTCTCTATCATTTTACATTCTGCCTAACTCTTTGCTTCAATGTTTTTTTTCAAATTTATATGAATTTAATCGCAATTTTTCCTAATTGAATTTCTTGATCAGCTCTAACTATATGTTTATTTAAAAATATACTGCACAGTTTTCATTTCCTAAAATTGTCTTACCATACTGTATTATAATTCTTTTATTTCTGCAATCTATCTTTTTCTTCTTGTTGTTTATTCTTATCTTTTACTTTGGAAAACCTCATTCGTAAATGGATTGCAAGTCAACACCACAATTTCTGCCATTATTGCAGTCTTCTGTTATGTCTTCATTAGGGCAATGAGATTACGAATTCTA
>LZPO01027391.1:20206-30592 GCA_001675575.1 Neotoma lepida | reverse complement strand
GGAACTCACTCGGTAGCCCAGGCTGGCCTCAAACTCACAGAGATCCGCCTGCCTCTGCCTCCCCAGTGCTGGGATTAAAGGCGTGTGCCACCACCGCCCGGCTAGATTGTATTTTCATAATCTTTATTTCATTGTATATTTTTGTTCACTGAAGATTATAATGCATTATTATATAATGAGGTTGATTTTTAGGACTGTACCATTTCCTTTCAAAAGAAGTATGAATCGAACTTCTCAGGAATATAGATGCTTCTGGCCACACATTCTGTCTTGTGATTCTGTCTTCTCACAGATGGGAATTACCACCCTTACAGACAAACTCCCAAGCTGTGGCTGGCGAGGACCATCTTGGAGTCTTTGCTTTCTGTTTAAAGACAGAAAATAAAGATGGAGTTGGTTGCGGGGACATCACAGCTGGTGTGTGTGAAGCTTTTGTGAAAATCTATTTAAATTCTAAACTTGACAGCATGGTTGTTGCAAGTGAAAAGGGTGAAGAAAATTGAAAGACTAGACTCATAGCAGTTTTCTTGTTTTGAAGTATCTATGGATCTAGAAGTATATATTTAATTTAGTCATTTTTCCTGGGGTGAGAAACACACCAACAAAATGATAATTCCAAAATAACTTTGGGACAAATTTATTTTTGAGCCATTTAAACAATAGAATAATACAACTTGTCTTTGTCTAAAAATTGACTTTGTAATTTAAGCAACTAATACTCGTGGAAAGTCATTTTTCTCATTGCAAACAAAATATATGAATCAGTAGTGTGATGCTTTCTTATTGCTCTACACATTTATCCTTTAGTGTGGCTCTCACTTGTTAGAAACCTACTAAGGCTCTTATATATGTATGGTCTTGTGACATTACAACACAAAAAGGTTATATGCTCTCTGGTGTCATAGATTTCTTGATGTTTCTTTTATTGAAAATAGATTTTTATATACAGTATTTTCTGATTACAGTTTCCCTGTCCTCAGCTCCTCTGAGATTCTCCACATCTGCCCTCTCATATGTATCTGCAACCTTTCTGTCTCTCCTTAGAAAACAAACAGGCGTCTAAAGAATAATAATGAAATAAAATAAAATAAGATAAAACAAAGGCAGAAAAACCAGAATGGGAAAAAAATGAACAGAAAATAAAAGCCAAAGAAAAACCCCAATAAGCGCATGTAGACACAGAAACACACACATTCACAACCATGGAGACCCTATAAAAACACAAAACTGGAAGCCATAATATATAAGCAAAGTACCTGTGAGGTTACAAAAAGGCCCTGGGGGAAAAAAAAAAAACATTATGAGGCAAAAAACCTAAAATTCTCGAAAGATGCTGTTGAGTTTGTTTTGTGCTAGTCGTCTACTGCTGGTCATTGAGCCTGCTCTTAAAAGTGGTTTGTATCCCCAGGGAGACTCCCTTGAAGAAAATTATTTTTTCACTTGTGCGTGGTTAACAATTGGAGATAGCTTCTAGGTTAGAGTTGTGGACTTGTGTATACTTACCTCATCACTAAGACTTCTCTGATACAAAGCCATGCAGGCACTGTGCATGGCTGCCCCAGTCTCTGTGAAGTCATGTGTGCATTTGTCCTGTTGTATTTAGAAGGCCTTGTTTCCTTGGTATCATCCATCCTCTCTAGCTCTTACATTCTTTCTGTCTCCTCTTTCATAAAATTCCCTGAACCCTGAAGGAAGGGATTTGATAGAGATATCCCATTTAGGGTTTGGTGTTCCAAGGTCTCTCACAATCTGCTTGTTATGTGGCTATGGGTCTCTGTATTTGTTCCCATCTACTGCAGAAGGAAGTTTCTCTGATGATGGTTGAGCAGGGCAATGATCTATTAATATAAAAGAATGTCATTTGGAGTCATTTTATTGCTACATACCTTTAGCTATATAGTAGTATTTGGTTTGCCTCAAATATATGGCTTATCTCATCTCAGGTTTTTGATCACCCAAGTGGTGTCAGGGATGGGTTCCATCTCATGGAGTGGGCCTTAAATCCAATCACATGGCAGTTGGCTACTCTCATGATTTTTGTGACACTGTTGTACAATGTATCTTCAGACAGGTCACCATTGTAGATTGAAAGGTTTGTGGCTGGGTTGGTGTTTACCTCTCTCCTTTGTCAGTATACAGAGTACCTTTCAGAACCATGAACAATAGTCCATAGGGATGGAGACTCTAGGCAGGCAGTAACTCAACTTCTCTGTATTCAGTGAGTCGTGTAGATGTTATCTTCAACAATAGGACCTTACCGTCAGTTTCTGGAGAGCAACCAATAGTCTTGGAAACAGCCTAGGTTGTTTGGGTGTTCCCTTTGACCAACAATGTGATTATATGTAACTATTACCGGTATTGAGAGCTTCATTTGGTGATGAGAGATATCCAGTTGGGGCTCTGTCTCCTTTGTTATTTGGCAACTTCATTTAGATAACCTTCATATATGTACAAATTTTAGGAACTTTTTACAATATTAGGTTTCCATACAACACCAGATAGCCCTCAGTTTTAGCTGTTCCTCCCCTTATTCCTTCCTTCATTCCCCTCTTCCATATCCATTCCCATATAATCCACATGTTCCAGTACCCCACCCCATCTATCCATTACTATCTAATCCATTGCTCCTTCCTAGGGAGATCAATCTTTACCACTAGACCCTTACTATATACCTAACCTCTGTTAAGGATTTCAGCTTGTTTACCAATGAATTAACATCTAATATCCAAATACAAGCAGATTCATACCATATTTGTCTTTCTGTGTCTGGGTTACCTCACTCAGGATAATATGTTTTTTTCTACCTCTGTCCATTTGTTTGTGGATTTCATTTTTAATGGTTAAGTAATATTCCATTATGGAAAGGTAATGCATTTTCTCTTTATATTCATCTATTGACACCTAGGCTATTTCTGATTATGAATAGAGCATCAATAAATGTGATTTATCAAGTGTCTCTATAGTAGGATGTAGAGTTTTGGGGTTTATGTCTCAAAGCAATAAACTGGTTCTTGAGGTAGATCTATTACCAGCTTTCTGAGGAACCAGCACACTGACTTACATAGTGACTGTACAAATCTGTGTTGGTGTTCCCCTTACTCACTATCCTCTCCAGCATGGGTTGTCATTTATTTTACTGATCTTGGCCAGTTTAACTTGTGTAAGATAATATTAGCCCTCTATTGGATGTATAGTTGATAAAAAATCTTTTCCCTTCTATAGGCTGCCACTTTGTCTGAATGTTGTCCTTTGCCATACAGAAACTTTTCAGTTTCATGAGGTGTCATATATTAATGTTTGTCCTTAATGCCTGTGTTATCA
The DNA here is from genome assembly GCA_001675575.1 of Neotoma lepida. Taxonomy (NCBI): domain Eukaryota; kingdom Metazoa; phylum Chordata; class Mammalia; order Rodentia; family Cricetidae; genus Neotoma; species Neotoma lepida. Next base: position 27,271 of record LZPO01027391.1, on the reverse strand, counting down.
CTGCTCTGTTCAGAAAGTTGTCTCCTGTGCCAATGATTTCAAGATTATTCCTCACTTTCTCTTCTATCATGTTCAGTGTATCTGGTCTTATGCTGAGGTCTTTGATCCATTCGGAGTTGAGTTTTATGGAGGATGATAAGTATGGAACAATTTTCATTCTTCTACATGCTGACATCCAGTTTGACTATTGCCATTTGTTGAAGATTCTGTCTTTGTTCCAGTGTATATTTCTGTATTCCCTTTCAAAAATAGGTACGTGGACTCATGTCTGAGTCTTTAACGCAATTCCAATGATCAACATGTGAGTTTTTTGTGCCAATAACATATTCTTTTTATTACTATAATTCCATACTACAATTTGAGATTGGGGAGGTGATACCTCCAGCAATTCTTTTATTATTCAGGATTGTTTTAGCTATCCTTGCTTGTTTGTTTGTTTGTTTGATATTTCCATATGAAGCTGCAAATTTTCCTTTCGAGTTCTGTGAAGAATTGTATTGGGAAATTGATGGCAATTGTATTGCATCTGCAGGTTGTTTTTGTTAGATTGTCATTGTTAGTATATAATCCTCAAATCCATGAGCATGACGATAGATCTTTCCATTTTCTTATATCTTCTTCAATTTCTTTCTTCAATGACTTAAAGTTTTTGTCATACAAGTCTTTCATTTGCTTGGTTAAAGTTACCCCAAAATATTTTATATTGTTTGTAGCTACTATGAAAGGTGTTGTTTACCTGATTTCTTTCTCAGTCCATTTGTCACTCATATATTGGAAAGCTACCAATGTTTGTGTATTAATTTAATATCCTGTTAATTCTCTGAAATTTTATCAGCTGTGGTAGGTTCCTTATATTTATATCATGTTATCTGCAAATAAAGGCTTAAGTCTCTCACATGCTGTTGGTAAGGCTTGCCTCTGAGGTTCCAGTCTTAGCTCCTGAATTTTTCATTTCCAGTTTTCCCTGAGTTTTGGTATTTTTCAGTAACTGTGTTTCCACTTTCATGTTTAATCTGTTGCGTCCATTTCATTCCACTGTTTGTTTGTGTTTTCATAGATTTAATTAATAGATTTATTCATACTCTCTTTAAGAACCTTGAATATATTCATGATGGCTATGTTGAATTATTTATCTTGTGCTTCAGCTATATTGCATTTCTCAGGACATACTATAGAAGGATTGCTGGCCTCTATGGAAAACATATTCTCTTGACTGTTATTGACTATGTTTTTACACTGGCATCTAAGCATCTGTGATTGGGTAGATTGTAATTCTAGGTGCTCATATATGGTCTTGTCTTTGTTGGGTGAGTTGATTCCTTGGCTTCTGCTGTCTTCTCTGTTTCTTAGGAGAGTGTTGTGGCTATGGGTTACTGCCAGGTATGGAATGCTTCTGAGATCCTACCAGATGTGGCCACTGGTAGTCTAGGGTAGAATGTGTTTGTAAGCATTGGGAGCTGACACTAAGGATTGGGGATGGATTAGAAGGTGGGTGGCTGAGAGGAGCCACAAGATAGAGAAAAGCTGGTTGTGGCACCATGATCTGCATAGACCCCAGGAATGGGGGCAAAAAAGAAGAGGCTACAGCAAGTGACTATTAAACCAGAGGATAAGAATAAGGGATTGGAATTGGGGGACAAAAGGGAGAGTGAAGATAGTCTACCTGAGTCCCTGGTTGAAATGGCCAGTGGTTTTCCATGGAGTGCCTGCAGGACTTGGAAGATAAGAAAAAGGAATGGGGTGGTGGAGGAAGGCTGCAGAAGATCTGCATAGTCCATTGGGAAGGAGAGTAGAGAGGAATGGGAGGCTGCAGCAAATGATCTGCTACAGAACTGAGGATAAGAGTGGAAAACTGGAATTGGAGAACATGGGGTGGGGGTGGTGAATATCACCTACCTGATTCTCTGGCTGTCATGAGGTTATGTGTTTTGTTTATTTACATTTTTTTCTGGAGCAGAGGTCTGTAAACCTACAAACTTCTAAATCCTGATAGACAAAAGAAATGCTATGTTTTCTTCTCAACAGAGTTTTTAGATCCACTGTACTGTTGCTGAAATCTCTTGAGGTTTCTGAGAGAATGGGAAAAAATTGTTTTCAAGATAGTAAAGTTCACTCAGAGACAGATCATGCAAAGGAAAAGCATGCTGACTTTGGGTCTATGAATATTTAATAAGCAGAATAAAATTTAAAAAACGATTATATCTGATTCACTTAGTCATTCATCAGTTTCTTCAGATCATAGGTTTTCAGAAAAATATTCCAGCTGACCAGATATTCTATTGTGGCTGCTAAATTTAAAGTCCAATCAAGAATGACTATAGCTATAGAATGAAAAATTTATTTAAGGTGTACTTTAATCACAAGTCACAGAGGGGTTTATTATTATTACATGTTAGTTAATATGGATTATATCATGTAATATTTATTCATTTTTCAGCAGCACTAAATGTCTGATATTTTGAGGACAAAACACAACTGGAATTTAGTTTATTTTGTAGTCTCTTTTATTTGTTCAAATATGTTTCCTGAAACTTAATTCACATAACCATAGGAAACTAAGCTAGAGATAAAGCACAATTTCTTCCTACTGTTATAATGCATGGATTCGAAAAGATATATCTTCTATAGATTTTCCACCTCAAATGAAATATAGAGTATGAAATAGGAATATCTAATATCTATATAGAAAAAAGAAATATAGTTTCAAAATTCAAATCAAAGCTGTTTCACAATGCAAGGCATGAGGAACAGAAATAAAAAAGACTATAGCTTAGGTTACGGAAGTGGCTGGAAAGTAAATACTTGTAATAATTCTGTCAAGACTGATTTGAGGAAAACTGTTCTACTAAGTTGTCCTTGTGCTCATGGATATATATAGAACACCTGATTATCCATTACCAGCTGATATGTGGGTGAAAATATCCATAAATCAAATCATAGAAATAATGCTGAAGATAAAATCAATATATCATAATATAATATAAACCTTTAGATAAGTAGTGGAACAGTAGGATTCTGAAGGGTAAATGGTTGTCACACTGCAAACAAACTGAAAAATGAATCACAATGTAGAATGAAGGGTATGATTATAGGAAACAAAATGCACAATGTACTAGAATAATAAAAAAAAATCATCTGATGAGCCAAGAATCAAAAGTGTGATGTAGCGTTTCAGCCCTGGAATTCAACATGTGTTCAAGAGCCTCTGGACTAGCACTATATTGTCCATTGTGTTGCGTTTCAACTGGTCTTCCAGTGTCAATCTCAAACTTTTAAATTCTGGTTGATTCCATCAGTTGTCTCCTCCTTTGATTTGGATCTTATATTGATTGGTTGCCTTAGAATATACTTTTTCCTTGGAACCTTAGGTTTCTAGGACATAAATCATAAACAATGCTCCGTTGAGGTTGAATCCTATCTGCTTATCTCATAGTAGAAGAGATAATATTGTAAATATATGGAGGGAAGATCATTAATTGCTTAAAATATGATGCTGAATGCTAAGTTAACAGAAAATGCCAAGTTCTATTTACTCAACACAAATACTTTTGAAGGGTCAATTAAAGTAGGAGACATAAATCTGTCAAATATTCTTTATATTTCTGTTGAGACACAAAAACCACTCATTAAATCCAAGATCATAGGTAATTATTTATGTGAAACATGAAAGAAAAAAGTATAGAGCATTATTTATGCTAGGAGATAGCTATATTAGGTGATTTGTTTGTTCAGAGAGAAGACTTATGCAATGAGTGATTTATGATCACCTGAAATACATGCAAAATTGGTGGGCACAAATAAGTAGTACCTGTGTCCACAAATGTGGCTTGAAAAAAGCAATGCAAAAATTAAATAAATAAATAAATAAATAAATAAATAAATAAAATATTAAAATCTGCACATTATAACTCCTGCCCCATAACTTCAGCATTACTGTCATAGAGGCATTAGAATGAGAAGTCCAAGATCATCCATGACTGTATAAAAGAATTCTAAGTCAGCCTGAGTCACATAAAACCCTTTCACAAACAGCAACAATGGTAGCGCCAGCAATAAAACAAATTGTGTTTTAAGTGATGATAATTGCAAAATAATTTCATAGTGTCCTCATGATTTCCAAATTTGGGACAACTGAGTTTACATACACTTAATCACAAAAATAATGATATGTTGTCTAATAACTTTGAGTAGCACTTTCTAATTATTCAGGTTATTATATATTTAAAACTATTTAGAACAAATATTACACACACAGTTAAGTGTGGTTCTCACTGATCATCAAGTAAACTTTTTGCAACAGATGGAGACCATTACAGAAAACTATAACCAATCAAAATACAGAGTTGTGGAGAGCATTCCCAACGGATATATCTACAGAACAACTCCAACACCTATAGTTCAGGGCATACTGCAGAAGAGAAGGTGAGAAGATTTTTAAGAGCCATAAGATCAGAGAGTTTGCTGTGAGACTGTGTCTCCTAGTAATGTTAAAATTTGCACCCTGCCTAAACATGAGCCGAACAGGGATGAGAACAATAATAGACACGCTAAAGTAGGCAAGAGACAAATCCCAGGAAGCCTTAATTCTAAACAAAGAACTACAGGCAAGTAGGGAATGCTGAAAGTGGGAGAAATATAGTCTTCCTCAGGGAAGAGAACATCAATTGGTTATCAAAACCAAATGATTAGCCCTGAAAATGTATACATACAAGTAATACTATAGACTAAGCAGGTTATATTTAGGAATACATGCATATGGATATAAAATATGCATGCATTAACAATTATTAAAATAGGGGTGATGCTAATTGATGTAAATATTTTTCTGAGGGTTTATGCTAAAATCAACTTTTATATCTGAAAGCATTAAATATGAATCCCACAATGCCACATTGTGGGTAGTTCTTATGATGGTTAATGTGGATTGTCAACTTGCCCCAGTTTAGAATTACTAATGAAATTCTGAGATGCTTCTTTGGATGTGCCTGTTAGGATGTTTCTAGCAAAGGTTAACTGAAAGGGAAGATTCACTCTGAACGTTTTCCGTGGGCTAGGAGCCCTAAGTACAATACAAAAGGGAAAAGTAGCCCTCTCCCTCTCTCAACATCCTTAACCATGCCTCTCCTGCTAAGATCAACTGAACTCTCTAAATCTATTAGCCAAAATAAATATTTTTCCCCTAAATTGTTTCTGTCAGGTATTGTGGCCATTATGAGACAAAATTTAACTATTACAGTTTCTTCCTAAATTGTTTTTGTCAGGTTTTGTGGCCATTATGAGACAGAATTTAACTATTACAGTTTCTTCCTAAATTATTTCTGTCAGGTATTGTGGCCAGAGTGATACAAAATTTAACTATTACTGTTTCCCTTTGTTCCTCAAGCTGTATCCATTAAATTGTGCTAGAATGTGACTAGTACTTTCCTTTGTGTGAATGCCATGATCATCACTGCCACTCACTGGCCTCCCCAATGTGAATCTATCCACATTAATTTAATATGCCCTTCAAACTATTGTTTGGGGAGGAATTATTATTCTCCTTTTAAATATAAGGAACTTCAGCTTAATGATATTTCATTACATGTACAAAGGCATATTGCATATATTTAATCCATGCTCACTCTGTTTCACCTTTTCAACTGTTAACATACAGTTTTGTGGGGAAATCAAGTTTTATTTGAACCCAATTTTAACCTATAATCTTTGGTATGTAAAATAAGAAAATCTTTTAATAAAAAATACTGATAAAAAAAGAATTTTTTTATTCATTTTACATATCAACCATAGATCCCCCTCTTTTCCCTTCCTGCCCCTCCAGCGTTCTCCCCAAACCCACCCCCCATTCCCTCTCCCAACAAGGTAAGACTGTCATGGGAAATCAGCAGAGCCTGGTACATTCAGTTGAGGCAGGTCCAAGCCCCTCCCCCTGCATCAAGGTTGTGCATGATGTCCCAGCACAGGTAATGGGCATAGGTAATGGGCTCCAGGAAGCCCGCTCATGCATAATGGATGGATCCTGGATGGATCCTGATCCTACTGCCAGGGGGCCCTTAAGCAGACCAAGCTACACAACTGTCTCACTTATGCAGAGGGCCTAGTCCAGACTACTTCTTAATATAAGTTCTATTATAGAAATAACCTCTCCCATCCATAAAACATGTTTGTTCTCCCCAAAGTCATTTATCATCAATGCTCAAGGAAAGGGCTTAGGACTTTCATTCTGCATATTTTCTATTATCTCTGTTGTCTACTTTTCTTCTTTTTGAAGTTCATATTAAATATTGTTCTATTAAGTTTGGTATAGCACCATTTATTCAATGTATTTACAAAAATGTGTGCCTTAATGTATATTACCTAAGTGTGAATCATTCATGCCAATTGATTTCTTGGTTCTCAAAACTATATTAATTTCATAACTTAAACTCATTGTAATTTTAAGAGATTTATTTTATTTTAATTTTTATAGTTTTTACAATGTTACACATGTACATGGGCATACTGGTCATACACACCACCTTACCACTTCAGCATCTTATCTTTTTAAGGAGAACATTTATTGGTAAAGAATCATTTCATCATTAATCTGGAAACTAATGCCACATCTCCATGTCCTTGGAATGTTCCATAAATCCTTTAAAATAGCTGAAGCTAAGCCCACAATCTATGTTCCTATGTTCTCCAAGATGGTGAATATTAGCATTATAAACTGGGTAACTCAGACAAATTGAGAGACTGTTGTAGAGAACTTCTTTTCTTGTCACTTTCATTAAACTCCTTCCATACAAGCTATGTTTAATAAACTATATTACTTAATTAATTCAATTAATGCACCTTAAATCTGTTCCATATCTGTTAAATCTGTTCTACTCCTAATGCAGTTGTTTTCTATATACCTGCCAAAAAACACCAGCCAAATTCCAGATCCATGGCTGGCAGACCTTCCTTGTATATGAGCCGCCTCTCCTGAGTAAGCTACTTTATCTCTTTCTCCACTTCAAGCAACACTTCACCATCTACAAAACCACTGCCGGGCGGTGGTGGTGCACGCCTTTAATCCCAGCACTC
>LZPO01027390.1:688627-739068 GCA_001675575.1 Neotoma lepida | reverse complement strand
GGGCAAGTCCCTCACCTCAGCAAGTCTGCATGGGAGAGTTGGTTTGAAGGGCACTGATGGGAAAAGCTCTGGAGAGCAAAATGCTCCTGCCCAGGGTGGCTTCTTCAAAGGGATGAGTTTGTTGAAAAGGATAAATGGGGCTACTGTCATGCTGGTACCTTGGCTATTCTCCAGGACAAGCCACATCCAAAGATCTCCCCAGAGGCACTGTGGGGCCTTAGAACAGACTTGGAAAGTTCCTAGAAGCCAGACATTCATGGAATTGTTCTCAAGTCCCANTGCTGGGNTGATTTTTGTTATGGGGAGAGCCAAGATGTTCCCCAGAGAGANACAAACAATNGACACAATCACTAACTGTCTTCTGCATGTGTTTTCTTCCAAGGGGTAAGAAATGCTACAAGGACAGTGAGAGTCAGGTAAGCCTGAGACTCGGTGCTATGGCTGGAGAAGGCAGGGGTTAGCAGAACTAATGTCTCCCCTTCTGTTTCCTAGGAAGGATTTTTCTGGCTAAGGTGGCCACTATGGCTTAGGGACATGTATAGGCCTCTGCACGACACACGTATGAAAAACATGGCTCAGGATCTACAGGATAAGGAGTCCTCTGGAGAGGAGGAGATTTTCAATAAGAATGCACCAAGGTAAAAGTCTAGCACAAATGAGGAGCTAAGGGCAAGTTGCTCATTTCAAAGTTTGAAAGCCTTGGCCTTGCTCTTCTTCCAGGGAGATCAAGGAGGAAGTGGTGGTGATACGGATCTGAGTGTCGACCACTGAAGCAGAGTGTGAAGCAGGCAACGCTGAAGGCACAGAATGATCAGCTACCATTTATTAATAAATTATTTTTTGTAGGTTCGTGAGTGTCAAAGGCCTTTGTACTCAAGTAAATGAAAACTGATACACGGTAATTGAGAGTGTGGGCCAATAATGGCTCATCACATGAGAGCAGGTGCCATGCAAGCCTTGGGACCCAAGATTGATCCAGAATCCAAGTTAAAAAAAATGCTGCATGGGGTAGCAAGCATCTGTAATCAAAGCACTCCTGCAGCAACAAGAGGGGAGGATAATAAGGATGGTAGCTTCCTCCCCCACATCACTTGTGCCTTGGAACTAAGTCCCAACTCCTGGCCTCTGAAAATTAACATCTAGCAGATACCTGGTAGTCTCTTTGTGTGCAATGCCTTCCGGTCCCATCATTCCCAGATTCTCCCTCATCGTGAATAAACATGATTTCCACCTAACGTCAGACCTAGCCTCTCTTTCTTTCTGCTTTCTGTCTCTCTATAGCTGCATTTAAAAAAAAAAAAAATTTAACACTAAAGGCCAGGAGGTGGTGGCGGCGCACCCTTAATCCCAACACTAGGGAGGCAGAGACAGGCGGATCTCTGTGAGTTCGAGTTCGAGTTCCAGGAGAGCCAGGGCGGTTGTAAAGAGAAATTGTCTCAAATTTTTAAATTTAATTAATTAAATTTAAGAAATCTAACACTAAGGGGCTGGAGAGATGGCTCAGTGATTAAGCTGTCTCTTATACACATCTAGATGTGTATAAGAGACAGTCACCATGCTGAGCAGGACAAAGTACTTATTTGCCATGAACCTGTGAAAACCCTGATGGCTTTTTTCACTTTCAAAAAAGAAGAAAGAAAAAATAAATTGGAGGGGAGATGGGACTGTCTGTCACTAGAAACGGTTTCCATTTACCCAGTGGTTCTCAACCTTCCTAATGCTGTGACCATTTAATACAGTTCCTCATGTGTGGTGATCCCCCAACCATAAATTTATTGCGTTGTTACTTCGTAACTGTTATGAATCGCAATGTAAACGAAGGGGTCGAGACCCACAGATTGAGAACGGCTGCCTTAACCAACCTGGGGTTATTTCCTGGGGGTGGGGGTAATTCCCATTCCTCTGGCTGCCTACNTGAGGATTAAGGGAGAATTTCTGTAATTTCAGCGAATCTGAGATAAGAATGAAGGAGCATCCGTTTCCCTCAGCGGAACAGCTGAGGAAACCTCTTTGTACATCCACGGCGCCTTCTCTCTTCAGAGCAGTGGCCCAGAGCACATGACCATTCTCATTGGTCAGATTTCCTGTCAGTCTCTGCTACAACTGCTATTGGTCTATTTTGAAGATTCTCCCGCCTCCCTCACGTAATTGGTTCATTCGAACAGGCCGCCTGTTCAATGGGTATGAATAANAGACTGCCTATGATTGGTTACTCTAAACAGAGCTGATGAGAGCGACTCGGTGATAGGTTCCTCTGATTTGGGCGGGCTAGGCGAGCGTTCGAATGAAACTAGGAAGGCTCTCCCAACCGACGCGCGTCTGTGGAGGAGCAGCGCTGTGGCCGCGGGGTCGCCTCGCGTCTCGTTTCCCACTGGTTATAGGCGCTTTCGGGATTCTCGAGCCCCTTCAAGGACCGTCACCATGGAGTTGTCACCGCTCCAGGTACGGCTTGCGCGTGGGCCCGGGTGGTAGAGCCTTTCCGCGCCCTCCACATCCGTGGCAGGCGGTGAGGGCTGAGGCTCCGGGGCGGAGGGCAGGCCTGCGACCGGCTGGGATCCCGTCAGCCCGGTCTCCCAGGCCTTGGGGGGGCTCGTGGGCAGGGCGACGTTCCTTACGGACTGGCGGCTTCGGCTCGGCCTGTGATCGGTCTGTATTGTGAAGGCCCCCGTGTGACCCAATTCAATGGCGCGCTTTCCTTCTCTGCCCTCTGGTTGATGGGAGTGACTCGCATCTGGAAAGGTGCAGAGCCCGACAGTTCCCCTTGAGGAGCTGGCCGACCGAGTGGCTCGAAAAACGTCCTGTTTCAGAGTGTGAATGTGGCCACGGGTTTGCATTGCTAGCGTCCCCGCTATCTGCCCGAGACTGTGTGTGGGCAACCAGGAAGTATTTGCCCATTGGATGAAAGAAATTGAGTGTCGTTTATTATTTATCACAAAAAAAGTGATGTTCAAGGCAGAAATTTCCATATTTGTTATGCTTGGTGAAATAAAATACCTGTTTAAACGGACACCGCTAGCCAGATCTAGTGGGACATGCCTGTAATGGCAGCTGCTCCGGAGACTGCGCCATCCTCCTGAATGGGTCCCCGTGTTAAAGTCAGCAACAGTAAAAAAGAAACGAACACCCTGGCAGTGGTGGCGCACGCCTTTAATCCCAGCACTCGGGAGGCAGAGGCAGGCGGATCTCAGTGAGTTCGAGGCCAGCCTGGGCTACAGAGTGAGTGCCAGGACAGGCACCAAAGCTACACAGAGAAACCCTGTCTCGAAAAACCGAAAAAAAAAGAAACAAACAAACGAAAAAGGTCTGGGGATTATACTTAGAGATCAGAGCGTTTGCCTGGCATGTGCAAGACCTTGGTTCCATCCCCAGCACCACACACACACCTNCACCTTAGAACCTAGTTACAAGGATTTTAGTGGAATTGTTTGTTCGAAACTATGTAAACTCTGCCAGTACCTACAAACAGATGTCAAATTGTGACATAGTGTATTGAGTTTCTCATTCTTGTAGGTATTTTGTTGATCGTTTCTGATAAAGTTGTGGTTAAAAATCAGTTTTCTTTTTCTTCCCCTAATGACTAGCCTGTAAATGAAAATATGCAAATGAACAAAAAGAAAAATGAAGATGCCAAGAAAAGACTGTCTATTGAAAGAATCTATCAGAAAAAAACACAACTGGAGCATATACTGCTCCGCCCGGACACCTACATTGGCTCTGTGGAACTAGTTACCCAGGTAAAACCAAGCTATTGTTGGATGACGTACTTTTTCAGGTTAATGTTTGTACTTACTACTGTCACTGGAACTGACCTATTATTCATGCATATATGGAAACACACACACACACATTTCAGTCTTTATTCAAGAAGACTACTCCTGGATATGTTGGTGCATGCTTTTAATCACAGCACTCAGGAAGCAGAAGCAGGTGGATCTCTTAAGTTTGAGGCCAGCCTGGTCACGTAGCTAGTTTTTGGCCACACAGTGCTACGTAGTGAGACACTATCTCCAAAAAAAAAAGATTAGTGACAAAACAATAAATAGATAAAAATAATTTTCTTTGATTTTTTTTTTCTTTTTTTAGCAAATGTGGGTTTACGATGAAGATGTTGGCATTAACTATAGAGAAGTAACTTTTGTTCCTGGTTTGTATAAAATCTTTGATGAGATTCTAGGTAAGTAAATATTTTTATATAAAGATATACTGGTCAAGTTCTTAAGTATCATTCATACCAAACCATCTGTAGACATAGCTCCTCTTATTTTAAGAAATTAGATGTCAAAAGTGAGGCACTCAGGCTGGATGTGGCAGCTCAAGCCTTTAATCCCAGCACTTAGAGGTGGGCAGATCTCTGAATTTGAGGTCAGCTTGGTCTATATAGTGAGTTCTAGGACAACTAGATCCTGCCTCAAAAAAAAGTAAAGTAGTCCAGAAAATTAAGTTTTTCTCTGGAAGCAATACTATGAACAAAAATTGCTATAATAGGGGGCTGTAGGGATGGCTCAGCAGTTAAGAGCACTGCTTGCTTTTCCAGAGGACCCAGGTTCAATTCCTAGTACTCACATGGCAGACCACAACTGACCACAACTGTGTGTAACTCCAAGATCTGACACCCTCACACAAACATACATGCAGGCAAAACACCAATGCACATAAAATAAATAATTTTCAAAATTGCTATAGTAAAACAGTGAGGTGGTAATTCTAACACTGTGGAGGTAGATGAAGTAGAATCAAAGGTTCAAGGCTATTCTTAACTACATAGCAAGTCAGTCAGCATGGAATACATGAGAGTCTGTCTCAAGAAAAATCACAGAAACTAATGCCTTGTTAATCTTATTCTTTTGTTACTTGTGAATTTATTTTTCTATACTGTAGAGCTAATGTGTTCTAAAGCATTTTAACGTCTTCTAAGCGTGTATTTCATTTTCTTACAGTTAATGCTGCAGATAACAAACAAAGGGACCCAAAAATGTCGTGTATTAGAATCACAATTGATCCGTAAGTGTGAGCTTTTTGTTTGCTAAGGCTCATGTTATTTGTTGTATTTGCTTTGATTACTAGTGAAGATAGCTTTTTTAAATTAAGGTTCTTGCCGGGCATGGTAGCTCATCACGCCTTTATTCCCAGCACTTTGGGGAGGCAGAGGCAGACAGAGCTCTGAGTTTGAAGCCAACCTGCTTTACAAAGTGAGTTCCAGGAAAGCCACGGCTACACAGAGAAACCCTGTCTTGAAAAAAATAAAATAAGGTTTGCAAAAGTATAGAAAGACGGGATTCTAAAATAAACAGCCTGTGGGTACCCAACAATTAAAACTAACAATTATCAATAGTTTTGTTTTGTTTCCTCTTGGTTTTTTATTTGTTTGTTTGTAGACAGGGTCTCCTTGTATGGCTCTGGCTAAGATGGAACTTGCTATGTAACCTCAGTGTTCTGGCCAAACTCAGAGATCTGCCTCACTCTGCCTCCCAAGTGCTGGGATTAAAGGTTCGCACCACCANNCCCAGTGTAGTCAGCAGTTTTCTCGCGGGGCCTGGTGGTATAGGCCTNTAATCCTAGCTGCTTGAGAGGCNGAGGCATGTACTGAGANCATGTCCCAAAATAAAAGTTTTAAATTAAAAAAAGAGCTGAGAGTGTAGCTTAGTGGTATATCGTGTGTTCAATCCATGGTTTGAGCCCCAGTAATACAGAAAAAACAGAACACTGCCAGATGATAGCATACACCCTTCATCCCAGCACTCAGGAAGATCTCTGTGAATTCCAGGCCAATTAGAATTAATTGGTGAGGCCCTGTCTCAAAACAAATTTCCATATTTGTTCTGAACCATTTCAAAATAATTTATAAACATGACGCTTAATCCCTAAATAGTGCAGTAGTTCAGCTAACATTTGCAATAATTGATCAGTAGTCTAAAAATCTAAAAGGATTTTTGGGGTTTTTGTTTCTCTTCTAATGATGCTATTGAAACAGCAAACCAGCAGGTGGTAGTAGAGAATGATTTGGGTTTACATTTCTCATTTTAAATGCTCATGTTCCTTTGTGGGGTGGCCAGGATGCCTGTTTCACATTTTTTATTAGCCTCATCAGTGCTGACCTAAACTATGCTTAAGGCTCCTGTGGGGTGTATGTTAATTATGACTACATACTTGATTGCACTNAAGGACTTGATAACAATCTTTTAAAGATGTTGAGCTAGTTTTAACTGATCTTTTTTTTTACAGATATATTAAACCGGTATTATTATTTGTGTCCCATTAAGCAATGCAATATATATATATATATTTGTATATATATGTATATATATATATATATATTTTGTGTGTGCGTGTGTGTGTGTGTGTGTGTGTGTGTGTGTGTAGTGTTCTGAGATTAACCCAAAATAACTTAAGATAAAAGTCCTAGTAACTGAGCTGGAGAGATGGATCACCAGTTTAGAGAACTTGGTGCTCTTACATAGGACCTGAGTTTGGTTGCCAGTTCCCACATTGGTGGTTGGGGATCCAATGCGTCTGAGCTATGTGGGCACTGCACTCATTGCAAATAAGCACACACACACACATACATAATTGAAGAAAAGTTTGAGTGACTAACATTTTGTTAGCAAGAAGGGCAGTTTGTTTATTATTGGTTATTTTTTCCTTTTTAGTATTTTTCGGTGTGTTTTATTGGGTAGGAAAACTAAAGGAAGTAGGAATATACAGATAATCCTCTTGAAAGTGGTATTATTATTTCCTGATTTTTGTCCTTTTAATTGAGTATAATTCATTTTCTTTTGTTTATCCTAATATTTTTAAATTTCATGTTTTTTCAGCATTATCAGTGTCTACCCAGGTGTTGGAAAAGGTTTCTGTTTCCCACCCTTGATGCTATTTCAGGAATATTAGGAGCTAAGCATGTGGAAAAGGTTGACCATGCTAGCTTTGGAGGGTACATATGTAGAGAGTCACAATGAAATTGAAACTTGTAGATTTATGTATTTTATTTTCAAATGTTAAGCATAGTTTAAAATTTGTTGTATAATAAAATTTTCTATCTTTTCTTAGAGAAAATAATTTAATTAGCATATGGAATAATGGGAAAGGAATTCCTGTTGTTGAACACAAAGTTGAGAAAATGTATGTCCCAGCTCTCATATTTGGACAGCTCTTAACCTCTAGTAACTATGATGATGATGAAAAGAAAGTAACAGGTAGAGTATTGATAGAAAATAAAGCAACATCTTTTAAATAACTGTCTGTGGTGTGAGGATTAAAAATTTGGGATTCGGGGACTGGAGAGATGGCTCAGTGATTAAAAGAACTGGCTACTCTTGAAGAAGACACAGGCTCAGTTGTGAGCACATATGTCTTGTAACTACAGTTCCAGGGGATCTGATGCCCTCTTCTAACCTCTGTGGAACCAAGCATGCATGTGGTGCACTGACATTCATGTAGGCAAAACACTCATACACGTAAAGCATAATAGAGTTCGAGGCCAGCCTGGTCTACTGAGCAAGTTCCGGGACAGCCAGGGCTACACAGAGANACCCTGTCTCAAAACCAAAGGNAAAAAGAGAAAGAGAAGGAAGAGANTGATTAATATATAAAATAAGCCCTATATTTAATAGTTTTGCCAGCAATTAAGAAAGCTGAGGAACTTGGAATAATGGCTCCACAGTTAAGAGAATTTGCTGCTCTTCTAAGAACCCAGGGTCAATCCCCAGGACCTGGATGGTGTTTCACAACTGTCTCTGACTCCAGTCCTAGGAGATGGGACACCCTTTTCTGGGCTCTGTGAGCACTGCATGCACATGCAGGCGAAACCCCTATGTACAAAAAAGTAAAAGCTCAAAAATACTAAAGGCGGCTGAGTGGTGGATTGCTGGCCTGGCATGGGCAAGACTGGGTTCAATTCTAGCACTCAAAAAGTAAGTAAAACATAAAAAAAGAATCTTAGTTGAATAATAAAGTAGTGTTATATATTTATTTCCCCAGGTGGTCGAAATGGCTATGGAGCCAAACTGTGTAACATATTCAGCACCAAATTTACTGTGGAAACAGCCAGTAGAGAATACAAGAAAATGTTCAAACAGGTAAGTCAATAAGTACCTTGTAACATGTCTTTAAGTTGTAGTACAGTCATTCATAAGGACATTAATGTTTGGTTAAATTTAACAATTTGTAAGCTACATAAAATTATTTTCCAGAATGTAGACACTTAAGTTATTTGCTTCTCGTCTGTTTATGAAATGGATTGGCTTTTTCATCTTTCCTATTCTTTACTGCCATAGACGTGGNTGGATAACATGGGGAGAGCTGGTGACATAGAACTCAAGCCCTTTAATGGAGAAGATTATACATGCATTACCTTCCAGCCTGATTTATCTAAGTTTAAAATGCAAAGCCTGGACAAAGATATTGTTGCACTGATGGTTAGAAGAGCATATGATATTGCTGGTTCCACTAAAGATGTCAAAGTCTTTCTTAATGGAAATAGGCTGCCAGTGAGTATTTTTCTGGGTAATAAGGCTGCAAAGGAATTTGTGATCATTGTGTGTACACAATTGTGTGTACACAATTTGTGTTCCACCCACATATTTCTTATAATTTCTCAGATAAGTTCCTGAAAAGAGACTTGACTAGCACACTTTTTAAAAATCATCTCATTTCATTTATTTACTTATTTACTTACTTATTTTTCTTTTTTTCTAAGATAGGGTTTCTCTACATAACCCTGAGGGTTTCTCTACATAACCCTGACTGTCCTAGAACTCGCTTGTTAGACCAGACTGGCCTTGAACTCACAGAGATCTGCCTGCCTCTGTCTCCCCAGTGCTGGAACTAAAGGCGTGCGCCACCACCACCCAGCTGTATTTCAAATTTTTTATGTATGTGGGTGTTTTGCCTAGACTGTGTATGTATGTATACAACATGAATGCAGTGCCTGTGGAGGCCAGAAGAGGGTGTGAGCCACCATGGGGGTCCTGGAAATCAAACCCAGGTCCTCTGAAAAGCAGCTGGTGCTCTGAACTGCTGAGACATCTCTTCAGCCCTTAAATGTTTTTGCTCTCTTCCTTAAATAACCATTCTCTCAACCTATCAGTGAATATCATTTTAGTAGTTTATAAAAATCCTCATAGGATGGGGAGACAGCTCAATATGTAAAGTGTTTGCTGTGCAAGCCTGAGGACCTAAGTTTGGATCCCCAGTGCTCACATACAAAGCCAGGCATGGAGCCACATGACTGCGCAGAGTTGGGTGATCTAAGGAGTTTACTGGTATTCTGGTATGGCCAAAATGGTGAGCTTCAGGTTCAGTGAGAAAGTCTATTTCAAAAATAAGTTGGAGAAGTGATTGAGGCAGACATCCAGATGTCAACCTCTGGCCTCCATAGTTATGTCTTCATAGGTAGACACACATGTACACAAAGTTGTTGAGGGTTTTTTACATTTATTTGTGTGTGTGTGTGTGTGTGTGTGTGTGTGTGTGTGTGTGTGTGTGTGTGTGTGTATAGCACATACCACAGGCCACAGCAAGTGTGAGGAGGTCAGGGGACAATTTGTACAAATCAGTTGTCTTCTACCATGTGGGTCCCGGAGGCTTAGCCATAAGTGCCCTTACCTGCTGAGCCATCTTGATAGCTCACACAATTTTTGTTTTTGTTTGCTTTGTCTGGGGTGTTTTGTTTGTTGGTTTTGGTTTGTTTGTTTGGTTTTTGTTTTTTAAAACAGGGGTTCACTATGTAGCTCTGGCTGTCCTGAAGACCAGGCACTATGTAGACAGAGATCTGCCTGCCTCTGCCTCCCAAAAGCTGGGATTGAAGACATTCATCTCCACACCAGGCTCAATTCTTTTGTTTTTTGTTTTTGTAGGTTTGGTTTTTGGTGGCTTTGGTTTTTGTTTTTTTTGAGACAGGGTTTCTCTGTATAGCCCTGGCCATCCTGGAACTTGCTTTGTAGACCAGGCTGGCCTTGAATTCACAGAGATCCACCTGCCTCTGGCTCCCGAGTGCTGGGATCAAAGGCGTGTGCCACCACTGCCCGGCTTGTATTTTCTTGTTTTTTGAAAGTCAGCAAGATGGCTCAACAGTTCCATTCTCTGGAAACCCATATTGATAGGAGTGAACTGGCTCCTGATAGTTCTCTGTCTCTATGTGTATACCATGGCATGTACATACCCTATCTCTCTCCCTGCTCTGCCCCNTTTTCACATACACATAAGCTAAAGTTTTAAAATAAAAAAGTCAACTCTCATTCTATTTAACTTTAAATGTATTTATTTTATATATGAATGTCTTGCTTGCACACATATATGTGCGTCCTGGGTATGCCAGGTACCCAAGGTCACAGGAGGTCATCAGATGCCTTGTGAACCTCTGTATGGGTGCTGAGATCTGAATGCTGGTCCTCTGCAAGAGCAGCGAGCAGTCTTAATAANTGAACCATCCCTCAGTCCTCTCATAGTCTGTTATTGATTCCGTTTTTCACTGTTGTTTTTTGTTTGTTTGAATTTCCCATTTTAATACCACTCTCTTTAATCCCTATACAGGTAAAAGGGTTCCGGAGCTATGTGGATTTGTATTTGAAAGATAAGTTAGATGAAACTGGTAATGCACTGAAAGTAGTACATGAACAAGTAAACCCAAGGTGGGAAGTGTGCTTAACAATGAGTGAAAAAGGCTTTCAGCAAATTAGCTTTGTCAATAGCATTGCTACTTCTAAGGTAATTTTTGAGGGTTTTTATTAATTTTTTTACTATATAATATAAAATGGATTTAAACATTTGTCTAAATTATGTTTGCAGTTACTATTATAATTCTGAGGTGTTTCTAAATGGTCTTTTTTTCCATTAGGGTGGCAGACATGTTGATTATATAGCTGATCAGATTGTGAGTAAACTTGTTGATGTGGTGAAAAAGAAGAACAAGGGTGGTGTTGCAGTGAAAGCGCACCAGGTACGGCATTCTATTCGCTCCCTTCTCCTAAAATCAAGAAAGACAGCAAGGCTGGGTGTGGCTTGCTGGTAGAGCATTTGCTTTACATGTACAGGGTCCTAGGCTCAGTCCCCAGCTCTAAGATGGGGTTGGGGCATAAAGACATTTTGGTGACTATATCAACTTTATTACAGGTGAAAAATCACATGTGGATTTTTGTAAATGCCTTGATCGAAAACCCAACGTTTGACTCTCAGACAAAAGAAAACATGACTTTACAAGCCAAGAGCTTTGGATCGACATGTCAATTAAGTGAAAAATTTATCAAAGCTGTGAGTACTTNCATGGAAATTAAACCAGAAATGTCTTATTTTATTTCTCCTTGTCCTCAGCTCTGCAGAAACAAAAATTAGTTGCACTATACTTCTTCAGACCTTTCAGTCTGTGTTTTGTTGTTTTTACAACAGAGTCTACCTTTGTAGCCCAGGCTGGCCTCTAACTCCAGATCCTCCTGCCTTGTCCAGCACCAGTGCTAGAGTTAAGCAGTACACCGCCATGCCTGGCCCTGATCTGACAGGTTCATCAGTCTTAACTAGGTGTTAGCTTACCATCAGCTTGTCTGTATTTNCTAAAAACATACACTTAAACTAGTTCACCAATACTCATCCTAGTATGCAGAATTCTCCTCTGCATCAGACAAAACTTAACTTAGTTAAAAAGCACCAACCAACCACTAGATTGAATACAAAGTAAGAGTGGCAGCCTCCTTTACTTCCTCTCCTCTAATCTAACCAGTTAGGAGCATCTGTTAGATAACTCATTAGCCTCCCACTGTTCTCTCTTCTTCAGATCACTCAACCTTCCTGTTGCTTCCAGTCCTTCCCTCCACAGTGCTCTTGTGTGACATTTCTGCTTTCACTCTTGAAATCCTTTAATATCTTTCACTCAGGAAAAATGCAAATTCCCTTGCCTGTTGAAAAGCCTTTACGTTCTTCTCTCTTTCAGCTAAGATAGTTCCAGTATAATATTAAACTTATGTTATTATTACATAGCAAACTTCTCAGTCATAACTCATCACACTTGTAATGTCTTTTTTTGGAAGCGGGGGAGGCGTTGAGTAGCCCTAGCTGTCCTGGAACTCACTCTGCAGACCAGGCTGGCTTCAAACTCACTGAGATCCACCTGCCTCTGCCTCCCCGAGTGCTGTGATTCAAGGCGTGTACCTCTGCCACCAAACCACACTTCTAATTTCTTATTTCTGTCTACCATGTTATCCTTCAACTACATGAGGGCAGAGATATGACTTATTTGGTTTCTTTCTTCGTTTCTATTTTCATGTGTATGTGGTGTGCATGTTTTGTTTGTGTAGGCACATGTGTGAGGGATGTGCATGGATGTGGAGCCTGAAGTTGATCTTGGGAATCATCCTGGATCCCTCTTCTGCCTTATTGGGTGAGGCAGGGTCTTTCAGTCAAACTTAGAGGTGGGCAATATGGCTAGTCTCACTACCCAATTTGCTCTGGAGTTCCCTGTCTCTTTCCCCAAGGCTGGGGATTAAAAGGAGGCTGCCATTCCTATCTGGTATTTACTTACTTAGGTAATGCTCAGCAATCACCTATAACCAAGGAGCCATCTTCTAGTCCTGACTTATTTTAACCCTTGTATCTCCAACAAGTACCTCAATGTGTGGCAAAACCTAAGTCCATAAAAAGTATTGAATGAATGAGCCTAGAGGAACCAGCTTCTTCAGGGGTAAGATGCTAACGTGGAAAGATCCAGGGGTTGCTATGGCACACGCTATGGCAGACACACACCTTGCCTAGTCCAGAAATGTTGCAATTTTTGAGTTTTGTTTTGTTTTGCTTTGTGTTTTTGGTTGTTTTTCAGATAGGATCTCACTAGGTAGCTGTGGCTGGTCTTAAACTAGAAATCCACCTGCCTCTGCTTCCCAAGTACTAGGATCAAAGGTTTATGCCACCACACCCAGCTCATTTGAGTTATTTTATTTTTCTAGGGATTTATATAGTCTATATTTGACTGAATCTTTCCTAATTCGAATGTTGCTGTTTTGAAGGCAATTGGCTGTGGTATTGTCGAAAGCATACTGAACTGGGTGAAGTTTAAGGCCCAAATCCAGTTGAACAAGAAGTGTTCAGCTGTAAAACATAACAGAATCAAGGGAATCCCGAAACTTGATGATGCCAACGATGCAGGTACACATTTAATTTTACTTCAATAACAGCAGCATACTGTGGGTGTGTTTCTCTTAACACTTAATGTTCAGCAGAATAACTCTTAAGAATAAACTAATTTCATCCTGGGCAGTAGTGGCGCATGCCTTTAATCCCAGTACTTGGGAGGCAGAGGCAGGCGTATCTCTGTGAGTCCAAGGTCAGCCTGGTCTACACTGGATTCCAGGATAGCCAGAGCTGTTACACAGAGAAGTCTGGTTTCAATAAACAAAAAAAAATGGCCAAGCTCTTATTGAATATTTAGGTTATTTCCAATTTGGGTCATTTTAATTTAATACTGAGATGATTTTTTTAAAGAGAATGCAGTGATGTACCTAACAAGAATTTGCAGTATAATATCAAATAAATATCCAACAGCAGCATAAATATTATGAGGCATTAATCTAAGAGATTAAGATATTAGGCCAGGCGTTAGTGTCACACACCTTTAATCCCAGCACTCAGAAGGCAGAGGCAAGTGGATCTCTGTGAGTTTGAAGCCAGCCTGGTCTACACAACAAGTTCTAGGACAGCCAGGGCTGTACAATGAAACCTTGTCTCAAAAAATAGAAAAATGACATTATAGTACTCTGTTATTTGAAGGGGATGTATTCCTAGACCCTCGGTGAATGCCAGAAACCATGGACAACACCCAACTCTATTATGCTATGTTTCCCTTATACTTAATGATAAAAGCACAGTGACAGTAGCTGATAGAACAGTTAAAGTGATGTGTACTATAATAACTATGTCTTCTTGTACTACACTCACACTATAAAAGTTCTGAGAAATGTTATGTCATAAAAGATGTTAGTAAGTTCAGACATGCTTTTATCTCTAGCACAGTCAGGCAATTTTCTGCATTCAAGGCTGGCCTGGCCTATATAGGCCATCCATAGCTATATAATGAGAGAGATGAACAATATAAGCATTGTGATGTTTTATTTGTTTACTACATAATGATTATCTGAATTTGCATTCAAGACAAATGATCTGATAACTGAGAAAGCTATGACTAACAGACAAATAGCGTATGAGCACTTTAAACAAAGTAATGATTGATGTCCTGGGTAGGATTGCATGACATTTTGAAACATCAGACAAAACTAATGAATAGTTTTCTTTTTTTTGGTTTTTTTGAGACAGGGTTTTTCTGTGTAGCTTTGGAGCCTATCCTGGAACTCACTCTGTAGATCAGGCTGGCCTCGAACTCACAGAGATCTGCCTGCCTCTGCCTCCCAAGTGCTGGGATTAATGGCCTGCCACCACCTCCAGTGAACTGTTTATTTCTTGAACCTTAAAAAATATTTAGGGTCTGGAGAGATGACTAATTGGTTAAAGAGCACTGGCTGCTCTTCCAGAGGACCTGGGTTCTATTCCCAGCAACCACATGGTGGCTCACAACTGTCTATAATGGGATCGGATGTCCTCTTCTGACATAAAGTTGTACATCCAGATAGAGCACTCATATACATAAATCTTTAAAAAATATTTATTTTAATTTGTATATGTGGAGGTCAGGATGACTTACAAAGATGGTTTCTCTCTTTCTACCATGTGGGTCCTAGATTATCAGGTTTGGGGGCAAGGGCTATGCTGGCCCTATTTTAGTTTATTGTTTGAGACATAATTGTGTTATATAAACCAGGCTGGTCTTGAACTCATGATTATCTTATCTCATTCTCTAAAGTGCTGGGATTACAGGCATGAGCTATCATAATTGGGCTTGAATTTCCTACGTAGTAGTCTCGGGCTATTGTTAATTGAAAATTTGGAAAGTAAAACCATGGCGCCTAGAGAGTTGGCTCAGCAGTGAAGTCCCTGTACTGCTCTTGTAGGAGACCCAAGTTAGGTTCCCAGAGCTCATGTTGAATGACTCACAACTGCCTATAAATAACTCCAGTTCCAGGCAATCCAATGCCTATGGCTTCTGCAGGTACCTGTACTCACACACACACATAAACCCATACAGACACATAATTCAAAATAATAGAAATAATTTTTTTCAAGTAAAACCATAGATAAGGTAGACTATCGTATTAATTTACTATGAACCTTAACTAGAAAAAAAAATCTGTGTGTGGGGGAGCAGTGTTGAGAGTTGGTTCACCATTTAGAGCACTGTTGTTCTTGCAGAGAACCCAGGTTCAGGTTCCCTGTACCCATGGTGGCTCATAACTATCCATATATCCAGTTCCAGGGCTCCAACACCCTCTTCTCATCTCTGTGGTGCACATACATACATGCAGGCAAAACATTCATACACATATATAATTATTGGGTCTACTTTACTCCTAAGATAATTTGTTATAAATTATTTTGCTTTATTACGGGCTAGTGACAGTATATCTAAGTTGGTATATTTGAGCTTGATTGAGTTAAATGTACTAAAATTAATTTGTGTATTTTTGTTTTAGGGAGTCGAAACTCCACTGAATGTACACTTATCTTGACTGAAGGAGACTCAGCCAAAACTCTGGCAGTTTCAGGCCTTGGTGTAGTTGGAAGAGACAAATATGGGGTATTTCCTCTTAGAGGAAAAATACTCAATGTGCGAGAAGCTTCTCATAAACAGGTAGGTTATAATACTATTGTTGGATTGGAGTCTAGGGCCAATAGAGTGGATCACAGTAGTGCAGCACTTGTCTGGTATGCGTAAGGCCCTGTGTTTAATCACCAGCACTGCAAAAGTGCTCTGGGGGAGGGATGGGATCTCAATCTAGTTTATAATGCAAGACTCCATGCATGTATTTCATGCCTTCACTCATTGGGCATCTTAAAATATCGTAGACTATTATTTGAACAAATTGAGTGTGCTTGGCATGTATATAGCCTTGGTCTCAATCCCTAATAACATACACATATACACACAGAAAGAGAGAATAAGAAATGGGAGTTTGGATGCATTGAAGTTTTATCTTAATAGACCTGATTTATCAAAGTGTAAGTAATAATTCAAAATACTAAGGCTCAAAAACACTCAAGCAACATATGAAATTATGTCTCTTGTTCTTTTCCAATGTGTTTCAGATCATGGAAAATGCTGAAATTAATAATATCATCAAGATTGTGGGTCTTCAGTACAAGAAAAACTATGAAGATGAAGATTCATTGAAAACTCTTCGTTATGGGAAGATAATGATTATGACAGATCAGGTCAGATTTTTTAGATTTTTAAACTGACATCACATGTGTAGGCTCAGCCATCCACCTTCAGAGTGGCTAGAACTGTAAGCACATACACTGTACATCACTAAGCAGGTCCTCCTGTTACATTACTTCCCTGCCATAAAAAGCTTTACTGATTATCCCTAATGAATATCCAATCAGATATGCTGACATTGTAGTAATCACATGTACAAGATAAATAACTTTACTTTTGAATAGACTTTTTTTAATTTGCATTGAAGAATTTTTGAGAAATTGCCAAATCAGTCATAATTTTATTTCTAAACAGTTCTTTGTGCTTTGGCTTTTCAAATATCTCTAGGACCAAGATGGTTCCCATATCAAAGGCTTGCTGATAAATTTTATTCATCACAACTGGCCCTCTCTTCTGCGACATCGCTTTCTAGAGGAATTTATTACTCCCATTGTAAAGGTATACACGTTCTGGAATGTGAAAAGACTCTAAGGCCCATGCTCAATACCAGGTGTACCTGTAACTGGATATGTAATGTTGTATAGGGAGCTACAATGTGCAAAGCCATAACANGTGTTTTTCATCATAGGTGTCTAAAAACAAGCAAGAAATGGCATTCTATAGTCTTCCTGAGTTTGAAGAATGGAAGAGTTCTACTCCAAATCATAAAAAATGGAAAGTCAAATATTACAAAGGTTTGTGATGAAATCCACATAGAAATTCTCAGTTTTGTTATGTTTTATATAAGGCTATATGGGGTAACTTACCTGTTTTGTTCACCTCTATAGGTTTGGGCACCAGCACATCAAAAGAAGCTAAGGAATATTTTGCAGATATGAAAAGACATCGTATTCAATTCAAATACTCTGGGCCTGAAGATGATGCTGCAATCAGCCTGGTGAGTTTGAATCATACTGTACATGTATATTCTGTTTTCAGAAAGAAGTCACTACTAAACTGGTCAAATTACAGCTGTTAAATTTTTGTAGAAGAGTGTTTTCATGAAATGTTTCTAGTAAGCATATCCCAGTGACAGAACTAGATATTTTAAAAACCAGGACTTCTAATGTTTCTTTGTATAGAAAAGATATTTGGAACCAGCAAGCACCAGTGACATCTTTCCCACCTTCTAATCTGTAGGCCTTTAGTAAGAAACAGGTCGATGATCGAAAGGAATGGCTAACTCATTTCATGGAAGATAGACGACAGCGGAAGTTACTTGGCCTTCCTGAGGTAAGAATTTTAAATATATCCCACACAATATGCTATTTAACTGACTTTAGAATTGATGTTATACCAAATTAAAATTGCTAAATAGTATTTTCAGTAAAAAGTTTGATGTAATAACTATAGTATACAACAGTGGTTCTATAAGATTATGAAGGCACTGAAAATATTCTTACCTAGTAATATGGTCTTTTGGGGTGGGAGGTGTTTCGAGACAGGGTTACTCTGTGTATTCCTTGCTGTCCTAGAATTCAATCTATAGACCAGGCTGGCCTTGAACTCATAGCTCCTCCTTAGTGCTGGTATTAAAGGCTTGTCCCACTACCGTCCAGCAACAGAGTCTTAAAAGTTATGTGGCAAGGCATTTCTCACATGTTTATGCTAATGCTGCTGTAAACAGTTACTATGCGATCAATCATCGACAAGTATGTACCATTGTGTGTAGTATGAAGTAAGTGGCAAGCGGCCAGACTGGGCTAAGAGTCTTAAAAAAAAAATTCTTTAAGGGCTGGAGTAACAGCTGAGATTGAGTGTATAGAAAGCCCAGAGTTTAATTCTCAGTACTTCTCTCCCTCAAAAAAAAGTTTAATGTTTTATACACTGCTATGTTAGTCAAGCAGCAGCCTCATACACCTATTGTTCTTTTTTGGTTGTTTGTTTTTCAAGACAGGGTTTCTGTGTGTGGCCCTGCCTGTCCTGGAATTCGTTCAACACCAGGCTGGTCTTGAACTCAGAGATCCACCTGCCTCTGCCTCCCGAGTACTGGGACTAAAGGCATGCGCCACCACTGCCTGGCTCACCTGTCATTTTTCAAGGACTGGAGAATTATCGAACAAATGATAGCTCTGATTGTTTTTATTTTTGTATTAAGCATTGTTAATACCAGTATTTTATTTTCAATCAGATCATCTAATGCTGTCTTTAATCCCTTAGGATTATTTGTATGGACAAACCACTACTTACCTGACCTATAATGACTTCATAAACAAGGAACTTATCCTGTTCTCAAATTCTGATAATGAAAGATCTATCCCATCTATGGTAGATGGTAAGTGCCAATGTTTTAGTCTGTTTTTATCATAAAATGGTGATTTGTGCTCAGAAATTGCTAAATTGAAAATGCTAATGATTGTCCTTTCATTTTAAAGGTTTGAAACCAGGTCAGAGAAAGGTTTTGTTTACTTGTTTCAAACGGAATGACAAGCGAGAAGTGAAAGTTGCCCAGTTAGCTGGGTCAGTGGCAGAAATGTCCTCTTATCACCATGGTGAGGTAAACCCACAATCTTTAACAGTTTCAGAATGCCTTAAAGCAGAAATAATTGAAAGTTATTCTTCAAACACATTTTGTACAAGTGTAAGCTGTTATATCCATAGTTAAATATTTCAAAACTGTAAAATATGATTATCCTTTTGACGAATAGTTTTTTTTTTCTAGAAATAACATTCCTATTTGGATACTTGTCTGTAAAGTTATGTTCATAGACTTTTAAGTAATATTTAGTATTACTGTATGATATCAAAATTTAGATACCTAGAAGTCTTGTTTGGGTACCTCTTCTATCATATATTTATCTTGAAAACATCACTATAAACATCTAAACCTCAAAGCTTAACAAGATTATTGTGTGACTTAGTTGTAATAGTAAACACACACACAGCCCACAGTTATTTTCATCTTTGGAACAGATTGATTTTTCTTTCCCTCCACAGATGTCACTGATGATGACCATTATCAATTTGGCTCAGAATTTTGTGGGTAGTAATAATTTGAACCTCTTGCAACCCATTGGTCAGTTTGGTACCAGGTTACATGGTGGCAAGGATTCGGCTAGTCCTCGATACATCTTTACTATGCTCAGGTGAGTTTGCTTTTTGTGACTTGACATTACCAGTTTTGAAGCAATATGAAACCAAAGTATTCAACGTTCAATGTTATGAGTAGTCAGTTTCCAGCCTCAGGTTCACTTTTACAACAACACTCAGCAGCTATCAACCATTGTCCTGGAAATGCTTGGGCATCTATGCTGGTTCTCTGCTTGTTCACTTTCTTTGTTCTATGTTCTGTCCTCTTTCCCACCCTAAACACTGGCCTCCCCAAGGAAGGACTCCTTCATCACTCTGCTGTCTACACTCATTTCTCAAATAATCAAATCAATTCTGGTCTTTTATGTCTGACTGCCCTCTCATTAATTAGTGTCCTAACCATTTCCAGCTGGGCATGGTGGTGCAAGCCTGTAGTCCCTGCACTCAGGAGGCAGAAGGAGGAGCAGCATGAGTTTGCTGCCAGTCTCAACTTACAGAGTGAAGCCTCTATCTCAGAAAAGCCACTCCCAACCCAAAACAGTATCCACACACACCTCTTCCAAAACCAAATCTGGGCTGAGACTAGCTTAGTCAGTAAAGTGCCTGCTACAAACAGGTAGATGTGAGTTTAATCCCAGAACTCACAATTTTAAGAAAATGTAGGAGCTGGGCAGTAGTGGCACACACCTTTAATCCCAGCACTTAGGAAGCAAAGGCAGGCAGATCTCTGAATTCCAGGACAGCCAGGGCTACGCAGGGAAATCCTATCTTGGGGGCAGGTGGTAAAGAAAATGTCAGGTGTAGGGGCTGGAGAGATGGCACAGCAGTTAAGAGCATTTGCTGCTTTTCCAAGAAGATGTTCGATTTCCAACATCCACATGTTGTTTTACAAATGTCTGTAACTCCAGTTCCAAGGGATCCAGTGCCTTCTACTGGCCTCCTGGGGCACCAAGCCACACATACGGTCAACAGGCATACCTGCAGGGAAAACACCTGTACACATGAAATTATTATTTTTATTAATTGGGATGTAATGGCACACATTTGTAATCCCAATACTGGAAAAGTAAAGACAGGCAGGTTCCTGGGGGTTTGCTAGCCAGCCAGCCTAGCCTAATTAGGGAGCTTCAAATGGGTGAGAGATGCTATCTCAAAAACCAGAATCTTGTGGATGGCTCCGGAGAAATGGCACCCAAAGTTGACCTCTGACATTTACATGCATACATATATGTATATAACTAGACACAAAAGACAATAAAATAAGGGGCTGGAGAGGTGGCTCAGAGGTTAAGAGCACTGACTGTTCTTCCAGAGGTCCTGAGTTCAATTCCCAGCAACCACATGGTGGCTCACAACCATCTGTAATGAGATCTGGTGCCCTCTTCTGTATACATAATAAATAAATCTTAAAAAAAAAAAAGACAATAAAATAAAAAAGCAATAGTTCATTTATATATTTATTGTATTTATTTGTCTGTATTTTTTGAGACCAAATCTNACTATGTAACTGGCTGTCCTGGAACTCACTATGTAGACCAGGTTGGCCTTGAACTCACAGAGATCCACCTGCCTCTGCCTCCCCAAGTGCTGGAACTAAAGACATGTCTCACTCCACCCAGCAGGTCTCTCTCTCTCTTTTTTTTTTAATTCCTTAGTTGTATTTACATAAAAACAACATGCTATCTTTCTAATTGTTTAGGCTAAAAATCTTTAAGTCACCCTTACACTTTACACTTTTTATCTAATTCATTAGTAAGTCCTATGAGTTTTGCTTTGGAAAAAGAGTAAGCACTCTTTCCTCATAGCACCAATTGATTTTAAACAGTAGGTCACTGGTTCAGAGCCTGCTACTTGCCCAGAGTAAATTTAGTTAACCAGACCTTGTGTGTTCTCTGTCCTGGGGCTCCCTATATCTTCTGATCCATTTTCATACCATCTCTGCTCCAGATAGACTGACTNTATGCTGGACTTAGGAGATGGCTCAATGAGTAAAGTGCTTGCCGTCCAAGCAAGAGGACCTGAGTTTGAATCCCAAAACCCATATAAAGCTGGGTGCAGTAGCACATGTCTGTAATCCTGGTGCTCTGGTGGCATAATGGAATGTGGAGGCAGGAGAATCCCTGTAAGCTAAGGTTGTAGGGGACAACATTAAAAAGCTAACCTGGTATACACAGTAGTGAACAACAAGAGACCCTGTCTCACAATGGTGGAAGGCAAGGATTGATACCTAGAATTGTCCTCACACCTCCATGTGTCCACATTAACACTTTCCACACATATATACATATATACTTAACATATATACACCAAGAGGGAGAGAAAAGAGAGATAGGAACTCATGTTATCCAGGTTGAGCTAACTCCTGGCCTGAAGTAATCCTCTGTGTCAACTTTCCACAGGCACATGCCTCATGCCTCACATCTTAACATTTTCTGTTGTGGTTTTGTAACACCCTACCCACTTTAGCATTCTTTTGTGTGCATATATGCATGTGTGGGCAACCTTGGGTACCATCCACCCCTTTCTTGTTTTTTAAGCAACACCTCTCACTGACCTAGTATTTACCAGGCTAGCCAGCAAGCCCAAGAAGTCCACCTGTCTTCATCTGCCCAGCACTTGGGTTATAATTGAATGCTATACCACTCATTATTTGTATGTGGGTTGTTCTGAGGTTAAAACTCAGGTCCTTGCGCTAGCATATGGATTGAGCTGTGTGCCCAGCCTAGCACTCTTTTCATTTGGTATGGTTTTGATTTGGATTTTTTGAAGCAGTCTTAATATATAGCNAAGGTAATCCTCAAACTCAAAATCCTCCTCTCACTGCATCTCCAGGTACTAGGATTATAGATGTGTTACTACAGCACTCATTTCTTTGTGTCCCGAGTAATCACTCTATTAATTTTCCTTTTTACCATTCTGCCCTACAGAATACATGTTCGTTATCTATCTACCTGTACTAAATCATGAGTTTGACAGGTTTTTGTTGGGGTTTGGGTTTGGAGCAAGGTCTGACTGTTCCTTGATGGGCCTGGAACTCACATAGATCGCCTGTCTCTGCCTTTGCCACGGAGTACAGGCTTACGCCACCATGCCCAACTGAATGTGAGAAGTGTCGAGGCCATTTTACTGAACAATATCCTTTTCTTCCTTTAGCCCTTTGACTCGNTTGTTATTTCCACCAAAAGATGATCACACATTAAAGTTTTTATATGATGACAACCAGCGCGTTGAGCCAGAATGGTACATTCCTATTATACCCATGGTGCTAATAAATGGTGCTGAGGGAATTGGTACCGGGTGGTCCTGCAAAATCCCCAACTTTGATGTCCGTGAAGTCGTAAATAATATCAGACGACTGTTGGACGGAGAAGAGCCTCTGCCCATGGTAAGTGTTCTGGGTTAGGATCTGTGTTTTTTCCTCAGGAATACATAGTTGAGTGGATTCTTCAGTGAAGATTGTACAAATACGAGATTTATTTCATACTTTAGATTTGTTTGTTGAACATATTTGTGATTTAACATTTAGAAAACCTTCATTGTTGTTAATTTAGCTGCCAAGTTACAAGAATTTCAAAGGTACTATCGAAGAACTGGCTTCAAATCAGTACGTGATTAATGGAGAAGTGGCTATTCTGAATTCTACAACTATTGAAATCTCAGAGCTTCCCATCAGAACGTGGACCCAGGTAAGTAACTGTTGATTTCTTGGTTTTTCAATTGAAAAATGTTATCATTGCTGGTGACTATCCAAGAGACTCCTTACAAAAGGATTACTATGTTTTGTTATTTTTCAGACTTACAAAGAACAGGTTCTAGAACCCATGTTGAATGGCACTGAGAAGACACCCCCTCTTATAACAGATTATAGGGAATACCATACAGACACTACTGTGAAGTTTGTCATAAAGATGACTGAAGAAAAATTGGCAGAGGCAGAGAGAGTGGGATTACACAAAGTCTTCAAACTGCAGACTAGTCTCACTTGCAACTCTATGGTATGTCTTATTTTGTAAGAGCTATATCTTTCAAAACTAATATTGTTGGGCATGTTGGTCCCCTCTAGTAATCCTAGCACTCCGAAGACAGAGACAGGAGGATCACTATGAATTCCAAAGCAATCCTGGGCTATATAGTCAGACACTGTCTCAAAAAGAAAAGCTGGAGAGGTGGCTCAGCAGTTGGGAGCACTTAATGCTTGTTCATTGGCCCTGGGTTCACTTCTCAGTACCCACATGACAGTTCACAACTGCGGAACTCAGTTCTGAGTGATTCAAGGTCCTCTTCTGGCCTCCATGGGATAGCACTGCAAGCACGTGTTGCAATACAAACATGTATATAAAAATTTCTTTAATTATTAATTGATTTTTAAAGGGCATAGCGGGTAACTTTTATAAAGGTTACCCAATTTATTGATTCATAGCTTGAATCTCTTGAATATTTTCTTTTCCAGGTGCTTTTTGACCATGTAGGTTGCTTAAAGAAATATGACACTGTGCTGGATATTCTGAAAGACTTCTTTGAGCTCAGGCTTAAATATTATGGATTAAGAAAAGAATGGCTTCTAGGAATGCTTGGTGCAGAATCTGCTAAACTGAATAATCAAGCTCGCTTTATATTGGAGAAAATAGATGGCAAAATAATCATTGGTATGTAAACATCTACTAAATATTTAAGGTGCGGGATAGCTTTTCCTAGATTGTTTATTGTTGTTTGTAGGGTTTTAGTGGTACTGGGGCTCAAATTGAGGGCCTTGTACTTGCTAAGCATGTACTCTGTATTAGCTTCACACCCCCACCACCATCCCCCCAGACTGAGCATCTAAAGAAATCAGGACTGAATGTTTAGACAGGATGAGACTAGAGAACTTAAAGACCTTGTGTGGACTGGGGTGTAGCTCAGAGTATAGAATGCCTTCCTGACATCCACAAGGTCCTAGGTCCAACAACTGCATCAACTTCCCGTGGTAGTACACATCTGTTATCCCAGCACTGGGGACAGGAAGCAGGAAGATCAAGGCCGTCCTTGGCTACATAGTGAATTTTAAACCAGCCTGGAGTCGGGGGGACCTTGTTTGAGAAAAATACTTTGTATAACTAGTTGATCACAAGAAGAGACACTGATCTGATCTTAAAATGAAGGAAGGTTATAAATGTCTTTTAAAGAAAAGAAAACTGAAAAAGAGGCAAATCTTAGGGATGTTTGTTTTACTTTTTGTTTTATTGGAGATTCCATAAGCAATTTGTAGAGTTTAAAGAAAGAAAAGTGTCTTCACTAAAGCTGGGTGTAAGAACGAAGCTTAGAGATACAGCTGAACTCTAGCCTAACCAACCAAGAAAGCCAGCAATATTAATAAGTGATAGGAAGTCCCAAAATATAATAGCACCAGTTACTGGTGATAAGTCTTATTTTCTCATAGTACTCAAAAATGTTTAGCTTAATAGTTAATGTTTATTTTCATACCTACTTAAAAGTACTAGCATATTCAAATAATTTATTTCGTAGATGCTATTGTTTCAGGCAACGCTAAAATGAATGATGCTGGACATGACTTGAATGAAAAAAGGGGGGGAGGGTTGTATTTGGCTG
The DNA here is from genome assembly GCA_001675575.1 of Neotoma lepida. Taxonomy (NCBI): domain Eukaryota; kingdom Metazoa; phylum Chordata; class Mammalia; order Rodentia; family Cricetidae; genus Neotoma; species Neotoma lepida. The sequence continues at coordinate 714,167 of LZPO01027390.1, read as the reverse complement.
ACTGGAACTCAGAAATACTAGGATGGCCCAATCTTCTTGCAGAATAAATACCGAGGGTCTAAATGTGTAATCCAAGGAGTTGGAGAGATAGCTAAGTGGTTACAGCATTTGTTGCTCTTACAAAGAACCCAGGTTCAGTTCCCAGCACCCCATGGTAGTTCATTACCATCCATAACTCCAGTCCCAGGAGATCTGATGCCCTCTTTTGGCCTGCACAGGCACCAGGCACACATGTAGTGCACATATGTAAATGTAGGCAAAACATATAAAACCTAGGCTTTGGGGGGTGGGGAGCTGGAGAAATGGCACAGAGGTTAAAAGTACTGGCTATTCTTCCAGAAATAGTAAGTTCAAATCTAGCAACCGCATGGTGGCTCACAACCATCTCTAATGTGATCTGATGCCCTCTTCTGATGTGTAGGCATACAGACAGAACACTGTATACAGAATAAATAAATAAATAAATAAATCTTTAAAATAAATAAATAAAACCTGGGCTGGGCAGTGGTGTCACACGCCTTTAATCCCAGCACTGGGGAGACAAAGGCAGGCAGATCCCTGTGAGTTCAAGGCCAGCCTGGTGTACAGATCGAGTTCTAGACAGCCAGGGCTACATGGAGAAACCCTGTCTCAGAAACAAAACAAAACAACAACAAACATGTATCCCCTGTCAAGTTAAATAATGAAGAGTCGTACTCCAAAACTATATTGCTCGTGACCTTGACTGTCCCTCAAACCATAACTGACTGCAGTAGACACTGAAAGAGAGGTACATTGTGTGGTACTTTGAGCAGACTACTAAAGCCTAGACCAGTGAAACATTGAAATAAAAGCCAGAAACCATAATTGAGTCACAGGCTCTTCACAAGTGGAGGCTTTGACTCTTTTCTGTCCTTTTGAGAGTTACATAGATTTCAGCCTCTCTATAGTCTAAATGTCCTCTGGTAATTCACCTTTGTCCTGGTTCACAGATATTTGTCTGTGATCTGGACAGAAATATAGGCAAAATAGACAGTTGAATTTCCAGTTTTGTGGGTTGTGTTTGTTTGGTTTTGGTTTTTGGTTTTTCAAGACAGGGTTTCTCTTAGCCCTAGCTGTCCTGGAACTCGCTTTGTAGACCAGACCTTAAACTCATAACTAACCTGCCTTTTCCTCCTGAGTGTGGAATTAAAGGTGTGTACCACTGCCTGGCTCAAATTTTCCAGGATAATCTTTTGACTTAATGTAGAAACACCTTATCCTTTTGCTAAAATCTTGCTCCAAGCTTATCTCTCTCTTTTTTTTTTTAATAGAAAATAAACCTAAAAAAGAGTTAATTAAAGTTCTAATTCAGAGAGGATATGATTCCGATCCTGTGAAGGCCTGGAAAGAAGCTCAGCAAAAGGTAATTTCTTTGATAGCCACTGGCTAAGCTCCGAATATGTTCATTCTACTTATCTATCGGCTATGACACACATGCAGCAGAACATCCATACACCTGTCTCTTATACACATCTAGATGTGTATAAGATTTGTGTGTCATATTCTACATTTTAATTCATCCTTTAGGTTCCAGATGAAGAAGAAAATGAAGAAAGTGACAATGAAAACAGTGACTCCGTAGCAGAATCTGGACCAACTTTCAACTACCTTCTTGATATGCCCCTTTGGTATCTAACCAAGGAAAAGAAAGATGAACTGTGTAAACAAAGAAATGAAAAGGTAAGTTGTAGATAGAATGGAATGGCCGATGTTTAATATTGTTCAGATGGGAGAAAATAAACTGTGTTCTGTTTAAAATTACTATTTGCACATATTTACTATCTCAATTTTTTGGTAATCTTATGAAGGAACAAGAGCTCAACACATTAAAGAAAAAGAGTCCATCAGATTTGTGGAAAGAAGATCTGGCTGTTTTTATTGAAGAACTGGAGGTATATGTTTATAAAGCCTATATTAATACTCAGAGACTAGCAACATGCCTTTCTTAAATATTTATTTTTCTTACGTATATGTGTGTGTGTTTGTGTGTTGGAGGGGGGTGTAGGTAAGTGCAGGTGCACAAAGGCCCAAGGTGCCCTGCTGCTATAATTACAGGCAGTTGTGAGTCACCCAGTGTGGGTTCTGAGAACTGAACTCATCCTCCCTCGGCAAAAGCAGTGAGGTCTCCTAACACTGAGCCATCTGTCCAGCTCAAGCAGCATGCCTTTTTACCAAGAAACTTCACATTTGATAAAAGAAGAAATGAATATAGGAGGAGGAAGACATCTCAAAATAATGAAAAGGCTGGATATGGTAGCCACTTAGATAGTAAACCTAGAATTTCAGACTAAGGCAGGAACATCACAAGTTTGAGGCCAGCCTGGGCTACCCAATGCATTCAAGACCAGCCTGAACTATATATGTAGTAAGACCCTGTCAAAATCCAAGTACTAGGAATACAATTGTTAGAGCACTTGCCATACATGTGCAAACTTTGTCCTCTACGCTTAGCACTTCAAAAAATAAAAACATAAAAGAACACATTAGGCAGGGCATGGTTCACAAGCCTGTAATTCTAGCATTTGAAAGGGAGATGAGTTGAAGGTCATCCTCAGATACAGGGACTTGGAGGCCATCCTGAACAACATGGGAACAAAAGCAGAGAGGGCAGTCAAGATGGCTCAGCAGGTGAAGCACTTGCTGTACAAGCCTGGCAACCTGAGTTCAAGCCCCAGAGCTCAGGAGAGAACCAACTCCACAAAGGGGTCCCCTGGTTTCTACATGCCTGCTGTGGCATGCATATGCACACACATACAGTAATGATAATATATTTTTAAAGAGAAAAGGACAGGAAGACATTATTAAATATTAGTTAGCATAAAGTAAATGATGGCAAGAAAGACTAAAATTAATAATTTTACAGAAGAAAGCACTAGGGTTAACTCTTTTAGAGATGGCCACTCGATTTCAGAATCTCCTTTGTTACTTAAATCTTCTTAGCAATACCTAGTGTCTTGATATTAGAAATGTGTGTATACATAGTTTATCCGATAGCACCGTTTCCTCTTTGTCTTCAGAAGATTAAGTGATGGCATTAGACATAGGCACCTTCCCAAAGTCAGCCACATGGGACCTTCATCACAGATTTATCTTAAGTTGTGAAATCTTAAAGTTGTTTAACTGCTTTTTAGGTGTCATGTTTTCTTCTTCTACAAATTTGTTCTCATAATTCCCTTTCATAGGTTGTTGAAGCCAAGGAAAAACAAGACGAACAAGTAGGACTTCCTGGAAAGGGGGGGAAAGCCAAGGGGAAGAAAGCACAAATGTCTGAAGTCTTGCCTTCTCCTCTGGGAAAAAGAGTTATTCCCCAAGTGACCATGGAGATGAAAGCAGAGGCAGAGAAGAAAATTAGGAAGAAAATTAAGGTAATACTTGAAGCAAATTTCTCTTTAGAAATTGAACAAATTAAGTAAATGTTTGCCCCAAAGCCTGAACAACCCAAGTTCAGTCCACACGGTGGAAGAAGAGAACTGACCTCTGCAAGTTGCCCTCTGACCTCTGACCATAAATAAATAAGTGTAATACATTTTTTTCAATGAAGCAAATTATATCTAAATTTCTAAACCTAATGTTTGGAATTTATCCTGTATCTAATGAGCTTTCCTTTCTCAAGCACCCAATGTTTTTAAATACTTAAGTATTAAAGGTCATAACTATATCTTTATTTGGATCTCCTTTAATATTTTACGTCTGTGGATGTTTTGCCTATACATGCATGCAGTGCCCACAGAAACCAGAAGACACTGGATCCCCTGGAACTGGAGTTATAGACGGTTGTGACCCTCCATGTGGGTGCTGGGATCTGTTAACCAAAACCTAAAGAAAAATAATATTCTTCCGCTGTATTTGTGTCTGTATCTATCTATGTACGTGAATATTTGACTTTATTATTCCAAACAGTTAGACAAGTTGAGTGTTTTTGTCTTGCTGGGATTTGTTGTTTCTTACATGTTGCTGTCTTTCAGAGTGAAAACGTTGAGGGCACGCCTACTGAGGATGGTCTGGAACTAGGAGGCCTAAAACAAAGACTAGCGAAGAAGCAGAAGAGAGAACCAGGTATTACAACATGTTGGGCAAGATGGTATAAACTCTAAATTGTTGTTAATATGTTGTTCTACATAGATATTCAATGTTTTAATAGAGCTGAATTAAGTATTGGAAAGGAAGGTTGTACATGAATTATATTTGAACCTTATGTTGTCTTTGTTTGATTTATTTTAGAAGAGACTCTTGTAATATAGTTAGTGAGTTAAATTCCTTAGTTGGAGTCTAAAAGAGCTAAAGTAGCCTCCCCCTCTTCCCAGGAAGTCCTGCTTGTTTGTCTTGTTTTTCCTTGGCTTCAACAGCCTACAAAAGGGATATGTGAGAGCAAATTCATAAGCATTAAAAGCATCATACTGGCTGAGACTGCCCTTACAATCTGTGTGAGCAATCATGGTGACATAAAGAACAAGAATTAATTGACTCCTAGTGACCATCCAGATCTGAGATCTCAGCTCAGCATCTATGTCTCAGGGAATATGATGGTTAGTCATTTGTATCACATTATTTACTATAAAAACATCGTTTATTTATGGGATTAAATGACCAAACTCTATAGGAACAGAAAATGTGTGTTTCTATTCACTATTGTACCCTTAGCACCATTACAGTATATAGATAATGATGAAGAAATCAAAGTATATCAATATAGTTAATTTCTGGGCCAGTGAGATGGCTTAGCCTGTACAGGAGCCTGCCACCAAGAGTGACAACCTGAGTTTGATCCCAAGGACCCATATGGCAGAAGGAGAGAACCAATTCCCGTAAGCTGTCGTCTGACCTTCACTCAAGTGCACTCTCTCACACACACATACACACAAATAAATGTAATAATATAAAACTTTTTTTAAGTGTAAATCCCTATCTCCTTTGTAGGTACCATGGCAAAGAAGCAAACTACATTACCATTTAAGCCAATCAAAAAAGGGAAAAAGAGAAACCCCTGGTCTGATTCTGAATCAGATATGAGCAGTAATGAAAGTAATTTTGATGTCCCTCCGCGAGAAAAAGATCCACGCAGAGCTGCAAGTAAGGAAAACTACAGAGCATGCTAGCTGTGCTATAAGATTTGAGTGGCCAGTAACTTCAGGGTACTCAGTTCTAAAAATTACTGCCTGTTAGAACAGTGAATCAAATTTTGAAAAATTGAAGCATCTTTTAGGATATTAAACTGAAGCTGAGGTGAGTGGTAGTGGTGCTCAGCTTTAATCTCAGCACTTGGGAGGCAGAGACGGATCTCTGTGAGTTCGAGGACAGCCTGGTGTACAGAGCGAGTTCCAGGACAGCCAGGGGCTACACAGAGAAACCCTGTCTTGAAAAACCAGGGGGAAAAATGTAGTTAAACTGAAGCTTATATATATTCATAAAATCTTAAGTCGGGCTGGAGAGATGGTGCAGTGGTTAGGAGCACTGGCTGCTCTTCCAGAGGACCTGGGTTCAATTCCCAGCACCCATGTGGCAGCTCACTATGGACTGTAACTCCAGTCCAGGGAATCTAACTCCCTCTTCAGGCCTCCACAGGAATCAGGCATGCACATAGTATACAAACATACCTGCAGGCAAAACACTCATGCATATAAAAGAAAATGAGTGCTATGATAATACAGGAGCACACACACAAAAACACAAATTAAAAAAATAAAATGTTAGTCAGCCAATGTTTTAATATCTGTATCCTCTTTGGTTCCTAACAGCAAAAGCCAAATTCACAGTGGATTTGGATTCAGATGAAGATCTCTCAGGTTTTGAGGAAAAGGATGAAGATGAAGATTTTTTCCCATTAGATACTAGTCCGCCTAAGACTAAAATTCCCCCAAAGTAAGAATTTTATCTAACACAGAATTTGATCATGGCTATTATAATAGTCATTGGTGTATTTGTTGATCTTTGTTTGACACGTACAGAACTGGTTGTCAGGATGCCTTCTCTGTTTGTTCCTTTTTTTTTNAGAAATACAGCAAAAGCACTGAAGCCACAGAAAAATACCTTGTCTGGTATGTATTTAAGTAAATGATTGGGTGCTTGGGAGACTGGGAGATGTCATAGTAAAGTGTGCTAAGCAAGTGTGTGGACCTGAGTTCAGTCTACAGCACCCACATAAACAAGCATACACTTGTTGTCTTAGTACTCAGAGGCAGGAGGATTGCAAGTTCAAGGCCAACCTGTGCTATANATAGCAAACCTCTGTCTCAAAAAAAAACTAAAAAATTAAAGTTCAGGTAAGTTCTAAAGAGTTTTTAAAATATTCCAAGAAAGTTAGTTAAAATGGTAATACATGTCAGGAACAGAGCAGTAGGTGGAATGTTTTAATGTTATTATGACCATTTCCCTTCCTGTTTGGAGTAGCTAACCTTGAAAGTGATATTCAAGACAGTATGCCAGCTTCTCCAGGCCCTTCTGCCACTGACTTCCCAGCTGAAACTGAACAGTTAAAGCCATCTTCCAAACAGACTGCGGGAAGGAAGAAGACAGTGACCAAAAGTAAGCCTGGGTCTGTTAGAAGGTTTGATTACCAGGGTTAACTGACTTTTCCAAGTCAGTTTTAATTTTTATTCTGAATATATCTATTGATGATGAAATTAAACAGTATCCTAATGGGAGTAATGTCTTTTACAGCTTTATTATCAAGTAAAACATAAAAAGTAGGGGCTGGAGAGATGGCTCAGTGGTTAAAAGCACTGGCTATTCTTCCAAAGGACCCAGATCCAATTCCCAGCACCCACATGGCAGCTCACAACTATCTATAACTCCAGTTCCAGGCGATCCAACGCCCTCATGCAGGCAAGACACCAAAGCACATAAATAAAAATAAATAAATAGCCAGGCAATAGTAGCACACACCTTTAATCCCAGCACTTGGGGGACAGAGGCAGGCACATCTCTGTGATTTCAAGGCCAGCCTGGATTCCAGGACAGCCAGGGTGACACAGAGAAACCCTGTCTCAAAAAGAACAAAGAATAAGTAAATAAATAAAAATAAAAAAGTTTAAAATCCGTATATTACTCAGATTCCAGACATTATCTAGCTCATTTCTATGGTATAAGGAAAGATAACTTAGAAATCAAGGCTGGGGATGTGGCTCAGTTGGTAGATTGCTAGCCTAGAATATATGCCTCGGAATTGATCCCCAGCACAGCATAGTGTACAACCAGGTGTAGTGGTATATGTCCCTGGGGCTTTCTTGCTGCCAGTCCAGCTTATTAATTAGGACCTCCAGGCCACTGAGAGACCTTGTCTCAAAACAGATGATGTTCAAGAGAGTTCGCTATGAGAAAACTCACCAAAGATTATGACCAGTACCCATGTTGACTTACAGGCCAGTCTTCAACCTCCACTGCTGGTACCAAAAAGAGAGCTGTACCAAAGGCAACCAAATCCAGTTCAGCCTTGAGTGCTCATGGCCCTGAAAAGCCTGATCCTGCCAAAGCCAAGAGCAACCGCAAAAGGAAGCAATCTTCTTCTGATGATTCTGACTCTGATTTTGAGAAAGTAGTTTCCAAAGCTGCCACGAGCAAGGTATTACTGCTTAATCTTTTTGTTCTAGAGACTTTGAAACATCCAACATGGGTTTTGCTCTTAAGTTTGCATATTTTTAAGGTAGAAAATTTAAACCTCAGAATTCATTACTTTGTACCTTGTATAATTTAGCTTGTAGGAAAGTGAAATCTGTCAGTCAGTGGGACAGTTGCTGTGGACTGTTTTCTTACTACTTAGTAGGAGGTGGTAGAGAACTCTGGAGCAGTGGGGAATGACCCTATTGCATTAACAATGTGCAAATTACTTGGTTCTTCTCTTTTTAGAAACCCAAGGGAGAGACTCAGGATTTCCACATGGACTTAGATGAGAGTATGGCTCCTCGAGCAAAATCTGGACGAGCAAGGAAGCCTATTAAGTACCTGGAGGAGTCAGATGAGGATGACCTTTTCTGATGTGGGAGGGGGTTGTTTTAGGAATAATTTTACTGAGCCCGGTTAGTTTTAAAGTTACTTGAAGTTCTTCCCTAACCCCCTCTGAATTAGTTTGGGGAAGACTTCTAAGACTATCCTAATGAGTAGGGCCCACGTGGCCTTAGCTTTGTACTCTACATACTGTCTCAGTGATGACCAACCATCTCATGACATGGTTTCTTCTCTGATTTGTCTATGTTTTGTGTCTATTTCTTTGGTCTCTAAAATCTTGCTTGAAATTCTTTTGAATTCCACATAATTATATGGTCACTTCGGCATAACAGAATTTATTGATCATATATTAAGCTAAAATGGGTATGTTTTCAAAAGTGCCCCCTGCCTCTTTTCCTATTTGCACTGAATATGAGGTAGCATGGTGTTTCTGTTTCTGTTGTATAGGTAGAAGTCCATCACATAGAACTGGATAGTTCTAGTACAGATACAGTGCTCAACCTTGATGCATTTTTGTTTAAGCCATGAGAAATTACTCATACCTTTTTGAACATCATCACAGGCTGGAGAAAGTCCGCTTGACCGTGTCTCCATGACCTTAGCACAAGTAGCAGGGAGAAGAAAGTTAGGCCAGTTCCATGGCATCCTGACTTTCCTTTTGATGCCTTTCAAACATGAGATCACAAGGAGGAGGCAGAACTACTCAGACTTACGTCAACATACTCAATCGTGAAGTGTGGCCCAGTGCAAGTCTCCACAATTCCAGCTTGTGAATGCCGAGACCTCTCTGTGCTGTTGTGTATGTTACTTAAATGCTGTTGTCGATGTTTTTGTAAATATTTAATATGTCTTTCTATTCCATTTAATTCCAACAATTTTGTACTTTAATAAATGTTCTAAACATTGTAANCCATTCATTCTTATCTTAACCCACATTCCATCCTCTCCAGTCCAAAATACAGCCTCTTCATTTCCCTTTCAGGACTGTTACAGCCATATTCTGCTGAGACTAACAGTCTTTGGCTGGGTGAAGTATCCAAAAGAGTAGCAGTCTGACCTAGTTGGGTCCAGTTTTTTGGTTTGGTTTGGTTTGGTTTTTGGTTTTTCAAAACAGGGTTTCTTGGGTAACCCTGGCTGACCTGGAACTCACTCTGTGTAGACCAGGCTGGCCTCTAATTCAGAGATCCACCTGCCTCTGCCTCCAGGGTGCTGGGATTAAAGGCTTGCACCACCGCCAACCAGCTTGGTCCAGTTTTACTTAGAATCTTATACATGGCTGCTGAGTTGTCCGTGTCCTCTGCACTCAGGAAGTTAATTATAAATATTCAATGTCAAAAGGTAAGAAAATGTGTTTCCAGTGGGCCGAGATGGCCAGCAAAGCCTGACCACCTGAGTTGGACCCACCCGTACACATGCGTTTAACGTGCACACCAAAAGCAAACAAAAACAGTGATAGATGAGCTCTTTGGACCTATCCAATATCTAAAACTTTCTTAGTAATGCCACTTAGGTAAATTGTCTGAATAAGAGCTAGGTGTAGTGATCATGCCTGTGATCCTAGTCCCTAGGCGGTAGTGCCAAGAGGCTCTATATGAGTCTAGCCCATCTCAAAAATAGATGATTAACAAAAATGGGTTCTAGAGCTAGAGAGAGAGAGCGTAGCAATTTAAATGCTCTTACAGAGGACCTGTTCGATTCCCAGTACCTATATCAGGTGGCTCTCCAGCTCCAGGAGATCCAATACCTCTGGCCTCCTGGGATACCTGCACTCATGTGCATACTCCCCTCAACACATACAAATAGTAAATAAAAATAAAATATTAAGAAATGTATCCCAATGGGGGTGGCAGGGTGCAAAAAAAAAAAAAATGTATCCCAAATCATTGAGTTGGGCAGGTAACTCAAGTTCAAGGGCACACTGAGCAATTAGTGAAGCCTCCATCTCATAAGCAAAAGGTACCCATTAAAGCCAGATGTGGCTCACACCTGTAATCCTAGTGCTGCTGAGATAGGATATCTGCAAGTTTTGAGTCAAGCCTGAGCTACAGAGTAAGACCGTATCTCAGGGAAAAGTTACACAGTACATCCTCCTTTCTCATTTGCAATGTGTTATGCAGCCACTACACATCTTTTTTTTTNCCCTGAATATTTAATAACACAAGAACATCCTCATGCTGGTGTTTGCTTCCTATTTCTGTGATAAACACCAATGACCAAAGGGTTTATTTGGCTTCTGGGTCCTAATCACAGTGCATCATTGAAGGAAGACAGGGCAGGAACCTGGAGGCAGAAACTGCAGCAGAGACAATGAAGTGCTGCTTACTGGCTTACTCTTAGGCCCACATTCAGCTACCTTTTTTATACAACAAAGGAGCCTCTTCTCAGGGATGGCATCACTCATAGTTGGCTGGACCCTCCTGTATCAGTCATTAGTCAAAAGAACACCCCCACAGACTTGCCTACAGGCAGTTGTTCCCTCTTCCCTAGCTCGTGTTAAATTGATTAACTAGTACAGTAGCCAGAGATGAACTTCAACTCCTGATCCTCTTCCCTCTCCCTCCCAAAGGCTGGGATTACAAGCAAGCAACACCACACCCAGCATAATGTGTGAAAACCTCCCTCTCAGTGAGTGATGCTTAGACCAGCAGTCACAGCATCACCTAGGAGCCTCTTAGAAATACAGAGTCTTGGGGCTGGAGAGATGGCTCCGTGTTCTCTTCCACAGGACTCNGGTTTTCCGCTTCCAGGGGATCTGATGCCTTCTGGCCTCCACCAGTACTGCTCAAACACGGTGCGCAGACATGCATGCACACCCACACACGTAAACGGTTTTTTGTTTTTTTAAAGAAAGAAAATACAGTGTTGAGCACACCCCAGAACTGTAGGGCTCAGAAGCACTTGGGGGAGTGGTGGAGTTGTTTGTTTTTTTGAGACAGGGTTTGTGTTGTGTAGCCCTGGTTGTCCTCAAACTCACAGAGAGGTAGGTCTACTGCCTCTGCCTCCCGAGTGCGCCGCCACCATGCCCGACTCGGGAGCACTTTTAACAGCAGTCTGGGGCTGAAGGCTTGACTTGGGAACTGATCACATGCTTAGGAACTGAAAACTTGTTTGTTGAGATGGGCTTCTGCTTTTTAGCCTAGATTGGCCTTGAACTTCCTACCTCAGGCATGTGCCACCACAGCCGGCTGTGACAAAGCTTTTGCTAACATACCTCTTCAAACAACCTCTGGGTCCAATCGTGGCTGTACTCTCCACAACTACAGGTCAGTTTTCCCTGTTCCATGACCTCCCAGGAATGGAATAACATAGTCAATGTTTTTTGTGCTTAGCTTCTTTTATTTAGTATGATGTTTTAAATTTTACTCATATTGTTAGGGGTTGGGGGATGACTCAGTGGGTAAAGGAACTTGCCACACAAACTTGGAAATTTGATTTGATCCCCAAAACCCGAATAAAGACGGAAGGAAAGAACTGACTCCACAAAATTGTCCCCTGACCTCCACATGTTTGCCATGGCACATGTACCCTCACCCCACAATAATGATTTTTAAAAATAAATATTAAGGGCTAGAGAGATGGCTTAGTAGTTAGGAACATTTGTTGCTCTTGCAAAGGACCAGGGTTCAATTCCCAGCACCTACATGGTGGTTCAAATCCATCTGTAACTCCAGTTCCATGGGATCTAATACCTTCTCTGACCTCAGACACTAAGCACTCATGTGGTGCACAGACATACATGCAGGCATAACACTCATATACATAAAATTAACTACAAAACAACCTGGGCAGTGGTGGCACATGTCTTTAATCCCAGCACTGGGGAGGCAGAGGCAGGCAGAACTCTGTGAGTTCGAGGACAGCCTGGTCTACAGAGTAAAACACTTGTCTCAAAAACAAAAAACAAAAAACAACAATAATTACAAATATATACCAAGCATGGTGGCGAATACCAAGCCTTCAAAATAAAATGAAATAAAAATTTTAAATAAAATTTAGAATGTACCCACATTGCATGTATCAGTAGTTACTTTTTCAAAACAGTCAAAAAATAGTTTTATTATTGCTGAGTATTATTCCATTGTATGGGTTTGTTGATCCACTCACCTGTTGATGGACATTTGGATTGTTTCCAGTTTGAGCCTATTATGTGTAAAGCTGTTATGACTTTATAGAAGTATCCGTTTCACAGGTTTTTTTTCCACAGTGGGTGCAATTCCTGGCAATGGGATCACCAGGTCCCATGTTTAACTCTACAAACTGAAGAGCTGTCTTTCCAGACATACTCATCTAGACTCCCCTTACAGTCTTCCTCGAGAATCAGCTGTGTTTCTTTGATGTGAATGTTACACTCATTTACAGCAGGTTGCCCCAATTCAAATCAAAAAGTATACCAGCAACTGTCATTTTAACTGGAGGAAAGGATGCTTGGTCTACAGATGACCTTCTGACCCCAGTGACTCTCAATAACTTCCCAGGAGCAGTTTCAAGCTCGGTCCTTTGGATGGAGAACAGCTTTCAGGGAGGGCATGGCTGTCATTGGCTTGGGACTGACCAGATTGCAGTCTGCCTGCATCCTCCTCACCAGATGCTGGAGAAGACCTCAGTGTACTCTCAAGACCACACCAACTACAGGAGCGCAAGCCTAGGGCAATGANGGCCAGGACCAGGCAGTGTGTAGCGACTGTGGCTGTTTGTATATATAGGTACACACAGAGATGCAGGGTTTTTATTTTATTTTGAGACAGTCTTGCTCTATAATCCAGGATGGCCTAGAACTTGCAATCCTACTGTCTCAACATGCAGAGTATAGGAATTACCCATTTGCACTACCATCTGGATGCCTGTACCCAAACACGAGCCCCTCAGACCAGCTTCAAGGGCAGGGGCTTTGAAAGACGCTTCTCTTCTGTTTTTCTTCAAATATGTGTATGGGTGTTCTGCCTGCATATATGTCTGTGCATCACATGTGTGCCTGGTGCCTGAGGAAGACAGAAGAAGGCACTGGATCCCTGGACCTGGGGTTACAGATGGTTGNGAGTTGACATGTGAGTGCTAGGAACCAAACCTGGGACCTCTGCAAATTCTCTTAATACCTGAGCCATCTCTCCAGCCCCAGGCTGGATATAGCTCACTGGCAAAGTGTTTCCTTACTGCATGAGGCCCTAAATTCAACCCCCAATAACAACACACACACACACACCCCAATGCCACTTGACCCCGTAGGAAAATTGTCATAAGTTCCAGGCCAGCTCAGGCTACCTGTGAGCCTATCTTTTTAAAGAAAGATGAGCCAAAAAAAAAAGAAAGGAGGAAAGGAAGGAAGGGAGATGAGCCAGGCATGGTGTCTTATGCCTTTAATCCCAGCACTTGGGAGGCAGAGGCTGGTGGATCTCTGTGAGTTTGAGGCCAGCCTGGGCTACAAAGTGAGTTCCAGGACAGTCAGGACTATTAGAGATACCTTGTCTCAAAAAACCAAAAAAAGAAAAAGAAAAATTAAAAAAGATGGAGTGTAGGAATTGAGATGACTCAGCTTGATGACCTGAGTTCAATCCCTGGGACCCACGTGCTGCGAGGAGAGAAATAATTCTCACATGTATGCTGTAGCGCGCGCGCGCACACACACACACACACCTATAAGTATAAAAAACAAAAATTTTAAAGTGGTCAGGTGACAAGATGGCTCAGGGTAAAGCACTTGCTACACAAGCCAGCCTGACCACCTGAGTTTGGACCCTGGAACCCATGGAGGAAGAAGAGAACCAAGGTCCCAAAAGTTGTCCTCTGGTCTCCACATATATATGACAGCACACATGTAGGGGGGTACACACACAATAATAATGATGTTTTTAAAAGTCAAGGGGCTGGAGAGGTGGCTCAGTGATTAAGCTCTTCTAGAGGTCCCAAGTTCTGCTCCCAGCACAACCACCTTCCCCAGCTCCAGGAGATCCTCTGGCTTCTGCAGGTGCCCGCACACACGTGTACACATGCACACACCCATGACAGCACACACATATATACTTTTTAATTTTTTTAAATAGGTTTTTGTTGTTGTTTGAGACAGGGTTTCTCTGTGAAACAGTCCTGGCTGTCCTGGAACTCACTCTGTGGACCAGGATGGCCTTAAACTCACAGAGATCCTCCTGCCTCTGCCTCCTGAGTGCTGAGATTAAAAGTGTGCATCACCACCTGGCCTTAAAGCATTTTTTTTAAATCTTAGGAAAGGAAACATTCAAGCCCTTCCTTGCCCCAATCTCAGAGCACTGACTACCTCCAATTCCCAAGCTCTCTGGTCACTCAGATGAGCCCATGAGGAGAAAGGCTGCATTTCCAACATGGGGTGAAAGGTAAGAGGGGTGGAGCCTTCACTTGGAGGTAATGAGGAAAAGGGGTCGGGGTTGTTGGCAGCACATGAAGAAAGGCCGAGAAGTACAGTGGTTTGGAAGGGTCTAGAACAAAGTGACAACCAGACAGACCAAGAAGGCTTCTCCTCTTCCTCAGCTGGTGAGGACAAAGACTGNGGGCACCGAGTAACCCCAGTGCCCACACCAGTGTGGAAAGCCAGCACCAGTATACCCATGAGCCTGAGGGCTATATTCCCCCCTCCTGAGTGTACAATCTCCTAAAATAGATTTTACTACATTTCCCATCCTCCATTTGTCCGTGGGAATGGGCATAGGAGTCCATTCTGGCTAAAGACATGCAAGAAGAATAGATACAGGGCAGTCCTGGACTCTCTGAGACACTGTGTGGAGCAGGGCTTAGGTGAGGACCGAGTGGTGTCTACCGCATGGCAGTGCAGTCCTCTGCCCTCCTTAGTAAGGAAGACACTAGCTTCTTGATTAAGCCATTGGTCGGCATTCTTGCTGCTACAGCCAAACCAAATAGTAAAGAATTCCAGAGGCAGCTGGGCNTACACCTTTAATGCCAGCACTAGGGAGGCAGAGGCAGGAGATCTGTGAGATCAAGGCCAGCCTGGTCTACAAAGCAAGTTCCAGGACAGCCAGGGCAACAGAGAGAAACCTTATCTCAAAAAACAAAAAGAAAGAATTCCAGAGCCAAAGGAGGTATCCAGGCAGGAGAGGGAGATGGCTTCTACCGGTAAGAACTTCAGCACCCTGGAGGGTAGAAACCAAGGTCAAGCATGAGGTACCCTGGGAGGAGGGGAAGTTAGNCTGTGGAAAGGGGTCAAAGGACCAGGAGCTGTGCGGGTTGAAAGGTGGCTACAGAAGAACTGGAGAACACCCACCCTTCCCCACCCAAGCCCCTGACCCCACCTGGGAGCCGGCCTTCTGCCCAGGCCTGTACATTTCGTGTGCTAATCTGATACTGAATGGGGTGCTAACTGGACCGAAGCCCAGGAGAACAGGGTGCAGCTACCAGGGGACAGGGATGCTCTAAGCATGCCATCCTCCCTCTCACTGCCCTTTACCCACCCAGTAGATATTTCAGACTATCTACCATGGCCCCAAGTGTTCTAGGTGCTGGGGGTGACATTGAAGGTAGCACCCCAACTCCCACCGCTTGTATCACTTACATGCTTAGCTGAATAGACAAAATATCTAATGACTGGTGCAGAGGAGGAAGGCAGGGAGGGAATGGGAAGGAGGAATTAAGTTCAAATACAGTAATACCACTGAGACGGCTTTGTCGTGGCCAGGAATGATTTTATCAGCCGTTTGTGGCTTGTTTGTTTCATTTTCAAAACGCTGCAATGTGTCAGTACTATCATGAACTTCCTAGATACAAACACGTTCATGCCCCTGTGTATGTCCATGTGTGACTGATACAGGACTGNGGCTCCACAGCCCGATNGCCAGATTGAGGTGTCTGGGACAGAGACACAAACAGGCAGGATCCTCTCAGGCCAGTCCTTCTTCAAGCAGNGCCAAGAAGGGACAGTGCCACCAGTTCTGGGTATTGTCAACAACACCTCCCAGGCTGCCCAGTGCTATCTGGGCAGGGGACTGGGTCCTGGAGACTGTAGAGTCTCCCCCGGCATCAGGAGCTAGCGGGGGGACAGGGCAGGGTGACCAGGGACCCTCCACCTCCTGTCCCACCTAGCCACTACTGTGGCACTTTTCCACTCCCTGCAGGCACACAGGGTGGGGTGGGTGGAGTCTGGTGGGCTTTTTCCAGGCTGACGAAGCAGGACCGACAGGGCTGGGCTGGGACCATCACAGACAGCTAGGAGAGATTAGATGTGACCCTGAGCCTCCATGGCTGAGGACAGGGGGCAGCCAGCAGCTCTGCCAGAAGCAGGTGGCAGAGGTCAGTAGTGCCCCACCTCACATCCTGTTTTCAGAATGTGGGGCTCCAGCACGTGCTATTTTCTTGGATTTTATCCAGGGTAGCACCCCCACATCCAGGCCTGTTTCTAAGGGACCCTACAGGAGGGTGGAAATGTCCAAGGGCACACCCATGCTGGGGTCAACCAAAGGTTTTTCCAGGCCGGGATAGACCCCTGACTGAGCCAATGGGAGAGGACACGTTTCCCATTAGGGACCCCCTGTTAACAGACAGAAACCCATGCAGGTCTTTGTGACTGACAGGGAGAAATGGCACAGAGAACATGAGGACTCAACGACTTCCCCTTCGCAGGACTAAGCATAGCCTTCCTCTAGTGCTGGCCCCTCAGCCCCACACAAGACCCTGGAGAAGTCCAGTCTGTNTAGAGAGAGGACAGTTCCCTGGCATGCTATGAGCATTCGCTCCAGAAAACTATTCAGGCTGAGTGTGAGGCCAGGATCTGCCATTCACTNACTGCACATCTGTGACTCGCTAAGTCTCCTTTTCCCCAGCTGTAAATAGTGCCCCCTACCTGGGTGCTGAAGATTGAGTGAGCTAGACCAGAGGGAAAACACCTCAACCTGGACTATCTCCTCCTCGTCCACTCAGGTCCCCTCTCCAGGATCTTNCTAATTTCGTTCTCCCATGGGGCAGCATATCCCCGCTCCTAGACACTGGGAGACACTCAANGGGGAACCCTTGGTGGAANCTCTGACTTCTGTTGACCTCATGAAGCGCCACGCTCCTCACAGGCAATCTAGAAATTGCTGGAGAGACCAGAGACTTTGTTTAACCACGGGAGCCNGCCACTCTCCACACCNTCATGCTGTCCACATGGAGTTCTTCCAGGCTCGGGGCTTTGGGTTTCTCTAACATAGCTGAGACCTGAACATTAAGATGGGCAGCTAAGCTGGGTGTGGTGGTACATACCTAATGTCCTGGCACTTAGGAGGCTGAGGCAGGAGGATCAACTCTTCCAGAGCAGCCTGGCCTATACAGTAGGGTCCAGGATAGCTTGAACTACACAGTGAGATTCTGTCTCAGAACAACAAGAAAAGATGGATCTTGGAGCTTAGCTGGCCCAGGTGAGAAAACAAGAGATCCTGACCCAAACAATCTAAACGGCTCATCCAAGGTGGACTGTGGTAGAGTCAGAGCCAAAAGCCANCAGAGGTTTGTTACCTCCCAAAACCTGAGATACCTCCCTTCAAAAGGGGTCAGTCAGTTGTGTGGGCCTAGTCCTCAGTTTGGGGAGTCTGTCAAGGGAAGGGTTCCATGATTCCCCTGACTCGCTCCATAAAAGATGTGGCTTTTAACTCGTTAACCTCAGTCCATCACCAGATGGAGACAGGACTATGGGATGAGCATGTGGGGGGTGAAGGATGAAAGGGAGGGCTGGAAGAACCCAGCAAGGGGTGTGGCCCTGGGTCTGTTCCCAGGGTGGAGCCAGACAGCAGGGTCACCCTGTCCCTTTAAGAGAAGGGGGAGAGCTAGCCCCTCTCAGCCATCCTGTCCTGTCTTCCATCCCAGCCAAATCCAAAAAGGAAAATGAAAGAGGGACCAAGAGGAACAGGTCCCAGCTGTCTCCCAAGGTCCTACGCTCAGCTCTAAGCACAGGCCCCCGGGGTAAGTGGGGTCGGAGGATCTAGAGGCCACCAAGGGTCTACGGGGACATGGTGTGTTCTGTGTGTCAGGGGAGGTTTACAGGAGATGCTTGACAACCGCTGCCAGGGAGGAGGTGCGAGGGGGCTGTTCCCATTCCCCTTGGCCGGAGGTAGGAGAGGAAAGGGAGATCAGCCGCGAGAGATTCCTACAACAGGCTTCTGTGTCAGCCTCCAATGCTGAAAGGAGTTCAGTGAGGAGGGAGAGAGAGGAGACAGTGGGGGCTCACCCGGCCTGGCCCTCCCCTCGCTCCCAGGAATCTCAAATGGAACGAGGAATTCCGCACTCCAGCAGCCGCTCTTGCTCCTAGAAATCGTCCTGGCGCCAAGAGCCAGGCAGGGGCTGGCCCTGCAGAAGAGCCTAGAATCTCAGAGATCACAGGGTCTAGCCAAGCAGGCCCGGGCGGGGGTAGGGAGGAATCCCTCCTCAGCACCTCTCTACGCCCAGATGAAGGGATCCCATACCTGAGGATGGACTCACCTACTATTCTCACACTCAGACATTAACTCACTGAACCCCACAAAATCTCTGACCCCTGGTGCCCTCCAAGGTTAGAGATTGCGGCGGGGCGTGGAGGGGCGGGGGTCCAGACCATCCCAGCCTCTGACTACCCCTCTCCATCCCAGCCTCTGACTACCCCTCTCCCTTGTCCCCAGCGTCATGGGAGAGTGGGCGTTCCTGGGCTCCCTGCTGGACGCGGTGCAGCTGCAGTCGCCGCTCGTGGGTCGCCTCTGGCTGGTAATCATGCTGATCTTCCGCATCCTGGTGCTGGCCACGGTGGGAGGCGCCGTGTTCGAGGACGAGCAGGAGGAGTTCGTGTGTAACACGCTGCAGCCCGGCTGTCGCCAGACCTGCTACGACCGCGCCTTCCCGGTGTCCCACTACCGCTTCTGGCTCTTCCACATCTTGCTGTTGTCGGCGCCGCCGGTGCTGTTCGTCATCTACTCCATGCACCAGGCCAGCAAGGAGGCGGGCGGCGCGCAGGCGGCCACGCCGTGCACGCGCGGGCGCCCCGAGGNCCCGTGCGCCCCGTGCTCCGTGCGCGCCCGCCGCGCGCGCCGCTGCTACCTGCTGAGCGTGGCTCTGCGCCTGCTCGCCGAGCTGGCCTTCCTGGGTGGCCAGGCGCTGCTCTACGGCTTCCGCGTGGCCCCGCATTACGCGTGCGCCGGCCCGCCTTGCCCGCACACCGTCGACTGCTTCGTGAGCCGGCCCACCGAGAAGACGGTCTTCGTGGTCTTCTACTTCGCCGTCGGGCTGCTCTCCGCTCTGCTCAGCGTGGCCGAGCTGGGCCACCTGCTCTGGAAGGGTCGCCAGCAAGCCAAGCAGCTCCCGCCCCCGCCCCCGCCCTCTCTGCCTTCGCGGCGAGCGGACCCCGACCCCTTCGGCCCGCCCGCCTACGCGCACCGTGCACCGGCCAGCGACAGCGAGGGCGAGGGCGGCAGCGGCCACAGCAAGGCGTCGCTGGCCACCGTGCGTCAGGACCTGGCCATCTAGCGGCGAGGTCCGAGGCCGAACCTTCAGCACCGGGGTCCTTGGAGGCAGAAGCGAGAACTGGCTTCCGAAAGACCCTGCCCGAGCTGAAGATGAGCAGAGGGGACCCCCGCCCCCAGCAGAAGATGAGGGACCGCGGGGTTTCGGGTCGGGGTGGCGTCGCACTTCCTAGTGCTGCTGGTTGCTGCTTTGCATCAGGGAGGCTCCTCTGTGCTGTGCTCCCAGCGGAAAGGGAGCATGCCAGGAGCCTTGAGAGGAAGCAAACAGGCCAAGGGCAATAGGTGACCTGATTGTTGTATCGTGGGTGAAATCAGCAGTGATGGCTGCGTTCCCAGGTTCCCTGCTTGTTCAGAGAAGCCCACTTCTCTGTGGGCTCTCTGTGTGTGCACACGTACATGCACACCTGGATACGCTGCGATGGGTTGGTTGCTCGAGCACATTAAACCTCTGTGGGCTGTGTGTGTGCTTGCATGTGTACACCCTCTGAGGGGTCCACCCATGCATGTGCACACAAGCATGCACCTTCCAAGTAACAGGAGGTACAGACCTGTGTTCGTGCTCGTGTGCACAGACACGCACCTGGATGTCCTTGTGGGGCTCTGTGTGCGTACGTGGATGCATGCATCCTGCGTAAGCTTTGTGTACACACCTATACACATTCTGTGTGTGCATCTGCTGACACTGTCATTCACTACCAGAACCCAACACTAGTGGGAGCTGTAATGGCTTCCTCCCTACTGACCTAACCCAGCCACCTGTGAGGGCATCNGTGTCCCCCTACAGGAACGGAGGGGGAGGAGAGTCCTGTACAATCGTCATCCGGTAGGTCAGTGAAACCATGCTCCGCACCCACTGGCCTGGCAGGGTAGCCAGCCCCACAGTGAAGGCAAACTGCGAGTGGGCAGGAAGATAAAAACAGGCGTGTTGTTCTTTTGGCCTACTTCTTCACCCTTCCCGCCAGCCATTGTTCCTGTAGTCTGTAAACAAACATGGTTGAGGCCTTTCCCTCCTTAGGGAAAGCTGCCCCTGAGACAGGTAAGTTCCTAGGCCCCCATTCCCTTGCCACTAGCCCTTCTTCTAGCACAGACTTTCTTTCTTTTTAAAGATTTTATTTAATTTAATTTTATGTGCATTGGTGTGAGGGTGTTGGATCCCCTGAAACTGTAATTCCAGATAGCTGTGAGCTGCCATGTGGTTGCTGGGAATTGAACCTGGGTCCTCTGGAAGAGCAGCTAGTGCTCTAAACTGCTGAGCCATCTCTCCAGCCCATACTTCACCCCTTTTTGTCCTTACCTCCCCTGCCTTCCACCTTCATCTCCTGGGTGGCCACTCTGAATACACCAGGACCAAGGGATCAGTCCTGACAGAGCGGGGCTGCCCTTCCCCAGCCCCTCAGGCTCTGTCAGATCTGTTGCCCAGGCCCTGCCTTTAGCCACCGCACCCCACGTTGCCTTCCCTCTGCCCTTCGTGTGCTCATCCTCTGCCTGAGGGTTTTCTACCAAGCCTTACTTAGCCCTGGGAGATCCCTGTCCTTGGGGTACAAGCAGCCCTTTCCCCCAGGCTTCCTTGGGCTGCCTTGGCTAGGCCACCAACACCTCCACCACCATCTGTCACACCAGGCTAAAGTTTCTGTCCCTAACACACACCGTGCCCACTTCTGATGCCAGTTTTAGACATGCTCCTGGGTGCAATCTCACCCTCTGAAGCTCTGACCCACTGCTGCCTGCCTTTGCCTTTGGCCTCACTTGAAGAAAACAAGTGCCCCCAGGAAGGGCCTTCCTTGCCCCAAGCTGGAGTCAGGCACCCCATCCCCCAGCCCTTCTGCTGGATGGTTGCACTGTCTCCTGGGTATGGCATATAGTAGCTATTTTGGGAGAGAAAATGAATAGTTGTCAGGGCCCACACCATCACTCCACTCATGTCTATGCTCCCGGTGGCCATGTCTGTCAACAGCCTGGACCCCTCCACACAAGCATAGACGTGGATGTCCAGCCGTTTTCCAAAGATAAGTCACTCAACAAATACTGGTTCAAGGTCAGCACCATTCAGTACAATTGTATGTGAGGCACAATGTAATTTTTTTGTTTGATTTTGGTTTTGGTTAAGAAAGGATCTCTCTACATAGCCCAGGCTGTCCTGGAACTCACTCTGNAGACCAGGCTGGCCTCAAAATCACTAAGATCTGCCTGCCTCTGTCTCCCGAGTGCTGGGATTAAAGGCATGTGCCACTGTCCAATTTACAATGTCATTTCAAATTTTCCTTTAGCCACATTAAAAAAAGGGAAGGAAACAGCTGAGATCGATGTAAGTAGTCTTTTCTCTAACCTGCTTTATCCAAACAGTTCCATTTCAGTGCATCGTCAATAGTCAGAAGCATTACAGAGATATTTTCATTCTTTCTCNCACACAAATCTTGTGTGAACTTCACACATAAAGCACACGCCAGTTCAAACCAGCTCATTCAGTACACATGGCTTTAGTGGCTGCCACATGCCCCACAGACCCAGATGGGCTGCAGGTCGACACCTCTGTGCTCTCAGAGCTTCTATTCTGGTGGGAAAGACATCAAACAAAGGTAAGGGGAGAGTGATGTCCCTGAGGGGGTGACACTTCAGGGGCCAGTCAAGCTGTTTCCAAGAAAAGCCTTCAGGTGGCAAGTGCCAAAGCCCTGAGGTGGGGATGTGCCAAAGCCACCAGAGACTAATGTGGCTGGAGTCGAGTGAGCAATGGGTGTGTGGTGGTGGTGGGGGGGTGTAACCAACAACCTAGAAACTCTTCTGCCTTTCTTAGTTGTTCCACTGCATCCAGTGGGGCCACCTCTACCGGCTGCTGTCCTGCCCATCTTCAGCTCTTCTACGTCCTCAGTCACCTGTGCCTCTCATTTACTATGTCACCATCATCTCCTGTGTCTGCCCTTCTCGTGGCCCTGCAGAAGCTGCCCAGGGTCAACTGTGCCTAGAGCTCCCTCCCCGACAGCCTCTGTTCAGACCCTGCTAGCTCCANCTAAAGACCTGTCTTGCCAGCTTAAATCCCCCTTTGGGGTTGAATCCTGCTCCTGCTACCCCAGACCCAGCCTCTGCGGCCTTGCCTTCTCCATATTCACTCTCACAACCAGACGTGAGCTGCTGATAAATTCTGATCATGACTGTTTGGTGGGAGCTCCACCTCAGCCCCTGGTGTCCCCGATCTGGGCGGGCAGTTCCCAGCCACCTACTGGCAGCGCTTCTTTCTACCGGGGTGAGGGGGTGGGGAATGGAGGATGGGGGTTAGGGATGTGGGGGGGTGTCCACTTCCGGACGCAGCCACCAGGGCCTGTTTCCTGTGCTGCTCAGGCTCTACCCCTAAGCTACCCACACCTCAAGCTGCCCGGACTCCTGGCCTGTGTTCATCCCGTGCAGCAGCCTGGCGCTGGGCCACACACTGCTGAACCCATCCCTTCAAAGCCCACCAAACACGGCTCCTCCCCAGAGAGGATCAAGACCACTCCCTCGGGTTATTTAAGTGGCATCCCAGAAACTAGACTCTTCGTCTAATTTCCTAATTTGGTCTAATTTGGATTGCTGCGTTGGTGGAGAGGTTTATCCAGGTGTAAGAAACTATCATCTTCAGGTTCCACCAAGGTGGGACTGATTTTTCCCACAATGGACCAGGACTGAGTGGTGGGAAAACCCCCCCTCCTCCCCACCTGCTCTCCATCAGACTAAGATTGACTTTCGGCTGGGTAAATTATCCTTTCCAAGTCATTGCCTAGGAGGCCCAGGGCCTCTTCATTTTTCGGGGTGTCCTGCTGCACCAGGCCCCCAACCCTTACNGGAGCAAAGGGCAGCTTTTNTTCCCCTCTACCCATATAGGAGCAGAGGGTTGCCTTTGTTCNGTGGGACCCCTCCTCCCGAAGATATTCTGTTGAAGGGAATTTCCCACACATCTTTTTGACCCAAGACCAACCACATTGGACACATTGTGTTAGGCTTTGGGTCCCCGGCACAGACTTGTGAAATGGGCACTTGCGGTTCAAAGCCAGATCCCCAAATGCCCTTGGGCTGTCTTTTACAAAATCTATTCAAATTGGGGCTATCTGATACCATCTGTCCTGAATGCTTGATTTCTCTAAGCACGAAGGCCTGGCCACAATACCCTCTTGATAACTAATCAAGATGGCCTCCAGAGGGAACCTTAGAATTTTCCATCCTCCGAGATCTTGAAAATATTTGTCGGCGCAGAGATAAATGGACAGAACTGCCCTATGTCCATATGCCCTATGTTTTGGGGTTCTGCATTCCCGCCCTCCCTACAGCAGCCAGTGTCTCACAGCACCAGTCATGGTGGCTAGGGTCATGGCACCTCCAGATTCCCACCTATCTAGGAACTGGGATCCTGAAAATTCCTCCCTAACCATGGCGCCGGAGACACTGGCCCCTCCCCCACTTCCCCGACCTGTACTTACCCAACCCCCTCCTATGGGGCCACATGTTCCATTCACTGGCCAAATTCCTCCTCCTTACCTGCCTTCTGGTCCTCCCCTCACCCCCTCTGCTCCTCCCTATTCCCCAATGCCTCAACCTATATCCTGGTCCCCTTCTACACACTGGCCTGATGCCCCCGAATTTTCCCTAGTTTCTTCTCATACTCGGTCTCGCCAGATTCCTGCCCTCCTCTGCCCTCTCCGAGAGGTGGCTGGAGTCAACGGAATTGTTCGAGTCCACGCACCTTTCTCCCTTCAGGACCTCTCACAAATAGAAAAGCGATTGGGTTCCTTCTCTGCTAATCCTTCTGTTTATATCAAGGAGTTCCGTTATCTGTCCCAGGCCTACGATCTGACCTGGCATGACCTTTATGTGATCCAGGCCTCCACTCTCACTCCTGAGGAACGAACTCAAGTTCAGGCAGCAGCTAGACAGTATGCAGACCAAACCCACCTAGTGGACAATATAGTTCCTGTGGGTGAGGTGGCGGTGCCAGCTACAGAGCCCTGTTGGGATTACCAACCAGGTCAAATGGCCACCAGAGAAGAGACCTCATGGTCCGTTGCCTCCTCCAAGGTATGGAAATGGTCTCAGACAAAATTGTTAATTTTGATAAGCTCCGAGAGATTACACAGATAGCTGACAAAAACCCAGCCATTTTTCTGAACCGGTTACAAGAGACCATGTTCAATATACTTGCCTTGACTCAGCCTCCCCAGCGGGAGCCTTGGTCCTGGCCACCCATTTCATATCTCAGTCAGCACCAGACGTTAGAAAAAAATTAAAAAGGTTGAAGAGGACCCTCAAACTCCCCTCCAGGAATTGGTGAAAATGGCTTTTAAAGTTTTTAATGCTTGAGAGGAGATAGCCGAGTCATCCAGACAGACAAGGCTACAACAGAAGGTTATGCTCCAAGCCCAAGCCTTGGCAGCTGCCCTGAGGCCACCAGGGCCCCCACAAGGGGGACTAGGGAAGTTGGCCACAAGGCTCCATCCCGATGGAGCTCTGCCCAAGTNAACTCCGCCAGAATCCTGCTTCAAATGTGGCAAGGAGGGCCACTGGTCACAGTATTGCCCTGACCCCCAGCCACCCAGGAGGCCATGTCCTGTCTGCCGACAGCCTNGGCATTGGAAATCNGAATGCCCCCATATGGGCTCAACCACTGTGCCACATCATGGAGGTCCAGCCTCAGCAACATCAGCAACTGAGACTCTTCCAGCCTTTGAACTCCTAAGCCTGGTGGAGGACTGATGTGGCCTAGACTCGGTGACTCCCATTGCCCTCTCCAAGCCTAGGGTGACGCTGCAGGTATCTGGTAAGTCCATTGACTTTCTTTTGGACACCGGAGCAACCTATTCTGTTTTGACATCTCACTCGGGTCCTACAGTTCCCTCGCTAATTTCTGTCANGGGNGTGGACNGGANCNCTTCCTTCCCACTTAAGACCCTGACACTTCCCTGCATTCTCGCAGGGAGATTTTTCTCACACTCCTTTCTGGTTATACCTACTTGCCCCACACCTCTACTTGGTCGTGATATTCTCAGCCGCTTTGGGGCCACCCTCACCTTGGCCCCCACAACCTCTCCTGAGTCCCATTTTCTTCTCTCCTTAATAGCCTCACAGGTCCCTACCCCAGACTGTCCTGTCCCTACCCTCCCTTATCCTGTAGATTCCCA
>LZPO01027390.1:608873-635027 GCA_001675575.1 Neotoma lepida | reverse complement strand
GAGGCCGACTCTCCTTTTGCCAGCCCTTCAGCCTTTACCCAGGCTCCTTGCACCCAATTAGCTTCCACTGGCAGTGCCTGGACTGGTGGAGTTGGAATAAGAGAAGACCAGAGGGCACACTTCTGTCCCATACACCTTCCTCTGTGGAGGGGAAGACGGCAGGAGGAAACAGATAACTTCCCCCACAAAGCCAGAAAGTAGGACATCAAAGGTGGGTTCTTCCCCAGTCCCTTACAAACTAGAGGCAGTTTTCTGGGCGATCTCTGGGGATGTTAGGTAACTTCTGGACTGAACCACCTCTTGCTAGCCTGCAGGCAAATCTCCAACCCATAGCCAAAGCCTCCCTGAAGCAACAGACTGCCTGAAGCAAATTACTAGGGCATCCAACCCAAGGGCTGAGGTCTGATCAACGCAGGCCCGGCAACTGCAATCCGGAGGCCTTTTGCAGGGGCCCAGCCCACCTGAGTGCCTCGGCAGCGGCAGCCGCAGAGTTTACCTCCAGCTGAGCACTGTTCTCAAAATGGGGGACAGGCAGTATCTTTCTTGTAATGTTCCCTGAATAGTAGTTAATGAATAGCTACCAGAGTTAAGTGCTGGAGACTGACACNAATGTAAATGAAATCTCGCCGGGGTTCAATCCCCTACACCATAAACAACAACAAAAACCCCCATTGGCTTTTTCCCCCCTCTCCTATAGTCAAGATATTTTTGTGCATGTGTAAGCTAAAGGTCAACGGTAGGTGTCATTCCACAGGAGCTGCCTGGCTTGTTTTTTTACTACAGTGGTGGCTCTCACTTACCTGAACAGATCAAGTAGGCTAAGCTGGCCAGCCCNCCAGCCCTCGGGATCGGCCTGTCTCAGCCTCCCCAGCACTGGAATTGGATTACTAGTGAATGCATGGTGGGGTGTCCTGGAGGTTGATCTTGGGGCCTCACGCTTGTACAGTAAGCATGGTGCTGGTTGAGCTATCTTCTCGGCCGTAGTCATTTTTATAAACATGGCCTAAGTTACTGGTCCTTACTTAGTGTGTCTTTCTTTTCTACCCACCCCAACCCCCACACTGAGAACTGAACCCCCACCCCTGTGCATGCCAGGCAAGCACTCTCTGAGCTAGCTCTCTTTTTACTTGATTCTCAGATAGTTTCATTACATTCTCCAGGTTGACTTTGAACTCACTCTTGTAGTCCAGGCAAGCCTTGAACTTGTGATCCTCCTGCGTAACTGGGATCGCAGGCCTGTACCACCAGGTCCAGTTTATTGTCTGTCTTTAAAGGGTACTTAATAAAAGCAGGGAGGAATGGGAAGTAGTTCAGCGGTAAAGTTCCTGTGCTGGGGGTAGGGGCAAGGAGCAATGGGAAGGGAGGGGAGGAAAAGGGGTCTGCCAAGTTTTCTGATTTCTGGGTAGCTAGCCTGGACCTCACACACTCTTGCAGTTAGCTAGCCACAGGCAAGTCTTCACTGAGCCAGAAATGTCAGTGGCAGTTTTGGGGTTGATATTCATACCAACTTTATTGGGTCTATGTTCTTTCCATGGCAATACCCAACAACTAGGGAAGCTTAATCTGGTTCTTAAAAAAAGACAAAAAACAAAAAACAGACCAGACAAACCAGGATAGAGACACACATCCCACCATCTTCAAAAGGAAAAATGTAGGTCAGCATCTTTGCCACTACTCCATGTGGAGTGGCCTAAGATCCTGGCAAAAACTCGTAACCACAGGCCCGTCCCATCCTGCTTAAACTCCCACCACCTTCCCATAGCTCTCAGCTTCAGTGAGAAAACCGGCAAGGAAAGGACTCTCCTCCTTTCCGCCCCAGCCGTCTGAATTATACTTAAGACTTTACTGACAAACATACATCAGCCTCTGCTCCCACAAGGGCAGCGGAAGCCAAGCAGGGACTCTCGTCTGCTTCACGCATCATTGACAGAACCAACCCCATTCCAATTGCTGAAGTCTTAAGAGTGGCAATGACCTAGAAATTGACAGTGTGTGTGTGTGTGGGGGGGGAACTAAGAAAACAGTACACAGAAAGCCGTATTTCCAAACTGGGGGGAGGGGGCGGCGAGAAAAAGAGAAGAGGTAGAGGGGAAGGAACTTGGCCCCTTTGAATCTGCAAATGTGATCTTGGCTAGAAGCCAGGGAGGATACAGCACAGTCCCACTGAGAGTCAAGCCATGTTCCCGACTCAAGCCCTACAGTTAGAGGAAGGCGCCAAGCCTCAAATACAACGAGGTGGGGAGGCCACTCCTTTTTGGGCAGCATCCTACTGTGGACACAGAACAGACAGCAGCTGCCCACAGTGTGGAAACAAACTGTAAAGCAGTCACGTCTCTTAAGGCTGCAGCATCCAATAAACTGTAATTTAAATCAAGCCTCACATCTGTTCCCAATCCCATTCAGTCTCTGCTTTCCATCAGTCTTTGGACAATCTTTACAATTATGCTTGTTAACCCTTATAGTCCCAGACATTTCCCAAACTTCTTGGTAGAGAACCGTCTTCTCCACTTGCACATTGCCCCAGAGGGAAATGAACAGTGTAGTGAAGGAGTATGTGTGACATTCAAACTCCTCTCTATAGACTCTTCAGTACACACACCAGTGGGCAGGATGCATTTCAGAGAGCTCACTGCCCTTCTATCCCATCCCATCCCACCTGCTGCAGCGCAGATCACTTTACAAGGATACCGTGGGCAGAATGAATGAAACAGTGGCCAACAGATCCTCTGTACGCATATCAAATTCCCAAACTCAAGGCCAGATCAGACAAGGAGACAGCAGCCTCGCTCAGAGGACAGCAAAGGCTCAGACCATTCATAGCACTGTTGTAGCCAACCATTTGCCCAGGTCTAAAGGAATAGCAATTTCCCAAACAAGTCGCCTTCCTGCCACTTCCCTCCAAACCTGTCCTGGCCCACACTTTTAAATCAGTGTTATAATGGTGCCCTCTGGTGTCCCTGTCACAAATTGCCATTTAAACCACTGGAAATCAAACCCAGCTGAGTCTCAGTAACAACCATATGGATAAATTTATCTAAGGAGACTATGAAGACATGTTCAGATGAAAATCCAAGCCTGACCTGAGGCATATCGAAACAATGGCTTCATCTGAGGGAAGCTAAGACTGTGGCACAGTTTGAGAAGGCATTTTCCAGGTTTTCTGTTAGTGTTGTTTGGGTTTTTTTTTGACAGTGTTTCTGGCTGTGATGGAACTCCCTCTGTAGTCCAGGCTGGCCTCGAACTCAAGAGCTCGGCCTGCCCCTGCCTTCCAAGTGCTGGGATTAAAGGAGTGTGCCACTACCACCTTTCAAGATGCTATTTTCATATTAACCCCTGAATGTGACTACTTAGAGACAACAAATGCAGGTCCATGAAATAGCTCAAAGGTAAAGGTGCTTGCTGCCATGCTTGGTGACCTGAATTCAGTCCCTGGGATTCACAAGGTGGAAGGTGAGCAACCACTCCCCAGTTGTCCCCAACACGAACACTGTGGCACCCATTTGCCCACACACAAATGGGTAAAGAAAGAAAAGATAACAAATGCAGCCCAAAAATTAAACTTGAAAATAAATATATTCACAATCTGTAGTTACATTCTCCTTATCATCCCCATATTGCGAGGGAGCACTGGAGACACTCCCCAAGTCCTGAAAAAGTCCAATGAGGCAGCACCTGTCCAGGAGTGCAGTAAACTCCAAAGAGTCCATTGACCAAAATGTCCTTTAAATTTCCACGTAGGCTTGTATATTTTTCTGGATCATTCCATCTTTAAACCTCAAAGTTCTTTACAAAAGATATTGTTTGTATTTAGAAGTAAATATATACAAATCCTTCAACATAAGTCTGTATATACTTGCAGGCACACTGGTGGGAAAGGTACTGAATGGTACTTTAAAAGGGGTCGTTGGTTTTGTTTTTAAAGTGTCTTGTGTAGTCCAAGTCAGCCTCAAACTCACTATGTAGCAAAGGATGGCCTTGAACTCCTGATCCTTCTGCCTCTGTTTCACAAGTGCTGGGATCACAGGCATATGCCATCACACCCAGCCACTTGGTCGGTCATTTTTATGGGTGAAAACAATAAGAGCCAAAGATTAGTCAGTGCTATCACTCATGAATCCATACACTAAAATTTACTGGTGCCAAGTGAAAAAGGTCTCAACTGTTTCCAAACAACCCTACTAAAATGGAGACCCCCCCAGTCTGCCAAATGCCAGCTGGGTCCTTGCAGGTGGGGTAAGGGAAGCACTCAGGGCAGTCCGGCGGCAAGGATATTACCAATGAAAGCTTTGCCTTTCAGGACATGCTCTACTTCCTTTTCTTCAATCTTCAGAGACACCTGGAAAGAGAAAGGGGTTTTTCATGGGGAAGAACACATGCACTCACACACACACATGCATGCTCGCACACACCATTACACTCCCTATCATATTCCACTTTCCTCAGACTGGCAAGTCAAACCCTGCTGTTTTCAATGGCCTAAATCACATCCCTCCCTCCCTCCCTCTCATCTGAAACCCTAGCTAGCAGAAAAACAAACTGCTCATAGTCATTTCTAATCTTTACTTTGGCAAATGACACGCTCTCTAGAACAGGACAATTAAAAGCACGACACGATAAGCTGTCACTTGTACCTTGGTCAGGCGGCTTTCCTTATTTTTCTTTAATCCTAAAATGCCTCTGGACTCCAGGAGTCCTGAAAGGGACAAACACTCAGACTGGTCCACAGCTGCCACCTGCTGTTTGCGACAGATGCTACTGTAAGCTTCGTATAACTGGGAGGAAATGAGAACAAGTGTCACTTAAAAGCCACATCTCATAACCTCAGATTAAAAAACAAAAATAAGCCCAGAAACACCATCTTAAGTTACCTGTATATTCTATTTCTCCCTTTTCAATAAACCCTCGAATGGGCAATAGGCTTTCTGTGCTCCCCCTTCCTATACTTTATGATTATCTTATAAAAGATCTACTTTTATTTCCTGTGTCTTGCTGGCATGTATTTATGTATGGGCACAGCGGCACTCATGCCTGATGCCCATGGAGAGCAGAAAAGTTTCAGGTCCCCTGGAACTAAAGTTATAGATTGTTGTAAGCCATTACATGGGTGCTGGGAATGGAACCCAGGTCCTCTGCAAGTACAGCAGCAACTGCCCTTGACTGCCCAGTCATCTTACTTTATTATAAAATGTAGGAACAAGGCTTTATGCAAGTTCAGAGGGAAACACAGAAATGAAGGGCTGCTCGTAGTTCTGGCTGGTAACCCTCCTCGATCTGCCTCGTAAGTACTAGGATTACAGGTATTGAACCACTATATCTGGTTAATGCTTAACTCAGTTTCTTAATTTTGGGGGGAGGGTGGTGGTGGTGAGGCAAGGGTCTTTCTACTTATCCCTGGCTGTCCTAGAACTATGTAGACTACACTGGCCTCGAGTTCAAAGAGATCCACCTGTGTCTGCCTCCCAGGTATGGTCCACCACTGCCTGGCCTTAACTCATGTTTTTTAGTTAAGGCTACTGGTTGGCCTAGAACTATGTAGGATGAAGCTGGTTCAAACTTTCAAAGATCTGTATGCTTCTGCCTCCCAAATGCAGTAACACTAACATTTATTCTTACTGATAAAAACCCATTTTTAACTCCTATTGCCTGGAAAAGACAGGTCTTTTGGAAAAACCTCCACCTGCTGTGACCCCTGGTTTACCTTCCCCAGAGTGACCTCTTTNATTTTCAGCCGCCTGGTCAAGAGCAGCAAAGAGCAAACCAAGATCTTCTGCTGGAGAGGGAGGGAATCTTGTGCTGTTTCTTGGCTCAGAGTCACCCTGTTCCCATCCACTTCCGAAATGACTTGGGATATGTGAGCAAGGCCAACACGCTTGGGGACCGGTGCCTCAGAGGGTGATTGACCTGCAACATAAGCAAGCCAAGCTTTATTTGAC
The DNA here is from genome assembly GCA_001675575.1 of Neotoma lepida. NCBI lineage: Eukaryota > Metazoa > Chordata > Mammalia > Rodentia > Cricetidae > Neotoma > Neotoma lepida. Next base: position 629,094 of record LZPO01027390.1, on the reverse strand, counting down.
CTCTAAAACTGTGTATGTGCGGAGACACATAATGCTGGTGTTAGCNTATGTTAGCTAAAGGAAACCCAAGTGCAGTCAGTGACAAAGCAGAGGTTCTGTCTCCAAGGCGGAAGGAGGAGGAAAAAGCAGTTCCAGATGATGGGATGACTTGGAAAAGCAGGGCTGCTTTTTCTCTCAGAAGAATAATGACCTATTTTGTCCTTTAGGGTACAGCTTAATGTTGAGAAGACCACTAATCTACCTTCTGAATTAGCAAAAACCTGACAGAAGCCACCAAGCACGGCTAGCTGCCTCAGAGGTTGGCTGGAGATGAAGCTCGGCACAAAGGCACATGCCTAGTGAGGAGCCCCTGGTATGATCCTCAGCGCAAAACTCCACAGCAAAGATGACTACCTGGCAGTTAAGGAAAAGTAACAGTTGGAAAATTCATCTAATATTTTGAGTCAAATGAGCAGGTAAGTATAGACGGNAAAGTCAATCCCACTTTAAGCCCCGTGCCNCAGANGGCTTCTCTAAATGAACTCTGAAGTTTGTTCACCTGTCCAAACTGATCTGTAAGACAGCAACACTTGAAAAATGTCACTGGATAGCCTAGCAGATAGCACCTTCCCCAGAGCTGGAATCTGGGAACTGTGGAAAATTGACACCGTGGTCCCACTGTTTGGAGAAGTAGGTGTGCAACAGAGGCAGGTTTTGCTCTCTGACAACCTGTGCTTGCAGTTGCCCCACAACAACCTGCTTCTACTCCTTTACCACAAGCAGAAAGCTGCAAAGGGCTAATAGAGAAAGCAGGGCTCACAGATAAAGTAGCAGAAACTCCCCGATGAAAGGAACTAGGAAGTCTCTTTTCTCTACACAGGGTCAAGTCCCTTCTAAAACAATCCCAACAGGAAGGACATCTACCCAATTTTTTGTTGTTGTTTCATGGTTTAAGAGAGTTTTTCTATGTAGCCTATGTTGGCCTTGAACTTGTAGTGATCCTCAGACTTCAGCCCNGAGTGCTGGAATCATAGGTATGGCCCACCATGCTTGGCATCTAGCTAATTTTTGTTTGCCTATCTTCAGTGCTGGGGAACCTAGTTATTTCTATGTATTAGAAAGTTCCTGCTGGGTGGTGATGGCACATGCCAGGACTTGGGAGGCAGAGGCAGGCAGATTTCAGTGAGTTCCAGGCCAGCCTGGTCTACAAGGTGAGTTCCAGGACAGCCAGGACTATTACACAGAGAAACCCTGTCTCGAAAAACCAGAAAAAGTTCCTTCACAGAGAGAAACCTTGTCTCAAAAAACAAAAACAAAACAACAAAAAAGTTCCTTACATTTAGTTGAAGTCACTTTCTCCATAGTTTTCCATATAGCTAGGCCGTTGAAACTAGACTCACACAAAAGACAGGAATTAGGTGAGTCTCATAATTTACTCCAGGAACTTGAAGNTCTTTCAGCAGTGTGCACTAGGTGGTCTCCTAGGGCCACTGACAAGCCTATGTGTTACTGCTGGGGTAAGGAAGGAGTAATCTAAAGAAGATGAGACAGACAAAAATGACCTAAGTTCACACAGTGGTGTGTACAGCCTACTCACATGAGACAGATAAAATGACCTAAGTTCACACAGTGGTGTGTACAGTGACCTAAGTTCACACAGTGGTGTGTACAGCCGACTCACAGCCCAAGCACTAGTTTGGGTTACTTCTGAAACCCTTTAAATTGTTTCTTTTAATAAATACTGATGAGTTCCAGGACAGCTAGAGCTGTTACAGAGGAACCCTGCCTCGAAAAACCAAAGCTAACTAACTAAAAATAAAATAAATACTGATGCAAATCTGCCAGTGAAGAAAACAGGGTTGAAGAAAAGGGAAATTAAAGCCCGTTTCTGACAGCATTTGGTTTCCTGTAGCCACAGATCTTTGTGCTCTGCCCTTGTAGACTGCCTCATGACACCCTGAGATGAACTCCCCCATCTGTTCAGCCCACCCTTTTACTTTCTTTTCCTTAATTACCAGGCACTACTTTCTCCTACGTAAAGACCTAAAGGGCACGTAACGTAAGTACCCAGACAGAGGGCGANTCAACCTTGCTACCTCATTTTCGTTCTGAGAGCCTTGGAAGAAACCTTACTACTTGAGCCCCACCATTTATGAACACCCCAGGAACTCATTTCCAGTAACACACAGACTGATACTGGCAAGCAAGACTGAAATAAACTAGATGAAACTACACCCTGCTCCCTCCCTCGTGTGTGCGTGTGTGGATTTAACTGTGTGTTTATCTTTTCCTTTCCTCAGGAAACTTTAACTCTCCATCCATAGGGGAAGACAGAAAGCAGGTAAGCTACTCACCTTCAGACAGTGGCTTGAGGACTGTCTGGCTTTTGATGTCCGATTCCACAATTTCAATAGCTCGCCTATAAAAAATTTTTTTCTAAAATTTAGTCTCAGCCAAACCAAATATCACACCAAGTCACTGTGCCCCAAAGCAGGCACATTAACTAAAAACACGTTTTTAAAAAATTAAGGTCCCTTCCAAGTTTGGTGCCCAGCACCCACACCAGGCAGCTCTCAACCCCTGTAACTCCAGCTCCAGGGAATTTGACACCCTCTTCTGGCCTCCACAAGCACCACACACATGGCATACATACAGGAAGCTAAAATGTAAATCAATCTTAGAGGCCAGTCTGGTCTACACAGTGAGTGAGTTCCAGACGAGCCAGTTAGCCAGGGAGACGCTGCTTGAAAAATAAAATTAAGGTCCCTAAACAAGCTGCTAGGTTATGTTGCAGCTTCAGGAAGACTTGACTACCTTTAACATGAAAAGACCGGGGATTTGAGAAACAATACTACTTATCTTCCTCTGACAGATGTCAAGTAGGTTATCACACATTAAGCCAGTAACATTTTAGATGAGGAAAAAAAAGTCATGGGCAGAGCGATATGCAGTGTGGGGGTGAACTAAGGAGATCTTACAGCACTCCCACACAACAGACCCACAAGGGGAGTCCTCAGATAGAAATAGGGCACATGGAGGCTAATCTTGCTGACCTACATGGCTATCACTCATAGCTGTAGTCTTTACTCAAGTAGTTTGCTGACTGGGGACTTTCACATTCCAGATCACGCACTCTAGCAACAGGAAGAGCTTTTTCTCCCACTGCTCTCTCTAAAGTGTTTTGCCCACAGGAAGCCATAAGGCAGACCTGGATCTTCGGCATGGCAATAGGAGGAAGTTGGACCAGCGGGCCAGCACAGCAAGGATCATTTTAATGGACCCAGGGCCCCTACTGGGAGGAAGGAACTTTCATCAGTCAGCACAGAGGCTTTCCCCAGCAGGAGGGGCAGAGGGATGGAAGAGAGAAAGAGGTCTAGGGTAGGACTTGGGGGACCACCAACTGGAGGGAGGAAGGGGTGCCCACAAAAGGAGAGGAAGAAGAAAGTCTAAAGGCAAAGATGGTTCAGGTCCATAAATAAACCTGCTTGAGCCCAGCGAATGGAAAAGCAAACTGGAGTCTTTTTTAATACAAATGTAATTAACCAATCTATAATCACCACAGGGGGCGCCAGCAACATCTCATTTGTTTCCCCCTCTGTAGGTAATGGACTGATAATGTTTCAGACATTAGCGCGGTGGAAAGCCAGAGCTCCCCACTGAGAAACAAGTCCTCTTTTCTGAGCATAAAAAGTAGCAGAATGGGGCCTCTTAAGCCACATTCATTTGAGTTACATGAGACAATTGACAGTATTTCTTCTTCTTTTTAATAAAAACAGTCAACAGTGCTATAACTCACCTGCAAACATCCAGTGCTTTACGGATGTCTCCTGAAACAGCAGATACTTTGCGGGCACAGAACTGAATGGCAGCACTGTCCAGAACCTGGTCTCTTGACACCTTCAGACAAGACACAGATAACATTTGAGTCAGGCTTAGAAACACANGCCCGTCCATAGTCCTAGCTACCTGGGACACTAAGGCAGGAGGATCTAAACTCAAGTCAACACAGTGAGGCTGTCTCAAATAAATATATAATAATCAGGCAGTGGTAGTGCACGCCTTTAATCCCAACACTTGGGAGGCAGAGGCAGGTGGATCTCTGTGAGTTAGAGGCCAGCCTGGTGGTCTACAGAAAGTTCCAGGGCAGCTAGGGCAGTTACAAAGAGAAATCCTGTCTCGAAAATCAAAACCAAAGAATCAAGTCACATCATTTAAAATAAATGGACATATAATAAATACAAAATAAATACAGCTCAGTGTATTTACTTACTAGCATGAGAGGCCTTGTGAATCCCAGTACCATCAATATATAAACAATAAAATAGACAATTTGAACTCCAACAAGAGTTTCTCTTAGCAATTTAGGTTTTTAACATAAATATTTTCACAAATTAAATCTAAGTCTGGGACTGGGAGCATCGCAAAGGTCTAACCCTGATTGGCCACCTTTAGGTGTAAGGGACATATTGCATATATTTAAGAATTTTATAGGACTATGTAGAGGTTCCTGAACAGAATAAAAAAAGCAACTGAAACTACAAATGTTTTCACATAGGCCCTCTTGTTTTTTTTTGTTTTTTTGAGACAAGATCTCTCTATGTACCTGGCTGGCTTCAAACAGAACTGTCTGCTTTCCAAGTGCTGGGATCAAAGATGTACACCACTACACTAGGCTCATAGGCCCCACTCTTTAAAAAAATTTATTCCGTTTGTTTATTTTTGTTTGGAGTGGGGGTGGAGGTACAGCATGTGTGCCACACCTGTGGAGGTTAGCAGACACCTTCCAGGAGTCAGGTCTTCCTCCCACCATGTGGGTCTCAGAGANGGAACTCAAGTCATTAGAACTGGCAACCAGTGCCTTTACCTGCTGAGCCACCTCAATGGCCCAGGCCCCGCTCCTTAAAGGCCATTAAGGAAGNACAAGTCCTCTAATTCCTACTTTTATTTCAACAGTGAAGCAGCCAATAAATGAAACCATGTGTAGACATTCACAGAAAAATGTTCTCACTCATTATGGTCCATGGGAGCTTGCCACACCATTAATAAAGCAATCAAATCAANATATTTCAAACCTATTGTTAGCTTTCCACCACAGAGATTATTCCTGCAACAGAATTTGGCATAATGGTCGGCACTCACCTGACTGAGTCGATCCTGCAAGATTGTAGCTATCTGATTTCTGGTATAAGGTGGGAAGTTCAATAGCTGCGGCTTACAGTTTTCTCTAGCTTCAAGTCTCGGCAGAATTCTGTCTGTGAGATCTAGGGTGTTAGCAATACCTGAGAAGATAAATAACAATCAGCAAGCAAATCATCCTAAAAGGAAATTAAAACCTCTGAAGGGTAAAATTCCCAGTCATAAGCCAGGATTTCAACTGCTGCTTCCACTTGTCCTCTCTCCAACACTAAAAGGTAAGATCCAGTGGTTAGGCAGGTATGGGGAAGCATGCTTATAGTCCTAACACACGGTTGAGAATGAGACAGGGGATCGAGGCTTTAAGGCCACCCTGAGCTATAGACCTTGTCTCCAGGAAGGAGGAAGTAAGAAATGAGGATGGGCAGGAAGATTTCTGTTGGACTCCAGGCCAGCCAGGGCTGCAGTGAGACCCTGCCTCAAGAACAAATCCTTTGAGCCAGACATCATGGTGCACTTGTCCTCCCCAATAGCAGGGACCACAGGAATGCAATGTGGTGTCTGGCTTCTTTGTCATTTTTATTCAACCTGCCTTCTATTAAAATTACTATCATAGTAATTTTCTTATTTCCATAAGACAGAAAGCTGGCTTAAGTATAAAATAACAACAGGTCGGGGGTGAAGAGATGGCTCAGCTGTAAGGACACTGGATGCTCTTCCAGAGAACNCAGGTTCAACTCCCGGCACCCACATGCCAGCTCACAACATTTGTAACTCCAGTTTAGGGAATCAGACACCCTCTTCTGGCCTCCATGGGTATCGGGTAGGCAAGTAGTGCACAGATTTGCATGCAGGTAAAACATCCACACTCATAACATAAAAATAAAAGCCAGGAAGGCAAGGTGGCCCGCATGCAAGCCCAGCACTTGGGAGGCAGAGATGAGATCCCTGGGGGCAAGGTGGCTAGCTAGACTAACTGAATCAGCCAGCTTCAGGTTCAGCAAGAGATTTTTCAGAAAATAAAAAATTGACAGCATTGGCAGCTCTTCCAGAGGTCCTGAGTTCAATTCTCATCAACCACATGGTGGCTCACAACCATCTCTAGTGGGATCTGATGCCCTCTTCTGGCATGCAGAATACATGCAGATAGAGCAGCATATACATCAAATCAATCAAAAACAAAACAAAAACAAAAACGACAGCAGAAGAAGACNATATCTGACGCCAACCCCTGGCTTCTACACATACACATGCACCCACACTACACATACATTAAGTTGAACAGATTTTAAACAATTAACAAAATTTCAAATTCACCATGTGACATTAACAACTGAGCACTGACCAATGAGCACCAACCGGGAATTGCTTAGCCACGGCCATTCAAACAGTGTGTATAATACATCCTGCCCTTTGCTGTCCAGCTGGTCCATCTCATCCAACACCAACACACTGCACACAAAGAGAAACAATTAGTACCCTTCACATCTTCAGTCTTCCAATGCTTGATCTGAGCTAACCTTAGGTTATATCCTTGCAGACCATAGCTCATCTTGCCATTGTTAGAATGGCATCCCCCATCACTAACAAGTATCATCCAATTGTTTGCAAAGGACTAGCTTAAGAACAATTAAAATCTAAACTAAAAAATCAGAAAGCGTAGGGGCTGTGAGTATGACTCAGTGATAGAGTACTTATCTAACACACAGGGCCTTGGCTTTGAGCCCCAGCACCATCAATAAATAGGTTAGTACAATGTTTTCAAAATTAGAAATTATCTTTTCTTCTTCAAGCGTACGTACATACTTCTCAGAGCAAAGTTCTTTTCAGGGCAAGTTCTTTTTGTGGGTAACATCTTGAGGATTTTTACTGAGCAACATGCAGCCAAGAAATACTTACATCATGGGGCCCTTCTCAGCAGTCATATGCTTTTCCAATTTTCTCATCAAGTCCTTCCCAGCTGGTCTGCATACTTCCTCCCGACCAATCTCCTGAGCAATAGCTGGGAACACAGCCTGGGCACTCCTCAAAGACATGCAATTCAGCATGATAGTTTTAAAGCCTTTCACTTCCTTCTAGGTATTAAAAAAAAAAAAGATGCAGACATGTGAGTTATGTTGGCTTCAGACAAAGATTTACTGAAAGCTGATCTGGTCTCTGAGCGCTAAGAGAACATAAGAGTGAAGCTCTACTTTCTTTCGGAAAGATTTATACCCTGAAACAACAAGAATCCTTACTTCTGGGAAGCATTCAATCACATAATGGTCTATTCTTTCTTAACCCTTAAGAGTCAAATCGTCTCAGCAAGAGCATCCCTCACTCAGACCCTCAGCGTACCCTGAGGTCTTGGAGAATCCGGCTCAAGCAGGCAGTTTTTCCAGTCCCAGGAGCACCAGAGAGATAGAGACTTCCAGCTTTTTTCCCACAGATGTGTTCCTTCAGGAAGGCCCTGATGACATCCATCTCCTTTTCTCTGGCAGGCAGCCGATCTGGGACAGCTGTGTTCAGGACAAGCTTTGCTTGCTGATAGCAAGTGCCTGTGCCAGACATAAGAGGGCAGTTAAGACCCAACAGAAGGTGACTGAAAAGATTCACTGGGTTTCACTCAGAACCGTCATCCCTGTTCCCGATGGNGCACCCACAGCTGCCATGTAAGAACCCACCTTCTTGCTTGAACAGTCTCACACGCGCAGATTCCTTCTNTGGCGGACATTTCGGCTCAGAATTTGTTTCGCTCTCTTGACCTTTTTGAGCTGAGGAAAGTACTTGGTTTTGGTGAACTTGGTCTTGCTCTTTTTGGTTCGAAGACTTAACTGTCAGCTCATCGTCGAATACTAATCTGCATCCCTTCCGAGTATGTGAGTGAGGTCGGCCGTTTTCTTTCTTGCCCAGCTTTGGTGGGGAACAGGGAGATAAATGAGGAGTGTTGCACAGGTTGTCATCACCTGAAATGTTAAAACAGAACATGTCATTCACAGCAGTGCCATCAACCACTCAAAACACTCAACACAGAGCGTGGTCCTCCACAGTGCAAGACAATAAAAGGAAGTGTAAAGACTCCCACACCCCAAAAGAGCAGAATTTCGTTTTCTTCCTTTCTTTTTTTTTCCTTCAGTTTTTCAAGACAGGGTTTCTCTGTNTAGCCCTGGCTGCCTGGAACCTGCTCTGTAGACCAAGCTGGCCTTGAAGTCAGAGATCTGCCTGCCTCTGCCTCTCAAATTCTGTGATTAAAAGGCAAGAGGTGAATTTCTACCTTAGTCAGAAACACAAAAGACACTTCTCACTAAGGAGCAAACACGGCCACCAGATGGCACCATTGAATCTTATCATTTGGTAGAAACCAAATGAGTTCTAGTGCGGTGAAATTGTAAAGTTGTTTTAAAATAGGATTTATCACCAGCTGGTGGTGGCATATGCCTTTAATCCCAGCACTCAGGAGAGCTGTTACAGAGAAACTTCGTCTTGAAAAACTAAAAAAAAAAAAAAGAGACTTACCAACCTTGCTGCCACTGACATCTTGGGATTAATAACTTTCCTCTGTAGGAAGCTGCTATGTGCATTGTCATGTTCAGTAGCACTGTTAGCTTTTACACATTGTTCCAATACCATCCCCTCAACTGTAACAGACTAAAATCTTCAGATACGTCCACATCACTCCCCAACAATATATGCTCTCCTACCACCACGTATTTATCAGTAATAATTCTAATGCTCTTAGAATGGGCATGTATAGCTAAGTGGTACAGCACTTCTTAGCAAGAATGGGGTCTTGTATTCCATCCACAACACCCAGTAGCACCATCAAGCCAAGTATGGCCTGGCAGTAATGGCACACATCTTTAATCCCAGCACTCAAGAGGCAGAGGCAGGCGGGTCTCATAGACAGGCGGAGTTTGAGGCCAGCTTGGTGTACATAGCGAGTTCCAGGACAGCCAGGGAAACACAGAGAAACCCTGTGTTGCCAAAAACCAAAAACCAAATAAACAAAAAGCCAAGTATGGTGGTGAGAGAAAAACCTCAAGTTTGAGGCAGTCCTGGGCTACAAAGTGAGTTCAAGGCCAGCCTGAGTTAGAGAATTTTTTTCTCCAAAAAACAAACGAACAATGAAAATGTTAAGTACTATTTTAAAACAAAAACAAAAATATTAAGAATGTCATCTATTTGTTTCTCTTATTTTCACGAGTATGTAGGCAAATTTCATAATACCATATGTAACTTTAAGGTAATTTTAAAGGACAGAACTAAGAAATGAAGACCAAACCTAGTAAGTCCCTCAGAAAATGATCTCTATTAGTGAATGGCTTAACTGTGAAGTTCAGTATGTACTTAGCAGCCATTATGAAAACAGAGATAGCTATGGTTTTAACTGCCTGCCAGGCATCTCAGCATCAAGAAAAGAAAGACCTGAGGGCTATTAGTCATAAAGTTGTGCTCACAGAATGGAAGACTTACCCAAACGTTTTCTGGGACTGAGAGGCAGAACTTTNGTGTTTGCACGTGGAGTAGAGGGTTCAGCCTGGACGTTTTTAAGTTTTACTTTACTGTCGCTGGAATTCGTTTTGTTCAGTGTCTTAGACTGCTTCTTTTTCGGAAAACTGATGGTAGCTTGTGACTGGGATCGGGTTTGAGGCATGATGACCACACAACTGGGTACAAAAGAGAACCAGGAAGCCTGGAATTTCCGAAAGCAAAAAGAAAAACATACGGAGTTTATTTATATTGGTCACCAACGCTCACTTCATAAATAATTTTAACATAGTATTTTTCACACAGTTCTGCTTCCTATCCAAACCTTTGTAAATAACAGGTAACATCTGTCTGCCTAGTATGTGTAACATGCCGTTATGCACATATTACATACACACTTCAGTCTTACCATAATTCAGGTGTAGAAACTACTATCCCTCTCTTAAAGAGACAGTCATAGAAAAACACAGCTATCACCCCAGACATCCTGAAACCAGAACCCAGGTTTACGCTTGAGCGATGTTAGAAGTTTATCCCCGGTGATTTCTATAATACTTGTAGCTCCTTCACTCCAGACACGTGAGACACCTTTAGTTTAATTCCAGACCGTAACATTCAGGCTCTCCCAAACTCTGCCCAGGACTAGCCTGCACTCCACACAGCGCTCAATCCCACCCTACACGGTTTCCTCCCGGCAGCTCGCAGCTCCTTCCCACCACTCCGGGCTGGAACGGATGCCGGCGAACAACCCCCTCCCTGACCCAGCCTCAGACCTCAGGCGATCTCCGCTCTCCACAGGCCACGCTCGAACCAGTCCCAACTCTTTGGGCCCCGGGCCAACTCTCAGGCCTCACGGAGCTATCTGCTCCTTTACACTCTGCAAAGCTGTGTCGCCTCAGTGCACTCTCCTGTGTTTCGATCACAACCGCAAGGGCTCTCCCGCCACAAGATGCACAGCCGCAGCGAAGTCAGCTCGCGCCAAATCTGCCCTGCCTCAGCGTTCCCGTCTCGCGCCAAAGTCCAGCCACGCTTCTGATTAGTCGTCACTAATCACCACGCCTCCGCCGGTGACACCTACAGCCAATAAGACAGCCCCAGGTCTCGGAGCCTAGTATGAAGCCACACCCACTCACCAGGGAGGGCGTTAACATCTGAGACCTCCGCGGGAAAGGCGCCCTTGCGACTTATTAGGTGAGCACGCCACGCCGCAAGGCCTGGCGGGAAGTGTAGTTTTTGCCCCCACGCAAGTCTACTTCCGCATTTCTATTTCTACTGGGGTATCTTTGTCCTCCCTCTCTACTAAACGTACCAATTTTTTGTTTATTTTAATTTTTTTGTTTTTTTGAGACAGTTTTTCTCCGTGTAACGGTCCGGGCTGGCCTGCCTCTGCCTCCCGAGTGCTGGGATCGAAGGTGGGCGCCACCACCGCCCGGCATACCTATTTTCATTATGAGGGCTACTACGCAAGGCTTACCATTTTGGGAGCAGTCCTGTATGGCATGAAGCAAATGAATGCATAGGGTCACAACATCCTCGGTGGCGAAGGGCTGATGACTTGAACCAGGGCTTTTTTTAAAGTCAAATTCCATACCTATATGAACAAACTGACATCATCTCGGTATTTGTTGACTTGCACTTCAAAATCGAGAAACAAGACAAACACTAAATATGCAATTTTTAGGTAATATATTCTGTGTGCCTTCTTAACATTATTCTATCTACACTTCGTAAGGAGGAATAGAATTATATCCCTTTAATTTGAATATCTTTTATGGCCAAACACTAGGGTTTCAGGGCCAGGGAAGAGAGTTATAGGAGAGGCAAGCTGAGCATTTAATGAAAAATATAAACTACAGCAGTCATTTGCAGGCCAGGTTTCAAGGTTAATAACCCACCTCCTTTAAAGGCCAGAACCCAATTCTAGGTAATGGTAAATTTTATGTTTGTTTGTTTTGGGACAGGGTTTCTCTGTGTAGCCCTGGCTGTCCTGGAACTCACTCTGCAGACCAGGCTGGCCTCGAACTCAGAGATCCGCCTGCATCTGCCTCCCAAGCGCTAGGACTAAACGAGTGTGCCATCACACCTGGCTGTAAAATACATCTTTTATCCTCCCATATCAAATAAAAGACATAAAGCTAGGAATAGGAAAGCAACATCACAATCACTGGTTAACTAAAAGTTAATTTTAAATGGTTACCACCTCTTAGCACAAGCCAGTATGAGTCCTTAAGTGTGTGGGGGCTGAGTCCAGTTTTTTTGTTTTTTTGTTTTTTTTTTTTTGGTTTTTCGAGACAGTGTTTCTCTGTGTAGCTTTGCGCCTTTCCTGGAACTCACTCCGTAGCCCAGGCTGGCCTCAAACTCACAGAGATCCGCCTGCCTCTGCCTCCCAAGTGCTGGGATTAAAGGTGTGCGCCACCACCGCCCGGCCTGAGTTCAGTATTTTACCTCTATCACCTTCCTTAGTCTTTCCAAGCACCCTAGGAAGTTAANAGGAAAACTGAAGCAGAGGGACTGAGGAAATTTGCCCCAAGTCATATAACTAGCAAGTGGAAGAGCTGGTATTTGCACTCTAATGACGGAAGACCAAGCTCTTGACTACTTAATCATGGAGGATTCAAGAGGTGGGTTCTAAACAGGACAAGATGTTGAAGGGGTATGTTTTGTTAAGCTTTCCTAACAGCTAAAAACTCCAAAAGAAAACAAGCTGCCATCAATGGTGAAATAACATGGAAGAGAGGCTTTCAGATCATTTGGTGTTTTTCACTTACTAGGACAATGGAATTTAAGAGACCACCTCTACTTCTCACAAGTTTATAACTTGAGGACCTAAAACCTACCCTCACCATCTGAAATAGAAATATATGTGAGCAAGCTTTGGAGATGATGGTTACGAGGGAAGGAGCAGGGAAACTCTTAAGTGTTTAATGTGCATACCACAGCCTAAGAAAGCATTCACCAGCTCAGGAAAAGTATGCAGCAGAAATGACCACTGTGCAAGCAGAATGCTAGGACTGAACTGTAAAAGGTTATGTCCTGGAGGCTTTTCCTCCAGTAACCTCACACACACGTCAGTTCCTCATTTCTGTACCTTTGTACCCACTGTTTCCTGGCTGGAATGTGTTTCTCTCCTTCCTGGTCAACACCTACGAAAGTCTTCCAATACCCTGCCTAAGTTCCTGCTAATGACCATCATCTACTAGACTACAGGCTTTGAAGGCAAAGGCCATGTCTTAGCCTCCTNTGTAGATTTCTGTTATAAAGTACATGATAAAGGCTTGCCAAATGAAGGCATGGAAAGGGTATTATGTCAAGCTGATGTCCACTACTTGCGTGAATGATTTTTATGGTTGGATAGCATATGCAGTCCTTTAAATCTCACAGCCATAAACCTAGCAGAATAAATTTAATTATGTGTAAAAACAGTTCAGACTGGGCATCAGTAGTGTCAAGGGTGAAACCCTTCTTGTAATTATTCTCCGNAGTGGTCAGGATCCTGAGGTTGACATTTTAATCATCTTACTATCGACAGAGTATTGGGAAGCCAGGGAAAGGCAGCTCCCTTCCTGTTAAGTTGCAGTTTCATGGTCTTCGCCACGAAATACTTAAGAGGCACGTCCCCAGCATGCATAGCTGGGCCCCAGTAATCATCAGTGAGCAAGCTAATGTTCTTATCACCTAACTCAGTGTCACGGAGCAGGAATCACAGCACACTGGAAAGACCTGTCTGGCGTCTTTCTGAGTGTGTGTAAGGGTACACACACAGACCAGCAATCCTGTCCCAGTGAGAGAACTTACAAGGTTGGGAAGCTGAGGGTCATTTAAGCGAGTTCCATATGCAGGCTATTAAATTAGAGAAGGACAATGAAATCAATAAATAGTTTATTAATCATATTAATAACAATGATGGGTCAAATAATCAGGAATCCAGCCACTCTGGTTTTTCTATCTAGATTATATGAGCTTGATCCATACACCCACCCACTGCAAGTCAGTAGGGCAGGAACTTGCACTCTGCTAGCAGTCAAAGTGCAAGTTAAGCCCTGTGGACTCCCTGGTTCCTGTCAGCTGATCACAGTAACAAAGAAGCCTGGTTGAATTTTAACACCTAAAGTCAAAGTTCAAGAAAACCAGCTAAGGTTTCAGCTTGAAAAGCAGTGAAGATGTAGTGTTACATAACTTTGATCCCAGCCCTTAGGGAGGGAGAGGCAGGCGGATCTCTGTGAGTTCGAGGCCAGCCTGGTCTACAGAATGAGTTCCAGGACAGCCAGGGCTACACAGAGAAACCCTGTCTCGGAAAACCAACCAACCAAACCAAACAAAGCAGTGAAGAGAAATAGACAGCACCCACATACAAATGGATTCTCCGGGTCCCAAAGGCCTTGCCCCACCTTTTCCCCCACCATCTGGTTGAGAAGCAGCCTCAAGGCACAGGCNCAGGCACAAGGGTCACAAGGAACAGAACACAAGGAAAGGGAGCCTCTGGGGCTCCTTGGGATCAAGGCAACAAACACAAAACAGAATCACTGGCCGGCGAGGCCCAAAATGGTGATTTTTAAGATACCCAAGGCAGAGAAAACCCTGGGAGAGNTTCGGTGCTTCTGCGATGCATATCCGCACATGTCCTTCCTTGGGGGAACCTGAAATCAAACTGCCACACTTATCCAGCAGAGGAGACAATGGGTTTCCTCCCCTTTCCTTGCCATCACTTGAGGCAGTATTACTCATGACAAAAATAGACAGTTTTCTTTTTTGTTTGTTTGTTTTTAAGGTTTAATTAAACTGCACAGCATCCAGAAGAAAGAAATGTACCAAGGAATTCAACCTGAGACCAGATTATACATTTTATGTCGGGGGATGAGGGGTGTGGGGCTCCGTGCTATTGTGGAGAAGCACTGAAACCAGAATAAAAACTCTGAAATAGATCACACAATAAATGATTTTTTTAAAGAAAATGATCCACATGCGGATGATGGACACACACGCACACATGCACACACACCTCTCTGGTCTTTTATTCAGTGTTGACTGTAACTTCCAGACTTGAAACTATGGGAAAGGACAAAAGTTAGACATGAAAATAGAGGGTTACTAAGTCCCTCTGCCACCAGGGACTGAGTAAGACAAGACAGTCAGAGAAGAAACCCACCAAGCTGTAAGAAACAAGAGCAGAAAGGAAACAGCAGTTATCAAGGAAGATTTTAATTACTTCATAGAGGGGGAGGAAGAAAGCACAGAAATCTAACACAAGTAAAGGCACAATGACCGTGGAGTTGAGAGGAACCGAACCCTTCCTTCAGGTAAATGGTTGCTGGGTTGTTTTTGTTTCTGAATGTGACTCTGAAGGTGGTTTTATCATTTTATTTTCAAGAAATGAGTCTTGAAGGCAGAATTAGAATGGCCTCCTCTCTTCCCTAAATTTGGGTGGCTTAACAGAGTCACCTTGACCACATTGCTAGGGACTGAGAGTCACAGGGAAAGAAAAATCACACCTGGAATGTGAAGACTCTGTTTTGCAGCTGATTGTAGGTTTGGGTCTCCAGAAGGACAGACAGTGCAGTACCGTGCTATCGAAGGGGTCTCCAGAAGGACAGACAGCACAGGACCGTGCTATCGAAGGGCCTCTCCTGCCCTACACTCCACCCCCACAGCTTCACAGAACGAAGGACCCTGGAGTCACATTTCTCTCACACTCCCATAAGCACTCAGCCTACAGATTATTTCAAGTGATCAGGAGAATTAAAACATACCCCAACCCTGAGTTGCTCTGTAGCAAATCTATTTACAGTTATTTTTTCCCTCCTCACCTCTCCCTGGAGGTAAATCTGGGTTTTGAGCTGGGAAGCCACTGGGTAAGGGGATTCCCCTAGTGCAATGCCAGTGACTGGTTTCCTTGCCTTGGCTAGGAAAGGGGGCAGGGACAAATTCCTGGCGATGACAGCCTCACATCCATCAGCTGGGATAGCCCTAGCTGCTCACACAATTGGCCTAGGCTGTGAAAATGGCAGGGCTCTGCAGCTGCAGCCAATCCCCAGGAGAAAGACCACACCTGGAAGAGCGAAGGACTTTGGTCCAGGTCTGGTGACTAGAGAAAGGAAAGAGAGGCATCTAGCTCATTTGAAAATCAGAGGCCACTGCCCAGCTTCAGGTAGGGCAGAATGAAACAGCTACTCAGTGTTTCCTATTAGGGAAAAACACCACAAAACTCACAGGAGAGCTGTTGACAAAGCTTCTTGCTGCTTAGCTGGGCAATGTCTCTTCCCTTTGGGAGGGGACAGGGGAATTAAAGGGATTAGGCAATAGCCTCAACATGAGACCACCCAATCTTCCACTGAAGAGANGACATTCCCATGAGCAGAAAAAAAGCAGTTCAAAAGGGGAAATTTTTCAGGGCTCTTGCAGCCCGCCCACCTTAAACCTGTATTACAAGCTTTGTACATCATAGAAAATAGACCAACAATTTTGAGGATCACATTCCCATCTTCGATAGCAAATATACATGATAATCAATCTGTTATTAACAGCGGGACCACATGATGTATAAGGCAAAGACATGTAAGTTAGGTGCTGTGTCAACATGCTCTAGAGCAGCAAACCCAGTTATTCAGATCTAAACCCAGGCCTTTTTTTGGTTGTTGTTCCATCGGGCAAAGACAAAGAAAATAATCAATACCCACATGACACAGTCCAAATTTGGGGCATATGAAGGATGCAGGTCATGTGGAGGAAGATATCAGCCCCAGTGAAAAGCTGAAATTTGGCTTTATTTGCTATATTATATATTCTGATGTTCTATGTTTCAGTAAGGGGAAATCTCTATACACTTTGATAACATTGTACAAAAGGCATCAACTCCCATTTCAAAAACAAATGGGAAGACTTCACAGTCAAGGTTCAGTAATTAGCATCTACCCTGGAACTCTTGCAGGATCAGCTCTTCTCCCTCTCTTAGCTCTGTTCACTTCAGGATGCTGCGGATCCTCCTGGGAGGTGACTGCTAATGTATTTGAGAAGAACATAAATAGTGAACATTAAAGTCTGGTGAGATCTGATCATTGCCTGTCCCAGAGTCCAAGTGGTCCAGGAGACACTCAATAAATAAATAAACCAAGTTAAGCCCACCTTCACCAGCACTGGAAGATTTGGGTTTCCCCTGGCATTATGCACAGATCCTCAGCCTATGTTCCACTAGATTAAAAAGGTCCCTATGAGCCGGGTGTGGTAGTGTGCGACATTAATTCCAGCACCCAGGAGGCAGAGACAGGTGGATCTCTGAGTTTGAGGCCAGCCTGGTCTACCGAGTGACAGCCAGGGTTACATAGAGAAACCCTGTCTTAGAAAATAATAATAATAATAAAAAAGAAAAAGAAAGGTTCCTGTGACAGTTTAACCCCGTGAAGTATCTGCAAGTTTTTAACTAGCTTCCCCTATTCAGAGAACAACCTGGTCTCCCACGGTCATGCAAGGTTTGAGCAGCCTTTGCCCATGGCTATGACTGTAAGAAACCAACTGCTCCGGTGTGTGGAGTCCCGGTGCCCCACATTGCTGTTGGAGAAGATAGACCAATAGACTGTCCAATAGACCAACCTCAGTTGGAACATCCATTTTTCCTGTGCTGTTTACCTACAACCTGGAAGACAAAGAAACAACTTATTGCTGGCTGCCAAAGACGACCCACTGACTGGCCTGAGGCATACCTCCCTAAGTCTTTGTGCTTCTTGGTTTAGAAGACTCTGGATATGCCCTCAAAAGCCCCACAGATTTCTTGCCCTTTTCTACTCTGTGGTCTTAGCCCCTGCAGTCTTGGGAAGGTAGGGTAGCAGAGAAAACAGGAAGAAGCTGCTGTGTCAGATGGGTATGAACAGGCAGTCAAGACCTTTATAGCCCCATAGAGCCAGACCCTCCTGTGAAGTGCTTCTTTCTTGCCTTAGTCCCCCTGGAGCATTCTCNAAGGGCTGAAGGACTCTAAGGGCTACTGACTCTTCAGGGTAAATTAGAAAAAACCGAGGCCGACTTGAGGTTGAGGTTAAGGTCCTTGCCCNCTCTTTTCATCTCTTACAGGAAGTTTCTGGGGTTTGTGAATTGGGAATATGAATAATGGACCCAACAAAAAGTGACTTCTCTTGAGGGACTGGAAAAGGACATCCTTCAGCCTAGCACCCCAGGGAAGGGCAGGGAGTCACAGGGAGTTCAGATGGCCCTGGCCCCTTAGCTGCAGAAGAGCTGACTAGCTCTGGAATGATCCTCAGTTTACTTCATCCCCTTCTTCTATGGTTTAGTTCAACTGATTAGTATTTAGTGTGTGTACAACTTACCCCTTGGAATCCTCAGGGGAGAAGAGGNATGAGAACAAAAACCAAAACACTCTTAAAAATGAAGAAGCTCCATTTCCTTGTCCTTTCTGTAACCTGACCTTTAAAACAGATCACTTCTCTGCAAACCCCCTTCCTGCGTCACGAAAAGTACCCTTTCCTCAGCAGTCCTGGCCATACCAACCTCCTAAACTACAGAACATAATGCACACACCACACTTCCTCCCTGGTGAAGAGCAGACGGGGGATCATTCTCCACCCCGCCCAACGTGAGTCCATTCACCATAACAAGGCACCTTTCCCTGGAAGAAAGCAGGAGACATGGAAGCTTTCCTCTCTTCTGCTAGCAGGGCTTGCTGGAAGAGGGCTGGACACAGGGCCTGAGACCCTATTGCCAACAGAAAGAATCTAATCACCAAGTCCAGAGATGAGATGCATAGATGGAGCTGGGCCGGGAGGCTGCTTAGAGTCTAGGGTTGGTTGCACTGGAGAAACACTGTAGGAGCTCTCATGCAGGTTTCAGGGGTTGGGGGACCATCTGAGAAGAGGAGGTCCATCCTTTTCCTGAGGAGCAGGACCAAGCCAGGCTTCACCTGAGAACGGGTGGCAGAGGTGGGGCTCCACGGGCAGCTAAAGAAACAAAAACCATAGATTTCAGCTCATATATCAGACCCTAAATAACATTTCTGAAATGAGACAAGCTCTTTAAGTCAATTTTTAACATCAAGGACGGGGGCTGAAGAGATGGCTTGGTAGGTGGGTACTTGCTGCCAAGCCTGCTGACCCGAGTTTAATACCTAGGATCCACTTGGTGAAGGAGAAAAACCAACTCCTGCTGCCCTCTACATGTGCAGAAGCACATTCTGACCCAAAAAACACACACTCTGTNTTGCATACAATCATGGACGCTTCTTCACCCCCACCCCACCCCACCCCACCTCCGCACCTCGGTTTGTTTTGCTGGGGTATACTCTCTGAAGATGCTTATATTCTTCTGGAGCAGGGAAGTCCTCTACTGGGTGGAAGGAGTACTTGGACTCAAAGTCATCTGTGAAAAGAAAAGAGTACTATGTCATCCTCCCACCCCTACTTACTAATCTCCTGTGGGTTCTGCTGTATGGAGAGCCTGCTCTACCCACCAAACCAAAGTTCCCAAGACACACAAGCACCACGCTGGCTGCCTCTAGTGTATGGTGGGTATCCAAAGACCTCTTATCTGGGGGCTAGGGAGGTGGATGGTCAATGAAGTGCCTGTGCAAGTACAAGGACCTGAGTTTGGATCCCCGGCACCCATGTAAAAAGCTGGTGGGTATAGTCACAGTAGCCTGTAACTGAGGGCTGTGGAGGCAGAGATCAGAGGATCACTGGGGTTTGCTGGCCAAGCAGCCAGACCAATTGTGGAGCTCCAGATTCAGTGAGAGACCTTATCTCAGAAAAATATGGTGGAGAGCAATTAAGAAAGACACCTAATGTTGACCTCTGGCCTCCATAACCACCTGTACACACATATGTGCACACATANATGCACACATGTGAACAAATACATACAGAAGAAAAAAATAATTCTTTTAAATTGTGTACGTGTACGTGTGTGGGTGTCTGTCTACATGTATGTTTGTGCACCATGCGCATGCAGCACCCACAGAGGCTAGAGGAGGGTATCAGACAGGAGTTACAGACTGCTGTGGAGGCTCCATGTCAGTGCTGGGAACTGAAGCTGGGTCCTCTGAAAATGTAGCCAATACTCTTTAACCACTGAGCTATCTCTCCAGCCCCTTTATTTATGTGTTGGGTAGTTTTATGTCAACTTGACACAAGGTAGAGTTATCTGAAAGGAGGGAACCTCAATTGAGAAAATGCCTCCATAAAATCCAGCTATAGGGCATTTTCTTAGTTAGTGACTGATGAAGGAAGGCTCAGCCCACTGTGGGTGGGGTCGCCCCTGGGGTGGTGGTCCTGGGTTCTATAAGAAAGCAGGCTGAGCAAGCCATGGGGAGCAAGCCAGTAGGCAGTTCCCTCCATGGCCTCTGAGATCCTGCCATGTGCGTACCTGTCCTGACTCCTTCAGTGATGAACACAATGCTGAAGTGTAAACGCTTTCCTCCCCCANTTGTTTTTGGTCATGGTGTTTNACCACAGCAATAGAAACCCAAACTAAAACAACTTATTATTATTATTATTATATTACTTTCAAAACAGGGTTTCTCTGCATAGCCCTGGCTGTCCTGAAACTCACTCTGTAGTTCAGGCTGGCCTGGAACTCAGAGATTTGCCTGCCTCTGCCTCCCAAGTGCTGGGATTAAAGGCGTGCACCACCACCACCCGGCTGTTTT
>LZPO01027390.1:594714-605926 GCA_001675575.1 Neotoma lepida | reverse complement strand
GTTTCTGTGTGTCACCCTGGCTATCCTGGAACTCACTCTGTAGACCAGGCTCATCTGGAACTTGCTGCTTCCTGCTCAGCCTCCACTGAAACAAACATGCATTATCATAGAATATTGTCACACTGTGACTTAATAGAAATAAGTCCATGAATTACTTAGACGCCCTTTACATAAAACAAGTTTATCAGCGCACTGTATTTTTACATACACTTCTAGCTCATAGACAAAAAAACAAACTCAAGAGGATCAGAGAAATTTGCCAATGTTACACAACAAAATACAGCCACTCTCAAAAGACTGGGGGCTGCTCAGAACTGTTGCTCTGGTTAGTGAGGGGCAGCAGGCTGAGGCCTCTCCTTGGCTCATGCTGCTCACAGTTACAGGACAGAATACAACCCATAACATATGAAAAGCAGGAAATCTGCAGACACTTGAAACTACTCACCTCAACCCACATATCAATTTTATCTTCTCTGCTTTTATTACAGAATGGGATTAGAAATATATGGGATTGTTCACATCACGAGTCTTTGAAGGGGCTGGAGAGATGGCTCAGCAGTAAAGAGCACTGGCTGCTGTCCAGAGGACCTGGGTTCAATTCCCAGCACCTATGTGGCTGCTCACAACTCTCTATAATGCCAATTCTAGGGGATCTGACATGCTCACACAGACATAAATGAAGGCAAAACACCAATACACATGAAATAAAAATTTAAAAAAAAGATGAAGCTTTAAAAAAAAAGTTTTTTCAAATCTCCAAGTCAAAAACTTTATCTACTGTTTTAGATTCACTTATGTGTGTGCCTGTGTGCCTGCATGTTATACACGAACCATGTGCATGCCGAGTGCCAGCAGAAGTCAGAAAAGAGTGGTCTTCAGTTTCCCCTGGAACTGGGCGCAGGGAACTGAACCCGGGTCCTCTGGAAGAGCAGCCAGCATGCAGCTACTGAGCCATTATCTCTCTAGCTGTACCCCCACCAGGTACCAGGTATGCAATTGTTTTTCTTTAAACCTGAACTTTACAGAATCCTAAGCTACCTTATAGCTATAGGCAGGGAAATACCACATCATCTGTTATCAGGTGGTTGTGTGACTGCTACTGAGAGCGCAAATCTACATGCAACATAATTTGTATTTATTTTTATTTATGCCTATGTGTGTGCCTGCGTGTCTGGATGTGCACCATGTGTGCCTGATGCCCTCAGAGACCAGAAGAGAACATCAGATCTCTTGAAATTGATGCTACATGGGCTGGAGAGATAGCTAAGAGGTAAGAGCACTGGCTGTTCTCCCAGAGGTCCTGAGGTCCTGAGTTCAATTCCCAGCAACCACATGGTGGCTCACAACCATCTATAGTGAGATTCGGTGCTCTGTTCTGGCGTGTAGGCATACATGCAGGCAGAACACTGTATACATAATAAATAAATAAATCTTAAAAAAGAAATGAATCAGACAGTTGTGAGCCAATGTGTAGGTGCTAGGAAACCAACTCAGGTGTTCTGGAAGAGCAGTTAGTACTCTTAACTATTGAGCCATCTCTCCAGCCACCACTAATGTGTTTTTTGTTGGTTTTGTTTGTTTGTTTGGTTAGTTTTTCGAGACAGGGTTTCTCTGTGTAACAGAGTCCTAGCTGTCCTGGATTCGCTTTGTAGACTAGGCTGGTCTTGAACTCACAGAGATCCGCCTGCCTCTGCCACCCAAGTGCTAGGATTAAAGGCATGCTACATTACACCTGGCTAGCTAGTGGTTTTGTTTTGTTTTGTTTTGTTTTGTTTTTAATTTTAGTTAAAATTTATTTAGAACCAGTAATGCTAGTGCACACCTTTGATCCCAGCATCCTGGAGGCAGAAGCAGATGGATCTCTATGAATTCAAGGCTAGTCTAGTCTACAGAGCAAGTTCCAGGCCAGCCAAGGATACACATAGAGACCTTGTCTCAAAACAAAACAACCCAATGGGTGTGGGACTAGTTCAGCTCCAAGTCTTCCCACAGTCCTGTACATTCTCCCAGGGAGATCTACTTTCCCACTGTCCCTCTTGCCACCCTCCCCTCACTCACTCTAGTCCTGTCACAATGACCTCCCTGCTGGCCCGTGTTAGGAATATTTCTATCTCAGATCTTCTTTATTATCACCATACAGGCTAAGGCTTTTCTCACTCTAACCTCTCCCCCAATTCAAAACACCATATCCTTTCCCTAGTGTATCTTCTTCCCTGGTTTGTATTTCTCTAGAACATACTGTATACCATTATTTATATCTACTTACTAGGTGTGCACAAGTTTTTATCTCTTCCTCACAATTACCAACGCATTAAAGGCACCCAATAAACCGGGTGAACACGTGAATTCTTATTCTAATCACTCAAGAGATGCTCTTAGAAAAAGCAGAGAAGAGAGAAAAGGCTTCCAAACACTTACCTGCTCCCCTACTAGGAGGGTCTCGGGCTGGGGGAGGTGGCCTGTTACTCAACAAAAAGGGGGAGGCTGAGGTGGGTGGAGGAGGTGCAAGGCCTCTGACGGGCCCTGGTGTCTTCCTATGCAAAGAATTGTGTCTCTGTGGCAGCTCAGGGGCTGACTCATTAGTGGGGCTTGAGGGTCCATTGGGGACCCCAGGAGGCTGGCGGTAAGGCGGTGGGGGAGGAGCCAGAGACTGGCCACTTGGTCCCGTTCTGATATTCACAGGGGAAGGAGGTGGTTTTACAGGAGGTGGAGCAGGATGTCCTTCTCGACTGGGGTGCAGCCTTTGTCCAGGTGTTGGAGGCAAGGGTTTCTCCCTGTTGTAGGCCTGGGCTTTGCTGTTGTGCATAGGCAGAGGAGTAGGGGGCGCGTTGGCACGCCGCCCTGGAGGTGGTGGGGGAGGAGCAGAGGAGCTGTGTTTCATGCCTGTACCGCTAGTGGTATTGGGACGAGAGAGGTCCGGTAAAGAGGGTCTCTGCATCCGGGGAAGTTCTGGGAGGGAGGCTCGATTGCTGTCGGTATCATCTTGAGGACGACCGCTGGCTGCAGACACTGGAGGCCTTGGAGCAGCAGCTCGAGAACTGGGGACTTGTAGGGCTGGCTTACCAGCTAGAGTCTCTACAAATACACCAGACAACACCGTATTAACAGTTAAGCGTGCATTGGTCAGGTCTCTGTGACCCAGCCTCCTCAGTGCACCCTGCACAACAGCTGAGGAAGTACCGGCAGAGTTCTTGGGTTGGTTTGCTTTCCTGTGGCCCTGGGATCAAGCTCAGAGTGTCATGCATGCAAAGCACTTGCTCTACTGCGGAGCTGTATCAACAGCCCTAGTTCTGAGTTTTAATCAGGTTTCAGATTCAGGGCCTGTTGACATAAGTTGAACACATTTGAACTGAATTACATTTATTTTACCTTTTTTTTTNCCTGGCTGTCCTGGAACTCCTCTGTAGATCAGGCTGGCCTCGAACTCAGAGACCCTCCTGCCTCTGCCTCCAGAGTGCTGGGATTAAAGGTCACTACGCCCAACCTAAGACAGCACACCTGGAGCACGTCAAGAAAACAGACATAGCAGGGAGATAGCCCAGGAGGTAATTTCTCAGATACCTGAAGCATCCTTGGCTCCCACAGGCCGCAGCTTCGGCACTCCTCCTTGGAAGAGACCTCCCTTGGGTTGCAAAGCAGCAGCTCCAGGGCCATAGCCACCACCACTCCCTTTGGGCTCTGGAAGGCACAGGTAAGGTTTTCATTTCACATGCTCTGAGCTGCTGACCAAGTCAAGCCCGAGAAGAAAGGATTCCTCTCTCTAGGCTCTAATTTACAAACGTACCAATCTATTAGGAAGTGCAGGCACAGCAGCAGCACTCCCAAAACACACAGACCAAGTCACGAACACCTCGGCCTTGCAGCTGCACACCTTCATGCAAGGGTTATTACAAAAAACAAGCTAACTAAAGGGACACAGGGAAGGAGGAGCCATTCTTACTTAGGGTGAAGGAGAACAACTAATTAAAACAGATAGGCTCGACAGTTCTCTGGGCTCTCTTCCCCATAAGGCTAGTGGCTCAGAGGGATGAAGTGTGAACAACTTTCCCGAGGCCTACAAGAATGGACATGTACAGCAATTGTAAAGCCAGCCTTGGTTTCAGCCAGGAGCCTTCTAGGAATGTAGTGGTCTCTTGAGAGAAGAGCCACAGCTGTGCCCCGACAAACACTATCAGCAGCAGGGGAGGAGTTTTAACCCTGAAAAGAGTTAAGGAGAACTTTCATAACATTCAACTCCATGACTGGAAAGGAAGTCAAGATACCCAGGACACCATTTTCCCACTGGAGACTACAATGAATGTGACAGTCCAGAAGTCTTCGAATCCTGGGACCTTGACTCTACCCTAAGACAAAAGCTCGGACTCACTCTCGATGACAGGAGCACTCCGATCATTAATGTTGGTCACCTTCTTCAGTTTGGTCCCTTTGCAAATGTCCTGTAAGAGGGCCCCTCGATTCCGCTGCTCATCTCGACTAAGTTTGGGCTGCTCTGTGTTTGCCTGGAGGAAGAAGGAAACATGTGACTTTACCCTAAAGAGCGCCTCTTATCATAGGCTTGGAATAACTGACTTAAGCCAAGGGATTCTATAAGATGCTGCTGCAGGGGCTGGAGAGATGGCTCAGAGGTTAAGAGCACTGGCTGCTCTTCCAGAGGTCCTGAGTTCAATTCCCAGCAACCACATGGTGGCTCACAACCATCTGTAATGAGATCTGGTGCCCTCTTCTGGCCTGCAGGGATACACTGTATATATAATAAATAAATCTTAAAAAAAAAAAAAGGGGGGGTGCCATTGCAACACATTCAGATCTAAGTGCCAAGTAACAATATGAATGTGCACCGCCATTCTTCTCAGTTCCCTGCTTCCTCCTGTGAAGGCCACAGACCTCCCTCCTATTCACAAGCTTCTGAGGGGAGAGAAAGGCTAACCGTGAATTTGTGTCTTGGACATGTTAACATGGCACCATCACCAGCACAAGCTTTTACTGTGCACCTACTATGCCTCAGGCATTGCACCAAGTATTACTTGGATTACCTCATTTAAAACCTGAAATACTCCTACAGAAGGGTATGATTATCATTATTCATATTTGAAAAGTGTGGATTAGAAGCTGAATAGTTTCCAATGGTCATGCAAGTAGTAATTGGTCAAACAAGAATCCACACCCCAACGCTGGTTCTGCAGAATCTCATCCCAGCATAACCTGCTGCCTTCCTATTACTCCGTCTTCTACACGATGTTATACAGTAGACCTTGACAGTCCTACTCCAAAACTGAGGAAATAAGGGTTCTAGAACGTTAAGGGCACATGATTAGCAGACACTAGAACCAATATTTTAAACTTCAGAATGTTCTTTGTCATCACTGTGTGTGCCCGTGCTGAATGTCCAGAGGTCAGAGGACAACTTTCCCAAGCTGGTTCTCTCCTTCCACTTTGGGGTCCTGAGACTGAACTCAGGTGGTCAGGCTTGCACAGCGAAGAGTCTGTACCTGTCAAACCTGAGCTAAGTTTTCAATGCTGATGTCACTGCCTCACCATGTTCCTTTTCCGGTCCTTCAGCTTTCTCTTATGTCACTTCCCAGAGTCCTATCCTTAGCCTCCATCTAAATGTTTCTGAACAAAGCCAATCAGGGGTTTGCACATTACCCCTATATAAGCCCCTAAATCTGTGTGTGGGGGGGTAGACATAATCATGTATGTGTATGTGTGTGCACATGCATGTGAAGACCAGAGATTGACATCACATGTCTGCCTCGATTGCTCTTTACTTTTTTTTGGATTTGTTGTTTTATTTTTGTAGCCCTGGCTGCCTGAACTCACAGAGATCCCCTCAACTAGACCTCCTGCTACACCCAGCTTTTTTTTTTTTTTCTTAAACATATGTGCTAGAATAAACCGAGGTCCCCACACTTATGATGAAAGCACTTGACTGACTGAGTGGTCCATCTCCCTGTCCGTAGACTTTTTTTCATGTTACCCTCATATCTAACCTGAGCGTCACATATATATCAGCAAGTATAGTACCTATACAAATGAATAACCTACACACACTTCACATGTAACACAGCACTGTCATGGTTCTGAATACACTTGATAGATCTGTGTGTATGTGTGCCTGTGCGTGTGTGTTAGTGCTGGGGGTCAAACCCAGGGCACTGTGCATTCCAGGCCCATGCTCTACCACTGAGCAATGGCCTCTGTTCATCTGTTAAATCTTAAGTGTTAATTACTATTAAGTTAAAGCTGTTTTTCATTTATTTATCCTCTCTGTGTCTGTGTGTGCATGTGTGTGCACACACATCTGCGTGTGCTCACATATGGAGGTCAGAAGACAACTTTCAGAAGTCAGTTCTCTCTCTCTACTATGGGATCAAACTCAAGCTGCCAGGCTTTGGCAACCATCTCTATCAGCTGAGCCATCCTGCCAGCCCACGTACAGAGCGTTTTAAGCTCTCAGTGAAACTTCTTGTAGACCATTAAAAATTAAAACCATTCTAAAGCTGAGTGTGACAGCACACACCGATACCCTGATAACTTTAGCTAGTTGAGGCAGCAGAATCTGGAGTTCAAGGCCAGCCTGAGCAATAACAACAACTAGAGCACAGGGAAAGATGAAATCTGCAGAACCTTAACATATAAAGACGTTTTACAAACCAACAGTTTAACCAAAGGACACAGCAATGAAAAATAAAGGAAACAGCAAATAAATATTTACAAATTTTCAGCAATACTGAAATAAAAGAATGCAGGGTCTGAAGAAATGGCTCAGAGGTTAAGAACATTTGCTGCTCTTACAAGGGACCTCAGTTCAGTTCCCAACATCCACATCAGTCAACTCACAACCACCCGTAACTCCTGCTCCAGGTCAAACATCCCACTCTGGCCTCTGTAGATACCAGGCATGCGTACTGTGCACACACATACAGTACCAGGCATGCATACTGTGCACACACATACAGTACCAGGCATGCATACTGTGCACACACATACAGTACCAGGCATGCATACTGTGCACACACATACAGGCAAGCAAAACCACTCACTTAGATAATAATTTTTTTCAATTTAAAAATATTTTTAAAAATACAAAGAAAGCAGGCTAAAATATAATATAGTTTACATATTAAGTTAGTAAAGATTAAAACTATAGGCTGGAAGCTTCAGGACTTCTCACTGCTCTACAGTGCCTGGCATATGAAGGAAAAGTGCAAAAACTGTTTAGATGAAAGCTAGGTCTGGTGGGAGGTTGAGCCAGGAGAACTATTCACATTCAGACCAGCTCAGGCTACACAGTAAGACCCTGTCTTAAGGACAAAACAACAAAGGCTGAGCATGGGGCACACACCTTTAGTCCCAGCACTGGGGCTAGGAAACTCTCAAAAACAATAGAGGGCTGGAGAGATGGCTCTGTAGTGAGAGCACTGGCTGCTCAATGTCAGGCAGCTCACAACCAAATGTAACTCTAGCTCCTGGGATCCCCTGTTATCTAAGGGCAACTGCACTCCAGTGTACACACCCATATGCAGACACACACAGCTACACATAATTAAAAATAATAAAAACTAAATCTTTAAAAATAATAAATAAGCCAGGCATGGTGATGCACACCTTTAATCCCAGCACTTGGGAGGCAAAGGCAGGTGGATCTCTGTGAGTTCAAGGCCAGCCTGGTCTACAGACTGAGTTCCAGGACAGCCAGGGCTACACAGAGAAACCCTGTCTGGAAGCTTAGGGAGAAACACTAGCTCCAACTCCATGTGTCCAAATCTCCATTTGCAATGAAGCAGAAGGAAACAAAACATGTCAGTGTGGTCCTCAGAGGACCTCTCAGAAGTCCAAACTAGCTGAGACCCAGGCTTGTGTGTTCTCTATCTCCCTACGCTGCCTGCTATTAAATGTGTCCCCTAAGTATCTGCAAGAATCCAGGATGCAGCTGGGCAGTCACTCAGGCCTCCAATCTGGATGGCATGCAGAAGGCAGAGAAAGAAGGATCACACTGCAAGTTAGAGGCCAGTCTGACCTACATAGCAAGCTCTCGGCCACGCACACCGCGAGATTCTGTCTCAAAATGCTAGTGAAAAAAATTCAGTTAAAAGTTGAAACATATGTTAAAATTATAGATGGTATTAAAAACGATTTGTGGGCATGGTTATCTCATATCTGTAATCCCAGCACTTGGGGGAATGAGGCAAGAGGACCCAAAGTTTAAGGACAGTCTGGACTACACAGCAAGCACAAGGCCAGCCTGGAGTACATAACAAGCTCTTGTTACAAACAAAAACAAAAACAAAACCGAGGGGTGGGTGCTGCAGAGGTGACTCAGTGGTTAAGAGCATTTGCTGCTCTTCCGGAGAACCCAGGTTCAGTTCCCAGCACCCATATCTGGCCATACAGCTGCTTCTAACTCCAGTTCCAGAGGATCCTGAAGTCCTCTCTGCCTCCTGAGGTACCAGGCATGCATGTGGTGCACATACATACATGCAGGCCAAACACTCATACCTGTAAAGTAAATATAAAAGAAATAAAGAAAATAGAACTAAAGAGCAAGCTCAGAGTAAAGGAGTGATTAGGTAAGGAAATCTAGACGTTTTAAACAAAGAGGATTGAAAAGAAAAAGAACAGAGCAGTAAAAGCAGTCTACCGATTTACTTAAAGGTTTGAAGACAGCCTACTGGAGAGATCACATACCTGATTAAAAGTGGGAGGTGGGGGAGGACCAGGCGGGGGTGGGGGGGGAGGAGGAATTGGCATCCTTGCCCTGCTCCCAGTTGGCACCGTTCTCTCTCCGTCTTTATTTGCAGCTTTAGGTCATTCATATACCTGTAAACAAAATCAAAATTCAAAAGAACAGCTTTATAATTAGAGGCTCTGCGTGCCCAGGAGGTCTAGAGGACTGGACAGGGACCGGAGACCCTGAGCACTTCATCCCCTACATAAATCCTCTGTGAAACGCCAACTTACAGTCTCCTCTTATACACTTTTCTTCGTTTGTGGAGGTGGGAATCAAACCTGGGGCCCCAAGGGTGCTAAGCATGGCCTTCACCACTGATTTCTACTCTCAGACCAATTAAAACAAGCAACAACAAAAATCACTTTATATTTTAGAAGTTTTAGGTTCATAGCAAAACTGAGCTAGAAGGTACCACAAGTTTCCACGTGGCATGCATCTCACCCCACAGTGTGACTGCTGGATCACAGGCTAATATGTTCGACTCTTTAAGAAGCTGCCAAACTTCTTCAAAAGTGGCTCTACCCATTTTGGGTGTGTGCCAGCACTGAAGAACTGCTGTTGCTCCACACCTTGGCCACACTTGGTGCTGTCAGTTTGGAGTCTGTCCACTCTTGTAAGCTTGTTTTCATTTGCAGTCCCCACAGGACCTCACGGTGATGTGGTCATAAGCCTCCTTCCATTTGTGTATCTTCCTGGCTGAGGTGTCTGTTTAGGTCCTTTGACTTTGGGGGCGATGATGCTAGGGCCTGAAGGTATGGGAAGCCCACATTCTACCAATGAACCATTCACAAACCTAGCCTTACTTTTTTTTTTTTCAATTAGACTTTTCATTTTACTGTTGGGTTCAAGAACTGTCTCTAGTGAAATATTCTCTTCCCGTTTGTGGCCTGCCTTCTCATTCTCATTCTCTTAATTTTTTTTACAGCCTTTTTTTTTGGTTTTTCGAGACAGGGTTTCTCTGTGTAGCTTTGTGCCTTTCCTGGAACTCACTCGGTAGCCCAGGCTGCCCTCGAACTCACAGAGATCCACCTGCCTCTGCCTCCCGAGTGCTGGGATTAAAGGCGTGAGCCACCACCGCCCGGCTTTTTTACAGCCTTTTAAGAATATAAAATCATTCTCAGTTTGTGAGGCATTCAAAAACAAGCTGTAGGCTAGATTTGACTCACAGGCCACAGTTCACCTGTACCTGACAACAGTCACACCCATGGGACTTGATCAGAAAATGAATACAACTTGAGAAACTCCCTCCTGACTTGGTCACACAACACCTAGCATTGGAAACCTATGGCTATCTGCCCACTGCAGTTTGCTACACTTCAGACAGAACAGAAATAAGGGAACTGACTGACGTAGGACACTAGACTGACTAAAGCCATAACCAGAACTCAAGAACAGCAAGTCCTCCAGAGCTTGGTCCCAAGAAAATCTCCTCTTTTGATCTCTAAAAATGGAAGCCAAAATACCACGGGCACCATGAATGCAAACTAACAGATAGGAAAGATATACAATAAAGGGCTGCAGAGATGCTTCAACAGTTAAGAGCACTGGCTGCCCTTACAGCTCCCACACCAGGTGGCTCACAACAGCCTGTAACTCGAATTCCAGGGAATTCAATGCTCTCTTCTGGCCTTCACAGGCACCCACACACATGTGGCACACAGACACACAGAAACAAAAGTAAAAATAAATCTTAAAAAAAAAAAAAAATCAAACTAAGGTCAATTAGTCAGTCCACAGAGGAACTGCCTCTAAATAAAGCAATTAATGTAATTAGGGACCAAGGAGGTTCTCAGTAGCCCACAGTACAGATGGGAGACCATGTGTACCAAGCCAAACCTAAAAGTCAAGCTAGCATGGCAAGTCACAGGAAGGCCTACTTTTGAACTCCTTATAGGGATAGCCATAATCCACTGTGAATAAGAAGTAATTTTAATAGTTTTTCAATGTCCTGGAGTGAAGGAAAGAGGAGATCTCCAAAGACCAGAGACAGCTGCAGGAGAGTAGAACTGATCAGAAACTTGCCTGGAAATCTCCAACCCCAGCTCCTGCCTGTGTGATGTCCAACAGAGCTATCTGCTTCAAACAGACAAAGATCTCAACAGTACCTGGATGGGTAGATGGGTAGTTCTCATGGAGAATGGCATCTACACTCACTTCAAAACCAAGCAGTGGGGTTGGTGGGATGGCTCAAGGGTAAGGGCATTTGCCTCCAAGCCTGACAACCTGAGTTCATTCCTTAGGGCCAACACAGCTTAGAAAATGAAAAGGCTCCAACAAGTTGTTCTCTGGCTTCCACACACATCCCAGGAGGGACTTCAGAGATAGCCAGCTGGTAATGTGTGACAAGTTCAATCCCCAGAACCAACATTAAAAAAGTTGGGTATTTAGTCGGGCAGTGGTGGCACACTCCTTTAATCCCAGCACTGGGGAAGCAGAGGCAGGTGGACCTCTGAGTTCGAGGCCAGCTTGGTCTACAGAGTT
>LZPO01027390.1:561534-573911 GCA_001675575.1 Neotoma lepida | reverse complement strand
TAATAATAATAATAATAATAATAATAATAATAATAGAGCTGGGGAGGCAGCTCAACCTAAAGTGCTTGCTGCTTAAGCAGGAGGCCCCAAGTTTGGCTCTGCAGCACCTGTGTAAAAGCTGTGTGACATGCACTTGTAACCCCAAANNTGGGGAGACAAAAACAAGGGGATCCCAGGGTAGCCAGATAGTCTACCTAAATCAGTGAGCTTCAGTGAGAGACCCTGTCTCAAAAAATAAGATTGAGGATGGCCGTGTGACCCACACCTTTAATCCTGGCACTTCAGAGGCAGAAGCAGGCCTGTGAGTTCCAGGCCAGCCAGAGCTACACAGTGAGACCCTGTTTCAAGTAGGGGAAAAGCTCTATGCCAGATTCCCATTCCTAGGCACCTTGAGAAAATATTCTCTGTGGTGACACCTGGTGGTTGAAAATGTCACTGCCTAAATTCCTCGCTCTCCCCTACTCATACTTCAACAGGGTTCTGATTAGGCTGGTCTTTTGACCACTCCAGATTCTTTTCACCATCTTACCATCCCATGAGACCCAATGCTTCTGTTCAAAAGGGTGGATTTGAGACCCAAGATGACAAGTTGGTCTCTCATTGCTTCTGTTTTTTAATTTTATTTATTTTTATTTTATGTGCATTGTTGTTTTGCCTGCATGTNTGTCTGTGTGCAGGTGTCGGATCCCCTGGAACTGGAGTTACAGGCAGTTGTGAGCTGCCATGTGGNTGCTGGGNATTGAACCNGGGTCCTCTGGAAGAGCAGTCAGTGCTCTTAACCACTGAGCCATCNCTCCAGCCCCTCNTTGCCTCTGTTTTAAAAAGGAAAAATTGTCTCTAGCCAGAGATGATGGTTTATGCCTATAATTCCAACACTTGGGAAGTGGAAGCAGTTGGATCAGGAGTTCAAGGTCACCCTCAGCTTCATGGAGAATTCCAGGTAAAAACAAAAGTCTCTGTGGGTTTGCTGGAAAAGAGAATGTGAACAAACTCTAGAATCTTGGTACTCAGGAGGCTGAGGCAGAAGGATTCAGAGTTAGAGGCCAGGCTAGAGAAAAAAAAAAAAATACAAAGCTAAGCACAGGAAATGGTGAAAGCCATGCCTTGGAATGTCACCTTGTAAGTAATGACCGATGGTTCAGAGAGTGGCTGAAACCAGGATGAGAGGAGCAGACTAATTAGGTCTCTTCTGCTGCCCGCCCTGAGGTGGGAACACAATAAAGGCAATGTCCTCTGTACACGGGCACAAACTGCTCAGCAGCCACACTCCTGTCCCCCTTGATGTCAAACTGCTCAGCAGCCACACTCCTGTCCCCCTTGATGTCCTGTACAGGCCCTAGGGGACAGGGGCAGCCCTCCATACTGAATGAAGCCCAATTCCTGAGTGACTCCCAGTGGCTCTTCTCTAGGTGTTCAGTTGGTGTCACTCTAGGTGACAGTATTCTGGCTGTCGATGGTGGTACATGCATGTAATCCAGCACTCAGAGGCTGAGGCAGGAGGATAGAGAGTTTGAGACCAGCCTTGCTACATAAAAAGACCCTCTCTCCAAAAACCAAACAACCAAGCACACCAACAAGTAGAAAACATTGAACTCCAGCCCTGCTTTGGGCTCATCTCTTCAAAGGAATTTTTTACTTATTTTCTCTGCTCCCTATTCCCAGACCAACAGTGATTCTCCTTGGCTTAATTCCTAGAACACTTATCATCTTGCATTGTGTCCTGCTCCTCTGGTTCCTATTACAACCAACTTAATTTATTCATTCAACAAATATGTATTGAGTATCTGCTCTGTGCCAGATACTATTGCAGTTACAGCCAATGAGCAAGATCCACTCCCAGGGATGACCCATTCTGGTGTGGGANGTAACTACTAAGCAAAAACACAAAGAGGCATAAGTGATGTCATGAGTGAGAAGTGCCTTGAGCAAAACACAGACTGGGAGAGCAGACTATAGGGTAGGTTTTGTGTGAGTGGTCAAATCTAGCTTAGGGAATAGAAAAGGCAAAATCATTTTGCCAATAATGATTGCTACAAGGACAAGAAAATGGTCAGGATGGCCAGAGTAGAGTGAAGGACAGATAGAGGAACAAGAGATGTGATCAGGGAGGGGGATAAGGGGTTATATATTTAGAGATAGGTCTCATTATGCAGTCCTGGCTANCCTGGAACTTTCTGTGTAGAGCAGGCTGGCTGTGAACTTGGCAGAGATCAGCCTGCCTCTACCTCCCCAGTGCTGGGATCAAAGGTATATTACAAAACATACACATTTTACATGAACAACCCAATGGGTGTACACACACTTGTGGAAGGTTCATAATATGGGACATTTCTATTACTCCAGAAGGCCCCAATATGGCCACAGAAGTCCTCAATACCCCTCTCTGAGCACCACCCTCTTTTTTACTTCTCTCCAGGCTGGTCTCGAACTCACAGAGCTGTCTGCCTCTGCCTCTCAAATGCTGGAATTAAAGGCATGTGCTACCACCACCAAAAACATTTTTTTGTGTGGATTTGTATTCTTCTGTGTTGTGGTGTGTGTGTGTGTATGTGTGTGTGTGTGTGTATGCACATGAGTGTGCCTATGTGTATTTTGTTTTGGGATGAGTTCTTCCTCCATAGTTCAGACTTGCCTTAATTTATGACCTTCCTGCCTTAACTCCCTAGAGTACTGGAATTTTTATGGTGTATGTGCATATGTGTATTCAGGTGCATTTGTACATGCATATGTATTCATTGTACATGCATATGAATACAGAGACCAGAGGAGACTGTCAGGTGTCCTTTATCGCTCTCCACCTTATTCCCTGGAGATAGGGTCTCACTGAGCCTGAAGTGCACTGTTTCAGATAGGCTGACTGGCCCATAAACTCCTGAGAAAAGCCTGTCTCTGCTCTCCAACACTGCCCTGTAGGTATGTGGGGCCGTGTGCAGCTTTTATGTGGATATTGGAGATTCGAACTCAGATATTCATGCTTGCATAGCAAGTGACTGTACCCACTGAACCATCTCCTCAGCCTCACACACAGCTTGCTTGCTTTTCTATCTTTTTGTCTTTGTTGTTTTGAGATAGGGGTCACTCTTTGGCCTAGACTAGAATAGCACTCATTATGGGGCTCAGGCTAGCCTCACCCCTGTACAAACCCTGCTGTTTCAATCTCCTAAGTACCCTGATAACAGGCATGAGTCACCAAGCCTGGCTGTCCTTTTCCTTAAGATTTCTAATCGTGCTTGCTCGCCCTCAGATTCCCTGGAATGAGCCACTTATTGTGGGTGCTAGGAACTAAAGTGGAGTCCTCTGCAAGAGCAGTATGTGTCTTTTTAAACAGGTTATTTTATTATCTTTATGAATATAGATGTTTTGTCTGCATGTACATCTGTGCATCAAGTACATGCCTGGTACCTGCAGAAGCTAGAAGAGGGCATCAGATTTCCTAAAACTGAGTTACAGATGGTTGTGAGCTGCCACATGGCTTCTGAGAATTGAGCCAGGGTCCTCTGGTAGAACAACCAGTGTTCTTAACCGCTGAGCCATCTCTCCAGCCCTGTCTGCTTTTTCTGTTCTTTTCCTTTTCTACCCCGCCCCCAGCACTGAGGAACTGAACAGGTATTCTACCATCAAGCTATACCCCCAACCCCTCTAGAATGTAATGCGTAGCTAAAGCTAGCCTCAGTTTGCAGCAACCTTCCTGTCTTAGCCTCCCAAGTGCTGTTTATTTATTTTTTTTAAAGATTTATTTATTATGTATACAGAAGAGGGCGCCAGATCTCATTACAGATGGTTGTGAGCCACCATGTGGTTGCTGGGAATTGAACTCAGGACCTCTGGAAGAACAGCCAGTGCTCTTAACCTCTGAGCCACCTCTCCAGCCCCCAAGTGCTGTTTGATTCATCACTGTAAAATTGCTGTAATCACCTAAGTGTGGTGGTCCATGGCTGTAATGTCAGAACTTGGGAGGCAGAGGTTGGATGACTGAAGGTGCAAGGCTAGACCTAGCTACACAGTCAGACTGTCTCAGGGTGGGAAAAAAGGAGAAAAAAAAACCATTAAAAAAAAAAATTCTTCCATCGGGCGGTGGTGGCACAAGCCTTTAATCCCAGCACTCAGGAGGCAGAGGCAGGCGGATCTCTGTGAGTTCGTGGCCAGCCTGGGCTACTGAGTGAGTTCCAGGAAAGGCGCCGCCAAAGCTACACAGAGAAACCCTGTCCCCGAAAAAAAAAAAATCCTTCCATGATTACTATTATATATGTCTTGGACTACTTTCTCTTGGGTATATATGCTCATTAGTGGAAATGCTGGGTCATGCACTATGTATTAGTTATGTAACCTACTTTTAGCAGATATTGCCAGTTTTCCAAAGTGGTAGTACCAGTTTACACTCCCACCAGCAGCCTATAAAAGTTCCAGTGGTAACCAGGCAGAGTGGTGCACTCCTGTATTCCCAGCACTTGGGAGGCTGAAGGAGGAGGACTGATGAGAACTATGGGCCAACCTGAGCTACATAGTGAGACCTTGTCTCAGAGGGAAATAAAAAGTTCCACATCCTTGTTGGGACTGGTGTGGCCAGTCTTTTTCACCTCAGTTCTATGCAATGAAACTGAGGCTTTAGAAAGGTTTCAGTGTAGAGTCCTGACTGGCAGCAGGTAGGGATGGGCTCGAGACAAGATGCTGCTAGATTAGCAGGCGGTNAGTCTTGTCATCCAAGAAAGCTGGGACTGGCTAATAAGATGAATGAGGCTAAGCATGGCAGGGCACCCTTCTAACCTTAGCACTTGGGAGGCAGAGGCAGGTGGACCTGCTGTGAGTGAGAACAGAGTGAGCTCCAGGCCATCCAGAGCTATATAGCGAGACCCTGTCTCAAAAACAACAAGCAGGCAAAAAGGTGAGTGAGGATAAGCGAAAAGAGATAAGTTCAGATATTTATTCAGACAAGGTCCAGTTATGTAGTTCATAGACCTCTCTATCCTGCCACCATCTCCCAAGAGCTTGGATTACAGGCATGCACTACCACACCCAGCTAAATACTAGACTTTATCGATGTGTTTGTGTATGTGCGCACGCGCAGAAGCCACAGTAGGTGCATAGAAGCCAGGGGACAATTTGTGATGTCCTTTCTCCCCTTCCACTTTTACATGGGTTCCAGGTATCAAACACTGGTCGTCATCAGACTTGCAGGGCAAGCACTTTCCTCGTCAGTCATCTCACGGGCCCCTAAGTTCTAGGTTTTTGCCTTGAAAAGCTGAGTGGAAACACAATCAAAAGCCAAGCAAAGCTGGGAGAATGAGAGAACTGCTTTCTGATCTCAAGATTCAGGGAGAGGTGGACACGCTAAGAACTCACCTAAGGCTATTTAAGTGTNCAGTGTCTCCTGGAGCTCAGGCTATCACCAGCATTAACACAGGCTCAGTGTGCCTCTGTCTTTGCAGGACTGGTGACTGCGGCTGCATGTATAGATCCTGCGGCCTGCAGCAGGCAGACCAGGGCTAGGAGAGNAGGCCTGCCCCAGCCAGCCCTATAACTTGGACTTCACATTAGGCCTGCTCAGCCTCCACCTCAGACCTTCCAGGGTTGGAAGTGTGATCACGTATCCACGTGACCCAAAACGGGTGAGAACAGAAACATCTCCTGAGTTCCAGACACCAGACACAGATCTTGGGAGGCTGACACCTTCTCCTCCCACTCACATTTTCCAGGTTACTCTAGACAGCCCTGCTGAGAAGCCTTGAGTGCTGGGAGGGCACCCCCTGTTCCCTCTCCCAAACTCAGTCCTGCCCCCCAGTTTCAGAGAAACACTGAAGGACATCGGGCGGTTCATTCATAGACTTTAGTGTATTTTCTCTATCCAGCGGTTTCTTCAATGACAACTGGGCCTGTACAATACACACAGTTCACTCCGTTCAAGCTACAGGGTTGGGGGGNGGGGGCCCTTGAGAAGCAGTGGGGCAAGCATCACAACCAGAGGCAAGCAGCAGGCAAGGGGTGGGGGAGGCAGTGTTCTTGGAGGCTAGGGAACTAGAGAAGGCTGATGAGGGGTTACTGAAGAGGGGCAGGAAGCCTTGGCTGCCGGGGGAGCAGCCAGCAGTTACGTGGAAGAAGCAGAGTATGGGGAGGTATGGTTACCATCACCATTATGGGCTGGGAGGTGGCATGGTCACCATCACCACTAGGAGCTAGGGGGAGTGGTACGGCATGTCTGTGGATATTTTGACAGGAACTGCTGTATAAAAGGGACTGTACAACATAACCTATAATACAATGTTTACATATGATACAAGGTTCTTTCCCTCTTTGGGTTTTAAAAAATAAATGTACAATTCCAGAGCTTTGGGTAAAAAATATCTCCACTCCCAGAGCAGGAGCTGCAGATGATTTCTCTGCTGCCACGGCCACCATTACCTCTTCAGAAGGGCCAGGAAGGAGGNTGAGGCTGTGCCAGGAAACCCCGCCCAGTAGCTGCCAAGAGCCCCTGTAACTCCTCAGCCCTGGAGCCCGTCCGTGATGGAAGAGGGAAGGGTGACAGAGAGGTAATAAAGGCCTTGCCAGAGCCCAGCTTCATCTTTATAACTGCTGCTGCCTTTCCTGCCCACTTAGGGAGGCGCTAGCTGCCCTAGGTACTGAGATCCACCCTGATTCTATAGAAAGACAA
Source organism: Neotoma lepida (assembly GCA_001675575.1). Classification (NCBI taxonomy): domain Eukaryota; kingdom Metazoa; phylum Chordata; class Mammalia; order Rodentia; family Cricetidae; genus Neotoma; species Neotoma lepida. The sequence continues at coordinate 567,265 of LZPO01027390.1, read as the reverse complement.
AGGGTGGGGTGGGAGTGGGGGGGTGAAGACAGATGGACAGACTGTGTGGTTGGTGGCAGACACAGAGCCAGAAGAAGGATGACAACTCCCCCCCTAGCAGTGAGACACCCCCAAAAAACAGAGAGATATGGGGAACAGGTGTCCCTAACCCCCGATACCACTGCATTCCACCCACTGTACGGCAGAAGCAGGGTCCTGGAGGCAGCGTAAGCCTGTGTTGCCCTGAGCATCTTTTAGCCTTTCATGTCACATACCCAGAGTTCTTGGGGAAGCTTGGGTGTGGGATTNGCAGGGGCTAATGGGTAACTCTCTTGCCTTCTGATATTCCCTGCCTTCAGGAACAGGTTGGCCCACAGTTTTCACGTGGAGGTTTTCATAGCAGGTGGAGTTGGGCAGGGAGTGAGGGAGGGAGACATAGTTGACAAGGGTAGCACCAAACAGAAGGGATCCTCAAAAAAAACCAACCCACTTGTGATACTCTCCCTACCTTATCAGATACACTCTTGCTCACTAAAAGGGGACATGTAAATCACACACACACNCACACACACACACACACACACACACACACACACACACATACACACACACACACACACTATCTTGGGGGTGTATATCTAGGGATCTCAGCCCTGATAAAGGGGAAGTAAAACAGGTGGCAGGGAAGAAGGCTTCCAGTGCCTCCTGTACCACAGCTGCGATCCAGGAGCGGGTGCTTCCTTCCTGCTCTGGAAGCAGAGTCTAGAAACTCCATCTGTGGAACAGACCTCACTGGGAGAGGTCAGAAACCAGGAGTGTGAAGGAGCATGGTAAGAGGACCTCAGCAGGATGGACAGGCTTATGCATTCTGATAGGTCAACCCAACTCCTTCTTGTAGGATAGGAAGTGGCTCCAGGGGAAAGATGTCGGATGTGGGTTGTTGAGGGCATCGTGCAAAGTGCTTGAGTGCCAGGTGCCAGGACCTAGGTGGGGGCAGCTGGGCCCCTTCACTCTCACTGACTATTAGCCTCCAACTTGTAGGAGAGCTCAAAGAGGAGATTCTGGTTGTCAATGACCTGGAACTGGCGCACATAGGCCTTGGTCTGCAGGTGATGCGGGGAGGCCTCCATGTCCAGGCCTGGGTGTAGAGAGGGAGAGGTGGTCAGCTTCCTTTTAGCCTCTATATGCATGCCAGGCAGGGCAGGGCAAAGGGGTGGGAATGGGGACAGGTATTGGCCGGAAGCCCAAGGGANGAATGAAGAAGTGACCAGTGTAATAGAAGACACACTTGAGCATGTTCTCCTCATCCCTCCTCTTCCACAGTTCTACTGGGAAGCTCACTGAGTCTTGGGTACTCACAGAGGGGCCGGCTCCGGTATTTTCGGATTGTCCTCACTTTCTCAGCCACGGAATGCTGGGAGATGACAAGGAATTAGCCCTGAAAAGGGCACAGACAGCTGCTTCCCCTTCATTCTCAACTGAGTTAGTTCTACCATCGCCAGTCTCCAGTGATGGGGCCTCTGAAGGGCCAAAGGCGGGGAATAGCAAGGTGCCAAGAGAGGGAGGTAGAATTGCCCCCAAACTGCCTGTCGGCTTTGCCTCTTGTGGGTGGGTTGCCACAGTGATACCACCAGAGAGACAGTCTGGAGTCTGTTAGGCAAGCTGGGCACCAGAGAAGAAGGCTGCTATTTTGGGGAAGTGACAGGAGAGAGGGAAAGGATGGGTACAGTCCCTCACTCCCAGGACAGGGGCTGACAGTACCACTCACCAACTTCTCAATGTTCACCAAACCATCCACCAGGGTCTTACTCCCCTCATGCAGGAAGGTCAGGTCTGGGGAACAGAAAGACAGCTAAATGTGAGGATTGAGCAGGCAGAGGGAACCCATCCCACCCTCCAAAACACATGCAGTTGGTGGGGGGGTGCTTCTCTGCAAGTAGGCACTTACAGCTGAATTGAGAGGGGGCTCAGGGGTAGGGGTATGGGAGAAGGGAATGTGGGTAGGAGAGGNNCCGCATGGGAGGNACTGACCTTTGAGGATCAAGGGCACGAAGGGAATGACAGGAGGCTTCATTTTGGAGATGATTTCTCTGTAGCTTTTATGGTTCCGGCAGGGGTCCTAGCATTCCACAGAAGGAGCAGAAACAGATGGGCCCACGGTACCCCCAAAGATGTTTCCCATTCTCTAGGGGCTGATGAAAGCCAGCCCCACTCACCGTCAAGTTCTCAAATTTGCGGAAGAGGTTCTTGAATTTCCCTGGCAGTTTCTGCAGAGAGTTGGAAGGAAGAAAAAAGAAATGTCAGTGTGGAGCTTCTTGGATTTCATGGGAGCACGTGACTCGTTTTCCTTAGAGGGTTATGGGCTTACAGGTCTTGCAGGGGAAGGAGACGCTAGCAGGTGAGGACACAGAATCAGTCCAAAGGGGAAATCAGGGAGCTGGAGACTGCCTGAGGAGTGAATTATTCTGGACAAAGTGAGACTTCTGCCTACACAGATACCGTGCACAAAAGTGCTCCCAGTGAGTGCTGGCTGAGACCCAGCTGACGCTCAGAGCAAGGGCACTTCAGCTGGGAGTCTAGCTTTTTACTAATTTGCAAAGACATGAGCAAAGCTCTATGCCCTGAGAAGCAGAGGCCAGAAGAGAGCACCTGCTTCCCACTGACACAAAGAATCCCCACAGAGCCGCAGCAGCAGCACCAAGAGGATGCACTAGAGAAAGCCAGAGAGGTACACAGATCCTGGGGTGGGATGACTGGTCTGGCACTGTGGGTACAGAAGGGAGAGGTCGCCTCACCTCCCAGGTGAGCCGCAGGCGGCTGACGGCTGCATTATCCAGCCCCATAACCACAGCNTAGAAGGATAGTAGGTCCTGGTTCTGCTTGCAGCTGTGTAGGAGGGAGGCAAGGTTAAGGGGCATGAGGTAACCGTGACCTTCCCAGCCTCCATCAGCAGCACTCACATGGCGGCGATCTTGATGAACTTCTTGAGCAGCTGGACCCGCTTGCCCGGGGCTTCACAGAGCAGCACCTCAGTGGCCACCCAGTGAGTGACCTCACTGCAGCGCTGCAACAGCAACTCCAAGTTGGCTGTCTCCCGGCGACCGCGCTCTCCATGGAACACGTAGTCCACGAACTCCAGCTGCAACCACAGGGGTAGAAGGGAGGCCAGGGTGGGAAGATGGCAGCACAGAGCACATGGAGAAGGAAAGACAGGAGTGAGTGGGTGTGAAAATAGAAAAATAGGGACAGGAGAGGATGCAACGGAGACAACTGATGTTAACAGTGTTTTCCACCTAGTGAGCATGCAGGTACCATGTACTTGCTGAAATTTGTGTTATTTTCCCTCTGGGAGACACTTATCACTGCCTTTTATCCTTTTTCTTTCTTTCTTTCTTTCTTTCTTTCTAAGATTTTATTTTAGAGGCTGGAGAGATGGCTCAGTGGTTAAGATCACATATTGATCTTGCAGAGGACCAGAGTTCGATTCCCAGAACCCACATCAGCAGCTTACAACTGCCTGTTACTCCAGGGAATCTGACACCTCTATGACCTTATACACAGAAATATACAAGTACTCATGAATAAATAATAANAATATTTTTGAAAAGATTTTATTTGGGGGCTGGATATATTACTCAGTGGTTAAAATGTGTACTGATCTTCCAGAAAACNTAAATGTGGTTCCCAGCACCCACAAAAGGTGGCTCACAACTGTCTGCAGCTCTAGCTCCAGGGGGATCTGATGTCTCTGGCCTCTGTGGGCACCTGCATCACATGTGTGCATGTATGCATGCACACACATGCACATACACACACATACATACACACTCACAATTAAAAATAAAATAAATCTTAAATTTGCCAGTGTGATGGTGCATGCCTTTAATCTCAGCACTCAAGAGGCAGAAGTAGGTGGATCTCTGTGAGTTTGAGGCCAGGCTGGTCTACANAGTGAGTTCCAGGACAGCCAGGGCTATATACTGAGACTCTGTTTCAAAAACAACAATATTAATAAAAATTAAAAATTAATAAAAAAATTAAGACTTTAATATTTGTGTATGTGTCTGTGTGTGGTATGTGCACATTTGTGTAAAGGCCAGAAGAGGGCATCAGAGCCCCTGAAGCTGGAGTTACAGGTGGTTGTAAGCCACTGGTTATGATGGGGCTGGGAGTCAACTCTGGCCCTCTGGAAGAGCAGCAAGCACTCTTAACCTCTAAGGCAACTCTCAAGCCCTCATATTTTTTTTTGTTTTTTGTTTGTTTGTTTGTTTTAATTTATTTACTTTTATTTCATGTGCATTGGTGTTATGCCTGCATGTATGTCTGTGTGAGGGTGTCAGATCTTGGAGTTATAGACAGTTGTTAGCTTCCATGTGGGTGCTGGGATTTGAACCTGGGTCCTCTGGAAGAGGAGTCAGTGCTCTTAACCACTGAGCCATCTCTCCAACCCCCTTGTTTTTGTTTTTTTTTGTTTTGTTTTGTTTTGATATGGGGTTTTCTGAATCTCTAACTCATCATATAGCCCAGGATAATCTGGATCCTTCTGCCTCCACTTCCCAAGAGACTACAGGCATCCACCACCACACCTGATTTATTCAGTGGTGAGGACCAAGCCCAGGGTTTTGTGCATGCTAGACAAGCACTCTACTGATTGAGTTACACCCTCAGCTCAATAGTAAACATCTTTATGAATCCTGATATGAATTCCAGTTCAGAGTCTCTGTAGGCAGCACCTGAAACGGGCTATGTAGAGGTCTCTACTGTTTTCCCAGATGAGGGACAAAGGCCCACAAAGGTTATACCTGATTGCCCATGTGTAGGCTGCAAGGGAGCCTTCTAACTAGGACTGTCTGCTGCAAAAGCAGACTCCTACCAGCACGTTCCATGGCCCCCCGCTCTCCCCGCCCGCCCTCCCCGGGCCCTCCCCCGCCCTCCCTTGCCCTGACCCAGCACAAGCCTCAGCCCCACCTCATGCACACATCGGAACAGCTCCCAGTGGAAGGAAGTGAGATGGTTAGCAACATCTTCAGGTTCCACCCGGTGGATCTCTGTGTCTCCAGGGGAGACCTGGATCTCCTCAGGAAGGGGTACCTGGTGGCAGGTGGGGTCAGAAGAACTTGGCTCCCTGTGGTAGGGTGGGAGACATGCTCTCAGCCCTCCCCCCCACCTTCAGCTCTTGTTACCAGACAAGACAGGTGAAGGAATTCTTACTAGAGCCTCATAGCTGTCCCGGGTACAGGCAAATAGGTGGCTGTTGATGCCCAGAGTGGTGAAAACACAGTCTTCTGTTGGCTGGAGGAGGACTTTTTCTGCAGAGGAACACAGGCTGTTCAGCTTTGGCTACCCACACCTCTCCCATACCTGAGCCACCATCGCCCTTCCAATCCAGAAACCCATAACACTATGCTGACACATCCTAGGTTAGTAGGGTTCTTATCATCANCAGCTTATACCAGTTATCTGAAATTTGTCATATGTTTTCTCCTGCATTTATAGACTCTACCCCATATGTAGCTCATTCCTTCATCTCTACGACATTGGACAGGCTGGAATACTTTTTCTTTATGGAAAATAAGGCTAAGATTAGCATGATGGAGCATGCCTGAAGTCCTGGCACTTGGGAGGCCGAAGCAGGAAAGACTGTAAATTCCAGACCAGCCTGAGGTTTTATACAACACACACACACACACACACACACACGAGCTATGCTACATTGCTGGCTCTCTGCCTCCCCACAGGATTAGAGCCTACC
>LZPO01027390.1:481503-495120 GCA_001675575.1 Neotoma lepida | reverse complement strand
TTCTCACGAGGACTGTCATGAGCCTCTGGCTTCCCTAGACAGCTTCACTGAGATCTGCAAAGGCCCAAAGAATAGGAGAAGCTGGATCAGGAGAGGGTTTGACATGCAGCCTAGAATGGAGATAAAGCAGGGAGAGGCACCCTGCTTTCTCACACATACACATACCCCACACTTCTCTGTATCTCAATCCTCAGAGGCTCGACTCAAGGACATCCAGTGTGCAGGTACAGGAGCCTGGAAGATGGTTTCACCAGTGGGCTACAGCAATGGTACAGCAAAGAAAGGACAGGTGACATCAGCATGACATGCTGGATACTATTGTCCCCTTAGCTAGGAAGGTAGGCTCTTTACCAGATAAAGGATCACCTGGGGCTTATCTTGTACTGCTAAGGACAGTCCATGCCATCTCTAGGATCCTGTGATGTGACTAAGATCATGAGCTCAGAGAAGGGGACTCTCCTTTGAGTTCTCAAAGCATTGAACTATCATTGATCCTGGATGGTGGCTTTAAAGGTACACATTTCTCAGGCAGATAANTGGGAAAGCCAGATTGCCTTTCCTTAGGATCATGTCACAACCTATATCTGTCCTTGATGGCCTTCCAGACTTTCAGCAAACCCAGCTCATTCATTCATTCATTGAGACAGGGTCTCACTGGCTGTCCTAGAACTCACAATGCAGACCAGGATAGCCTGGAACTCACAGATTTCTGCCTANCTCTACCTTCCAAGCTAGGATCAAAGGTGTGAGCCTCCAAGCTAGGATCAAAGGTGTGAGCCACCAAGCTTGAGTCAACCTAGTTTTAATATATCCTTGGAAGGAAGCACCAAGGTGCTCTGAGGGCCCTGGCCTATCAGCCCTTCCCCTATCCACCCATCACCAGCTGTGGATCCTATAATTTAGGGGACTTGAGTGGAGACCAGAGCTCAGATGTCTGTTTGAGTCTCTCACCTCTGGAGTAGCCCATGTGGAAGTTTTTTGNTTGTTTGTTTTTAATTGGCTGGTTGCTTTGGTTTTTGCATCCTACTCTGATTCGTTCTTAGCTTGGACATCCAGACAATGGGAATGTAGGATGGAGAAAGAGTTTAAGGGACCAGGAAATGCTGGAGTTTAAGGAGAGGTTCTNGGAAGCTGAGGTTCTTGTGTGAGTGGGATCAGAAGTTCCTCTTGTTGATGCTACACCTCCCTTCCCAGTACCACCATTGCTTGGGCAACAGGGCTCAGATGCACCCCCTGCAGTACCCATTCTCTCTGGGAGGGGAAGTCTTGCTAGTTGAATTTCTTCTTCAGGCCTGGCACTGAACCCCCAGCACTGCCATGTGACAGTATAGTGGCTGTTCCAAGCAGGAATAGGGAGCTTTACGGTTCCAATAATCTCTATGAACTGTCATTATTTGATAGTGTTCTGTAAATACAGCTTCAAGACAAATCCCAGTCCCTTCTGGCATCCTGGCCAGGTTAATAAACATATTTCAGCCTCAGTTTCCTGATCTCCAAAATATAAAATGTGATCTACAACCGTGTGGCTGTGGCCCACGCCTTTAATCCCAGCACTTGGGAGACAGAGGCAGGTGGATCTCTGTGAGTTCCAGCCTGGTCTACAAAGCAAGTTCCAGGACAGCCAGAGTTGTTACACAGAGAAACCCCATCTCAGAAAAACAAAACAAAACAACCAAAAAACCCGAATCTGATCTATAGCACTGAACTGCTATGAAAACTAAAGGAAATATTTATAAGGTCCTTAGCAGTGCCTGGCATACAGTTGGTACTTAAACAAAACTTGTCTGGTTTCTGTCGAGAGAATTGTAGTGGGGAAAAACATATCCACTGAACCCCATCAGCCCTGGCTCCCGCCTTATCTTTTCTCAAGTTTTCATAATAAATCAACTCGGACTTTGTCCCTCTGGTCTTGAGGTCCTCCCNGAATGGTGGGATTTTAGATGGGGTAGAGAAAACTAGCTGGCCTTTCAGAAAGCAGGAAAATGATCCAGGAAGGTAGGGAATGAACCTCTTTTAGGTGATTGTCTGGTTCCCTGATTCAGGGGCATCCCTGGGTTTCTAGCCCAGGTTTGCATCACCTGGGCCAACAGGTTCTTTCCCTGGACAATGGGTCCCTGGTGAGAAAGGAGGGACATGGGAAGGCACCTAACTAAAGCCTGACCTATTTTCAGTAGGGACCCACCCTCAGTCAGTCAGTCAGTCAGTCAGTCAGTCAGTCAGTCTGCCCAAGATTTAGGCCACTCAAGATTTGCATAGGGCGTTGTCCTGTTACCCAGAACAAACTACTGTCAAGGAGAATGGATCACCCACCCACTCCTGTACTCACTGCACACGTACACCTGTAAAGGTGCTGTTTACAGTATCATAACCCCCAGCCCCCTAAAAGCATACCAAGGAGCTCTGACCAGAGCTTAGAGCCCTTGATCTCTTTCCTTTTTCTATTTCTTTCTTTTTAAAGATTTAAAATATTTTTATTTCGTGTATGTACGTTTTGTCTGCATGTATGTATGTGTATCAAATGCATGTCTGGTGCCTGAGGAGAGTAGAAGGCATCAGATCCCCAGGATCTGAAGTTACACCCAGTTGAGAGCCACCATATAAGTGCTAGGAACTGAACCCAGGTCCTCTGCAAGAGACTAGTGTTCTCAATTGCTGAGCCATCTCTCCAGGCCNGTTTTTCTATTTCTGATGTTGTCCCCAGTTCAAAGAATCCTGGGAAAACTAAAGACACAGTTGAAAACACAAACACAGAGGATCCAACAAAGCCTCCAGATAGTGAGGTCACGCCTCAGAATCCCAGACTTCAAAGAAGCCAAGTGGAAGTGCACACAATAAGGATCCAGGGCTGTACTTTATTGAATGCTGTTCATTGAGTCTGGCCTCTAGGGAGCTAAAATTAACTCTATATGTATACGTGAGTGTGGTGTGTGTGTGTGTGTGTGTGTGTGTGTGTGTGTGTGTGTGTGTGTATGTGTGTAATAAGTTAGAATGTCTGGGTGTTGGGAATGTGAAGGGTATTGTGGTTGTTTTTGTTTTGGTAATGTTTTTTATTGATTGATTGACTGAGACAGGTCTTCTACTCTAGTCAAGGATCAGTGNCCTGGAACTCTAAGTAGCCCAGGCTCACTTTGAACTCATAGTAATCCTCCTGTCTTAGCTTCTAAACTACTTGGATTATAGGCATGATCAGGCACCATACTGGCTATAAATAGATTGTACTGAATTATATCTGTTGTCTTTTTTTCTTTTAAACTTAATTTCTATTTTATGCATATGNGCATTTTGCCTGCATGTATGTGTGTGCCTGGTACCCACGGAGGCCAGGAGAGTGTGCCAGATTCTCTGTAGCTGGAGTTACAGATGGTTGTGAGCTGCCATGTTGGGTGTTGGGAAATTGAACCCTGGCCCTTTGCAAGAGCAGTCATCGCTCTCAACCACTAAGCCATCTCTCTCTAGCCCCTACACCTGTTGTCTTAAGCCAAAGTTTAGGTCAAAGAGAGGCCATCNGTCTACTCTAGTCCCCNCTTGGGCNAGATAGCANGTTCCTTTGGTGGCCCTGGTTCCTTGATTCCTCTGCCCTTCTTCCAGAAGTTTCTGATAAAGGAGCACAGTTTACATATTAGAACTTTCTAGAATCAAGAAAAAGCCCTACCTTTCATTTCATTACTTTGAATCCAACAAAAGAGATAAAGAGTGGGAAGTGGGCTTGTATCCTCAAACCCACTGCAAGGATTATCCAGAGTCACTTCTTTGACTTGGGGGTATGAGTAACATCTGTAACCCCCAGCACAGGAAGATTAAAAATGTAAGGCCATCCTATAGAACTAGACTCTGTCTCAAAAAAAAAAAAAAAAAGTTCTTTTTTCTCAGGGAGAAAAGCNCAGAGGAAACAGGGGTCAGAGGTAATGTGCCTCCTTCCCTTCCTCCCAGCCTCTGCCTTCATACCTCACACAGACTGCAAAACAACCTTGTTTCTTGCCAAGAGCAGGCTTAGGCTGAATGAATTGCAGTTCTGGTTCCCTCTGCCTTCTCACTGGCTGCAAACTCCAGGAGAGAGTCTTGATCTCTGGCCCTTCCTTGATGTGGCAACATGCAGGCAGGGACCACCACAGCTATGAACAGAGCAGAGGGCCTTGGGGCGACCCAGAGCAACTAAGGGGGGGGCATGCTGTGCTAGAGGCAATGCTGGAACAGGGGCGGGGTGGAGGGTCTAGATAGCATCATGGGTCGACCCCGTTTGGGATTTTGAGCAGCCCTCACAGATACCTGGGTGGAGTCCCTGGGCTCTGACCCAGTCAGGAATGTTACAAAGAGCAGGCAGCCAGGGACACAGCAGCTCACCTAGCTCTCCTTCCACACATAGTCTAGGAGGAGGAGGGAGAGAGGGAGTGGAGGCTGAGTTCAAAACCAAGTTTTCCTGGAAAGTCTCTTTCCTTGTTTGTCCAAGCTCCGCCCAGTCCTCCCATGGTGCTCTGCAGCAGCTTCCTAGCTGGGCCCAAGGGACAGGGCGGGCCAGAGAAAAGCCTGTTTCCTGTCTGTTCCACTCTTGTTAGGTGTGAGGGAACAGAGCTGAAGCCTAGCCTTCAGATGATCAGTGGCCAAGCCTGCTGCCCAGTCAACATCACTGGCCTTAACCTCGGCTTACTTTTCCCTTGGTGCCTCACTCCAACTTGAGGTGAGGGGTCTCATATTGTTCAAGTCTCAAACCCCTAGGTTCAAGTGGTCCTCCTGGCTCAATTTCCCAAGTCGCCCAGGGCAAACCACCATGCCTGCCTATATGCTTTTCTCTGCTTCCTAGGTGGCTGCCCTGCTTCCCAGGATTCCACTCTTTCTTTCTNTGGAGCTGCCTAAAAGCAAGTAAAGAAAGGCTTCAGGTAAAAAAAGAAAACCATCCCCAGAAGCACTTCAGGGGATTTGGGGGACTTGGAGAGAGGAGCAGGTGGCTTAGCTCACTTGGCTGCTTGAGAATGCTTCTGTCTCTCCCTATAACCCAAGCCCTTCTCCAGACCCGTGTTCGACTCCTGACACAACTGCTACTCTGAAAGAGAGATGCTAATTGTTTCTAAGCCCCATTCAGTGTTTTTTCTTCTCATCCATGATCTCTGTGATGTTCATAAGAAACAAAAGCATGACTGGGCGGTGATGGCGCACATCTTTAATCCCAGCATTAGGGAGGCAGAGACAGGTAGATCTCTGTATGTGTGAGGCCACCCTGGTCTACAGAGTGAGTTCCAGGACAGCTAGGGCAGTTACATAGAGAAACTCCAGTCTCAAAAAAAACCAAACGTACACAAAAGCAAGCAGTGGATGTTTGAACTTGGGCCAGTCCCTTCTTTTCTTCTTCAGTAAGAGGAGGGAAGGTCCCCCCTTCCCCCAGATAGGGTCCTGCCATGTAGCTCTGGCCAGCCTCTAATGCATGGCAGTCCTCCGGCCTCAACCTCTCAAGTATGATGATAACAGGCCTGAGCCACCACACCCTGCCAATGGAAGGGNGGNATTTAAATGATCCTCAGGTCCTCTCTGGTAACCTGTGAACTCCTTCTGTTCCCATGAAGCACTGCAGGGAGCAGACCCCTCCACATTAGCACCTCAAAGCACTTTCACTGTGTTGTCCTTTTATTTCCCAGATAAAGGGAAATGACTCACCCCAAAGTCAGTTGAGTGGGCAGTGTGGTGTCATAAAAGCAAACAGGGAGTCCCTAGGGATATCCTCACTATATCTATGTCATTCCTTTCCGTGGGTGTTCTTCCTGGGGGGGGGGGCAAGGGAAAGGGAATCACACTGTCTATCNTGCCCTGTCACCATAGCAAAAACCAGGTTAAATTCTTGACTCCAGGGAAATCTCCTTCCCTAGCTTCTTGTCCTGTGTCCCATCCCCCCCCCCTCCGGTCACCAATAACCTCAGGGTGAGGTCAGTTCTGCAATCACGTGAAGGTCTCACGTTTGCTAGGTTTGCAAAAAGGGCCTTTTAGCTTTGATCTTCCACGGAGCAGTAAAGCTTGCCAGGCCCTCCCCAGGAATTCACATGCCCTTGCCATACAAGGCTTTCCAAACACGCCACCCTGACTCTTCAGAAAACTCCACCCCAGTCCACTTTCAGCTCCTCCCCGCTGCCAGCAAGCACTTCTGCTTAGCAGAAAAAGGAGACTATACGCACTCCGCCTACTTTGTCAGGAGACTACAAATCCCAACAACCTTGGCGGTGCGCAGCCGCATAGAGCTCAACGTGCCGGCGGCTGGAAAAGTGTGTCACTGGGGCACGAGGCGCTCCCTGGAATCACATGGTACCTGCTCCAGTGCCGCGTGCGGCCCGGGAACCCTGGGCTGCTGGCGCCTGCGCAGAGCCCTCTGTCCCAGGGAAAGGCTCGGGCAAAAGGCGGTTGAGATTGGCAGAGTGAAATATTACTGCTGAGGGAACGTAGCAGGGCACACGTCTCTCTTTGCGTCTGGGTGCCTCGTTTCTCCATCACCTACTTACTTCCTGGTTGCAGCTTCTCTCCCTTTGGGACTTTTGCACCCGGAGCTCCAGATTCGCTACCCTGCAGCGCTGCGGAGCCTTCAGGAGTGGCATCCGGTGTACTGCAGAGACCCGACCCTCCTTGCTACTTTATAGCCAGATCTGCTGCAGGCTGACTCCTCACACACATTCTNTCTGCTCTTCCCATGCAAATCAGACCTCGGTTGCCTCAGCGACCTACCCTTCTGCAGGGCTGCAGTCCGGCCACCCCAAAACCTTACTGCTGGGTGCCTGGAATCCTGACTTTGAGCCGCGGGGTCCACTTGTCTCCCTCAGCCATTGCCCAGGGGGCGAGAGAGACCATCACAACCTCCAGTTTGTGTCAAGGTCCAGTTTGAATGACCGCTCTCAGCCGGTGAAGACATGACGACTCTGGACTCCAACAACAACACAGGTACTGAGATTCTTATCATCGTCCTTGCTGTCACTGTCTCCATTTCCATCCACGGCTTATGAGAGGAACTTTGTAAGGGATTGGGGATTCCCTCTGGCCGGTGTTTGCTACTGTGCTGAGAGCCACTAGGTAGGATTTCCAGAGCCGGTTACTCTGGCTGGGAATGCGCCTAAAGCCTATCATCACCACTACCCCTCTGAATTCCCGTGAGCCCCAGGAACTTGAATCTTAGGCAGATGATATGGAAGGTGGACACTAGTGGCGAGTGGAAGAGTTTAGGGAGACTGAGCACTTTGAAGCAGTGTCTGGAAACGTCCTCATCTGTTCACCCCTTGCAGCTGTAGTATGTTTTTTCCCTTTCTCCGGTTCTAGCCTACTTCCAAGGAGTCTGGGAAGCTGTGGGATGGGAGGGTCTGAAGGAATGGGTCAGATCTTGCAGGGGAATCCTCAGTGGCAGTAGGGAGCTCCACTTGAGGAGTCGGGTGCTTGGGGCTCATCTCCAGGCAGGGCACCCACAGCGCCTGAGCCTGGGGAGGGCTCACATGGCTGCAGAGCCGGGCCCACGTGCTGCATGTTTTCATTCAGGAGAAGCCGTGGCCACCATCCCATTGGTCATTGCTTCCCGGCCTCGTTACATAATGAGCTCCGCCCCTCAAGTTGCCCGAGCAACGCGTGTTCCCTTCTCTCCTCCCTTCGGTTGTCCCGGCCCAGCTTGGTTTTAGGGCCCAGCCTTCGACCCAGGACGCCGCCGGAGGGGCGGGGCGAGGGCGGGTTTCTGCTTTCGACAGAAGGGAAGAGAAGAAGGCGGTGCTTCGAGGTCCGGGGTTCCTCGTTGGGGAGCCACGTGCGAGGGGCACACGTGGAGCGGGGACGTGAGGCCAGCTGAGGGCCAGGCTCCCGCCCCGCCCTTCTCCACCTAGATCTGGGTGAAGCTGGGCTGACTCACCGCCCACGCCTGCCTTCTTTTCCTCTCCAACTGCCTGGCCTTCTTACCCTCCGTGACCGAGACTTGAGTAAGATGGGGCCACCCCCTGTGACTTGTTCGGGCCTCAAGTTTATGCGTCCCAACGAGACCTCACACTAGATCGTCCTTACTCCCCTTTATTCTAATCGCACCAGCATCATTTTACTGGTTTTAGACCCAGCTTTTCCATGTTCGTTCCCAAAGTCTTACTGTTCCCCAAGTATCTCTTCGCCTGCCATTAATGTCTTCTCCGCCAAAACATGAACATCTTAGAATCAAAGCAGAAACCATACTTCTTTTCATACTGTTTTTTCCTCACAGAAAGGAAAAGAGACCAAAAGAGGAAGAGTTGATNTCCTCCAGGTTGGAAAGCAAATTGGTAGTGATACAGCTCTAGATTTAGAACTATGGTCTTTTAAAGCAGCGCCCCTCGGTTCAAAGTTGGAAGACTTTTTGAATGACTTTCTCATGCCCTCTTTCAGGATGGTTAAACTAGGTCAGATTCATTTAGGTCCACATAAATATCCCATCCCCCACCCCGGCCGTGAAACCGTAGCCGCTTAGCCATTCTGTGACTCTTTTACGGGCAGCTGGGTTCACCCTGACCAACCTTGAGCTATTTTAAGGTTGCCCTGCCTAGTTTAGTGTGTGTCAGTGGGTGAGCAAGACATGTGCTTCTGTAGACACGGTGGCATGTGTCAGCACACACACGTGTCTGGGGAGCCTCCCTTTTCCCACTCCACCCATGGCAGGCCAAGCAAAGTGCTTGGCAGAGGTGTGGCAGACAAGTNACCCTTTTCTTCTGCAAATACCACGGGAGCAGAACCACCTGGTTGGCGATGTAACCAGAGAGACAAAGTCCCTGAGTAGCCGGCCATAGAGCCAAAGTCATCATTTGGCTGAGACCTGAAAGGGGGACTGCCTAAATCCCCAGGCTGGACCATTTATACCTCCTTTCCATCTCCTGCAACTCCTATCTCTAAGTCTTTCTTGGACTCAGAGTCATTGTGACTCATCGCTTGGAGGCTGAACCCAGTCCTTCCCTGCAGTACTCTGAGACTGTGTCTTTGGGTTTGAAGGGAAGATGACTGTCGTACCTTTGTATGACCTCTATTCTCGTAACTTTTGGCTAGCTACCCTTCACGGTCCATCACTGGATAGGTCTTAGTGTAGAACTGGCGGCTTGGTTTATTTGTGAATGGCAGTCTGCCCCTTATAACGAAGTTACTAGCTGCAGTCGCTATTTCCCCCAGGAAGATATCTAGGGCAGGGGTTCCCCTGTATGAGATATCCAGTGGGGTTATGCCTCACACCCAAAGCAGAAGTTGAATGTATTGCGCAAATAAATGACCATGGGTGTTCCTTGTGACTAGGTTGACTATCCTATGTAGTTTGTGATGGAGAGTGTCTTAGAGTGACTAGGTTGACCACGTCATGTCTAGTATTGTGNGGGGGAGAATTGCTTATTACTCCAAGGTTAGGAGTTCTACATACATAACTCCTAAGAGGAACAGGATTTTGGTGATGATCAGGTGGTCCCTTTGACTCACAGACATGATGGTTTGATACCCTCCTCTTGCATGCTCTTATTAGGTGGTGTTATCACCTACATTGGCTCCAGTGGCTCCTCTCCCAGCCGGACCAGCCCGGAGTCCCTCTATAGTGACAGCTCCAATGGCAGCTTCCAGTCCCTGACTCAAGGTTGTCCCACATACTTCCCACCATCACCCACCGGCTCCCTCACCCAGGACCCTGCCCGCTCTTTTGGAAGTGTACCACCCAGCCTCAGTGATGATAGCTCTCCGTCTTCAGCATCCTCCTCCTCCTCCTCTTCCTCCTTCTATAATGGGAGCCCCCCAGGAAGTCTACAAGTGGCCATGGAAGACAGCAGCCGAGTGTCTCCCAGCAAGGGCACCAGCAACATTACCAGTGAGTAAATGCCCAACTGAATTAGGGGAAAGGAAGTGAGCCAGGATTCAGTTGATAGTTGATTTCCATCTGACAGTTACTCTCAGGGTCTATGTCCTGGCCTTTGGGATTTCTCTTAAGAGTTGGACTAGCTTCTATCCAGTCCAGTCCAGTCTGGTCACCTGGGTGTCCTAGACATGGGAGCCCCTCCTTAGCCCTTCCCTCCTAGAATCTTCAACCCAGAAAACCTCCATATCCCAGGCCACTCAGACCTCTCTGCTTACCCTCTGCCTGTCTTCTTCCCACAGAGCTGAATGGCATGGTGCTACTGTGTAAAGTATGTGGGGACGTGGCCTCGGGCTTCCACTACGGCGTGCATGCCTGTGAGGGCTGCAAGGTGAGGCGGGTTGGGGTTGAGGACCCAGGCAGGTCATTGCCCCACCCCCACCCCATGACACACAGGCTCAGCATAGATGAAGATGTTCACAAGTCACCCCTGCCTTCCAGGGCTTTTTCCGTCGGAGCATCCAACAGAATATCCAGTACAAACGGTGTCTGAAAAATGAGAACTGCTCCATTGTTCGTATCAATCGCAACCGCTGCCAGCAATGTCGCTTCAAGAAGTGTCTGTCCGTTGGCATGTCTAGAGATGGTAAGGCAGCATCCCCATGTCTCCTCCTTGCCCCAGTTTCTGCCTTAATCCTTCCATTTAAAAAAAAAAGCCTTAAGTTGAGACGTGTGGTACCGTGAATGGCATTTGCATGGAGGATGCTCATGTGTTAACCTCTTGGGCAAACACTTGTCTCCCATTCATCCTCCTGGTCATCTACTGTCACACCCTTTGAATGGGTGTGGCCTTGCTGGTTTCAGTTCTGAAGTGGAACCCCAGCTTTCAGGGTCTTGCCCTTTCAGGAGGAAGGAAGGAAGGGAGGCATGTGAGNNTGTGAGAACTTCCTGACACTGCTCTCATCCTGTTGCAGCTGTGCGTTTTGGGCGCATCCCCAAGAGAGAGAAGCAACGGATGCTCGCTGAGATGCAGAGCGCCATGAACTTGGCCAACAACCAACTGAGCAGCCTGTGCCCTCTGGAGACCTCACCTACCCCGCACCCCACCTCAGGCTCCATAGGCCCCTCGACACCTCCTGCGCCAGCCCCCACACCTTTGGTGGGCTTCTCTCAGTTCCCACAACAGCTGACACCACCCAGATCCCCCAGCCCTGAGCCCACCGTGGAGGATGTGATATCCCAGGTGGCTCGGGCCCATCGAGAAATCTTCACCTATGCCCATGACAAGTTAGGCACCTCACCTGGCAACTTCAATGCCAATCATGCATCAGGTAGCCCTTCGGCTACTACCCCACACCGCTGGGAGAGTCAGGGATGCCCACCT
This sequence comes from Neotoma lepida, assembly GCA_001675575.1. Classification (NCBI taxonomy): domain Eukaryota; kingdom Metazoa; phylum Chordata; class Mammalia; order Rodentia; family Cricetidae; genus Neotoma; species Neotoma lepida. The sequence continues at coordinate 483,946 of LZPO01027390.1, read as the reverse complement.
ACCCCTAATGACAACAACATTTTGGCGGCTCAGCGTCATAACGAAGCACTGAACGGTCTATGCCAGGGCCCCTCCTCCTACCCTCCTACCTGGCCCTCTGGCTCTGCCCACCACAGCTGCCACCAACCCAACAGCAATGGGCATCGTCTATGCCCCACCCACGTCTACTCGGCCTCAGAAGGCGAGGCACCTGCCAACAGTCTACGGCAAGGCAACACCAAGAACGTTCTGCTGGTGAGGGCATGGAGCCAGTGTGGAGAGAGGGGGCGGGGGCTCGAAGGTTGGACCAGAGTAAGGCAGCTAGTGTTCCTGGAGGCTGACAGTGGGGATACCCTCTGCCCAGGACATGACATTCTACCCTGAAGCCTGGGTTCTGCCTGGGAACCCTCAATCACCGATTGGCACGTGAATGCTATTTTAGGTGAGAGACCCATCCTNGGGCTACGGCTCTTAACCCAGGCAGAACGTGGAAAGCAGTCCCGCTGGGGGAGCCCCCATGAGCCCACCTGGCTGATGTGCCTCTCCTTACTCCATTTTCCCCATAGGCATGTCCCATGAACATGTATCCCCACGGACGCAGTGGCCGGACCGTGCAGGAGATTTGGGAAGACTTCTCAATGAGTTTCACGCCTGCTGTGCGGGAGGTGGTAGAATTCGCCAAGCACATCCCCGGCTTTCGTGACCTGTCTCAGCATGACCAGGTGACCCTGCTTAAGGCTGGCACCTTTGAGGTGAGCAATACTTTATGTTGCCTGCTCTTGACTATGGCAAGGGCCCAGTTAGAATAGCTTGGTGACTATGGTAGGAAGGGGTTCACAGAGACTTTGGAACGGTATTATCTCTCTGATGGAGGAGAGGAACTCCCACCACCATCACCCACCTCTGGGTATGTGGGACTCCTGTCCTCTAAGACGGTGTCTACTCCAAACTCCTNTATCAGAGTAACACCTAGGACACATTGCTCCAGTCTTCCAGACAGGAGCAGATGGATGGTCTTTGGTTAAATGTGCATTCCAGAAATGGTGGGTACTTCCACCTGGGTCCCCTCCTGCCCCCCATTGACCATTCAGAGGTCTCCCCCTTACTGGCAATCTAAGGCAACACCCTTGACGTTTTGGGCAAACTGTAGGGGTCATTTGGCAAATGCGCCTCACTCAAAAATGACTGTGCCCACTTCAGGTGTTGATGGTGCGTTTTGCATCATTGTTCAACGTGAAGGACCAGACAGTGATGTTCCTGAGCCGCACAACCTACAGTCTGCAGGAGCTCGGTGCCATGGGCATGGGTGACCTGCTCAATGCCATGTTTGACTTCAGCGAGAAGCTCAACTCCCTGGCGCTTACCGAGGAGGAGCTGGGCCTTTTCACCGCTGTGGTGCTTGTCTCTGCAGGTAGGCCAGGCTCCCGCCTGACCCTGGAGGAGGCACACGCAGTTCAATTCAACATACCTTTTATGGAGTACCTACTCTATGCCAGGCCCTGCACTGGGCACTGGGGTACAGACATGATTCAGACACAGTCTAGCTTGGGAAACAGACTCATGCCCGACTAATTATAAAACAGTGAGATAAGTGTCACAGCAGAAGCATGAACCAGGGAAGCACAGACAACTATTTTCTGCCTGGGAGAGCTGGGGAAGGAGGTGACACTTGAGTAGGGCCTCAAAGGGACAAGATATTGCCAGGCATGGAGGGGGGAAGGGCATCCCAGGCAGGGGGAACTACAGAGCAAATAGCAAGGGAGCGTGGCCATATGTGGCTTGCTCAGGGTAGGAGGGTGGTCTTGAGGGGTGGGAGGTGGCCAGCCTGTGGCCTTGCTCCCAGCATTTGGGCATGCCCTGCTCTGGGGCAGAGGCCTGGGAGGAGGAGTAGCGCCCTCCTTTTCCTCCCCCATCACCCTCCAAGGGGCCTCAGGGAGAGGCTGCCTTGCCTGCCAGGTCCTCGCAGACCTCCGGGTCCTCGTCAGAGGAGGAGGAGGAGCTCAGGGAGCCTGCCTCACTGCTGTCGTCTTCCCCACAGACCGCTCGGGAATGGAGAATTCCGCTTCGGTGGAGCAGCTCCAGGAGACGCTGCTGCGGGCTCTTCGGGCTCTGGTGCTGAAGAACCGGCCCTCGGAGACTTCCCGCTTCACCAAGCTGCTGCTCAAGCTGCCGGACCTGCGGACCCTGAACAACATGCATTCCGAGAAGCTGCTGTCCTTCCGGGTGGACGCCCAGTGACCCGCCCGGCCGGCCTTCTGCCGCTGCCCCCTTGTACAGAATCGAACTCTGCACTTCTCTCTCCTTTACGAGACGAAAAGGAAAAGCAAACCAGAATCTTATTTATATTGTTATAAAATATTCCAAGATGAGCCTCTGGCCCCCTGAGCCTTCTTGTCAATACCTTCCCCCGCCCCCATCACCATGCTTCCCACCCTCCCCTATTTAAACCACTCTGCTCTCCCAC
>LZPO01027390.1:466600-477473 GCA_001675575.1 Neotoma lepida | reverse complement strand
AAAGAAAAAAAGAAAAAGAAAAAAATAGCACCAAGGGACATGGGTAGGAGCAGCCACCTAGCAGGATTCAGGGAGATACATGGAGAGCCTGGGGATATGAAGTGGTTCATAAGGAGGAGAAACAGAGAGATGGCGTTGAGAAGAATTGAGAAGAGAGGAAAGCTGGAGACAAAGGAGGAACAGANGCAGAGAGAAGGTTGGAGGTCAAAGGCAATAAATAATCTGGAGACCAAATGTGAGGGCAAGAAAAAAATTAATTAAAAAATAAAATAATTGAGCATGGTCTAGGGGGCAGAGGATGGGCTGGGTTACAGAGAAGCAGTTAGGGAGTGAAGAGACAGCACCTAGGTAAGATTAACTTAATGAAGGGGGCAAGCAAGAAGCCTAGGGTGGAGATAAACTCTAGAGCCCCTGAGAGCTTCTGGGACCTCTCAGCCATGACAAGATACCTGTTGACATTAGCAGCACAGCCTGCAGCAGGGCCACTTCCGTGTCATCCAGGTTAAAGGCAGAGAGTGACTTGCCCAGTTCAAAGATGGCGTCAGAGACTACACCCAGGCCGCCATTCTTGAGCTGCTCCCGCTTAACCGCCATCTCCCCACTCAGCGTCAGGGTATCNCTCTCAGGGTCATAGCGGACAGCTGCCCGCAGGGACATGATCTCCATGCAGCACCCCTTCAGGAGGATGATCTGGTCTTCGCAAGGCAGCTGTGGAACAGCAGGACCACAGACCNCTCAGTACATCTCCCCATGCCCCACAGTCTCCCCTACCTCTTTGCTGGGCCATGCCCACCTATGCACTACTGCACTTAAACCTCACAGTTATGCCCAAGAGTGAGGTNCCATCATTCTTCCAGTCCTCTTCAAAAAACTGAAGCACAGGGCACTTAGGTAACTTGGCCAAGGTCCCACAGCTAGTACAGCAGCCTATTTCTAGTTAGTGCTATGCAGAATGAAGAGATGAGTCATGCTGCCTGGAGGTAAAATGGTCACTCTAGGAGTGTGTGTGTGTGTGTGTGTGTGTGTGTGTGTGTGTGTGTGTACATGCACGTGCGCATACACTCATGTGCTACTCATACGCTCATATCTGTTGGTCTACAAGAATCACTCCCTCTGTCCAGAGAACATCAGAGGAATAGAATACCCAGTGTGACCTGGGGAGTGACCCTAGGTTCCATTTGCTACTCACCTCGGAGAACATGGGCAGTTTTTTGGCAAAGTCCACCACACGAGTGATGGCCGGGGTGATGATCTTGGTAAACTCGCTGAAGGCCTCTAGGTCTACCTTGTCTCCATCCGGCATGGAGACAATGGGTGACTGGCCAATGTCATCCGGCTAGAGGGAGAGATGAGGGTCAGCTGGGGCTGCAGACCCCTTTCAACCCCTCACTGAGACTCCCTGCCCACCAGGGGGAGCTCCAAGGCAGCGTGGGGGAAAAGTCCCAGACATTACTGTTCCAGCCTCTCAAGGTTTCAACTTTGGGAGAACATTTCAAATTTGCTAATACTGATAACAGTGAGAATAGTAGTTAATAAATTGTAATAAAAACGCAGCCATAATGACTGAAAACACGACACCAGGCTGTAGGCTGGCCACCTGTTCTACAAAGCTCCTTTGTGTCCTTATGACAAGTCTGTATGTTAGACAATCACCAGCACTTCAGAGACAGAAGCCTAGCACAGCTAAGTAGTATGACCAGAGTCACACGACCAGTCCTTTACAAACACATCTGCCTGGCATTGGGGAAATTCTCCTAGTGCATTTTCTATCCCCTAGCATACTCTATCAGGGAACCAGGCCGCAGTGGTCCATCTTCCAATCTGGCCATCCATTTGGCAGTCAGTTCTGTGAGGGTTCAACACAATACACGGAGCCCTGCAGGTGCCCCCAAATACTGTTATGTTGACTATGTCCTCGGTCCCTGTGGGGACTGCCTTGGAATTCAGAGGAGGAGAAGGCCCGGTTCTCCTGGAGCATCCCATTGGATGGAACNGACGGGCTCCAGAAAGCAAAGGCNTGTATATAGGTATAGAAAACCAGAACTGCCAACAGGTACAGAGCGCCAGCTTTGGGTTGTATTAAACCAAGATGGCTTCCAAGAGAGGCAAGCCTCTGCACTCTCAAAGTGCGTGCTTTCTTACCAGGAATTTTCGCCTCTGCTTCCAATGGCTGCCCTGGGCATTGGTGCTGCGATGGGCCTCCGTGGCAACATGGATCAGATCCCACTCTTCAGGAGTGGGCTCTGGTCGCTGCTGCAGTGATCGGATCATCTCTTCCTTTCGCCTCCGCTCCCGGTTCTGCTCAATCAGCTTGCGTTTGGCCACTCGCTTCGAATCATCTAGAACCACTGTTGACAGACAAAAGACATTTTGCATGGCAACCCCCCCCACGATGCTCAGAAATGGCTCATCCTAGTACAAAGGTCAAGTGACTTCCCAAATCACTTAGCAGTAGGGTGGCACAACACGAACCATGTTTAATGGGACCAAGTCAACTCTAAGTAGGCTGGCACAAGCAACAACACGTTCTGGTTTGAGCTATGGTGTGAGGAGTTCTAGCTGACCCTGCTACCCAACCCACAGTTGAGGAAAGAGCCCCTCCTCATGTAGATGTGCCTTCCCTGGTGGTGCAGGAACCCTGGTAGGTTGGGTGCACAGGAATTTTTATTCAACAACGCCCTCTCTAAGGTCTTCAAAGGGCAAGAAGCATCAAGCCTACACAGGAATTCCATTTCCTTTGGGCTGAGGGCACCAGGTCCCAAGTCTGAGATCAAGACTTNAGAATCAGCCTGACCTGGATTGGCTATTACCCTGCCCTGAAGGGACCCAGGAAGGAATCTGCTACCCTTGCACTCAGCCCCACCACAGCTGCCTGACTCCATTGCCCCATGGGTGCCTCTTACAGTCCATGGCCATGCCCACGGCGATGCACTTCTTAAAGCGGCACAGCTGGCACTGATTCCGGGTGATCTTGTCGATGACGCAGCAGCTGTCATATTTGCAGGAATAGGTGGGATGGAGGTTCTTCTGGATTGTGCGGCGAAAGAAGCCCTGGTGGGGGGGGGGAGATGGAACAGGTTTTCACCATTCTGACTTCTTCTCCTGAGCCAATCACATAGTTCACTGAGTAGGGGTGGGGCAAGGGAAGCAAGTGTCACCTGGCATCCACATGTCACTGTAGGCCCAGGATTGCTGGATCCTACCAGGCCAAAGGATCTGAGAAATACATGCCCTTACCATCAGGCTACAGAGGGATGAGGAAGGTCTGTGGTGGCAGAACAGTGAATGTAGCTGGCAGCACTGGGCCTTGGGCTGCTGTGGGTGCTATAAAGCCTTGGAAATCTACTTTAAATAATTTTTAAAACAGAGTCTCATGTAGCCTAGGCTGGTCTCAAACTCACTATGTAGCCAAGTATGACCTTGAACTTCTGACCTCTGGAGTGCTAGGATTCCAGGCATGTGCCACCACAGCTGGTTTATGTGGTACTAGGATGGAACCCAGGGTTTCTGCATACTAAGCAAGCCCTCTACCAAAAGAGCTACATTGCCAGCCCTAGAAAGTCCAATTAATATCTTGCCTGGCTTGCTGAATGACTNTAAAAGCAATGCTGACCCCAAAAGCATTCTCATATACAATATTTTGCCTATTATTTGTGCAGACAGGATTTATAAAATAGGAAGGTTATGAAAATGCACTGAGTGGGAACATTAATTGCTTGTAAATTTTTTTAATTTGTTGCTTTAGTCTTTGTTTTAAAGGAAAGACCTGAAGAATCGGGATGATAGCGACATCAAGTGTTGATTCCTGCTGAATTTACTATGTGATGTCACTTGGCATGTGCCTTTCATGCATGTTACATTTAACCTTGATGCCAGAACTGGGGCTTCTGTAGAAGACATTAAGGTATGAGAGTCCAGACCTAGAGTGAATTAAAACTACCACACCAAGATACAGACTCCTGGGCCTCATTCTAGACCTACAAAACCAAACTCTAGAAGTGGAGACAGGGCACCTCTGTCTTTGGGGGATGTTCCCCTGGGACCCAGATGTCCTTGGAGCTGAGAATTCTTGCTCCTGGCTTTGTTGCTACTATTATTTCCAGAACACTGCTTTGAAACTTGGAATCTCAACTGGTTTTGTTTGGCTGACAGTAGGAGAGAGAAACTTCAAGCTTCTGCATTGTGTGTGTATACCTTTGTGTGTTAGCTTGAGAGAGGGTCTTGTTTTGTTTTGTTTTTCAAGACAGGGTTTATCTGTGTAGCTCTGGCTATCCTGGAACTTACTTTGTAGACCAGGCTGGCCTCGAACTCACAGAGATACGCCTGCTTCTGCCTCCTGAGTGCTGGGATTAAAGGCGTGCACCACCACCACCCAGCTTGAGAGAGGGTCTTATGCAGCCCAGGCTAGCCTCAAACTCACTATTTGGCTAAGGATGACCTTGAACTTCTGATTCTTTTGCTTCTGTCTTCTGAATATGGGACTGTAGACATGCACCACCATGCATGGTCTCACTTACTTTTAAATGATCTCTTTCTGGAAAGACCTGTATTTGCAGGAGGTGGTGGGCCTGGAAAAGCCATACAGGTTGAAACTGGGTGAATCTAATAGGCTTTTCCAAGTCTGTGGCCTTTGACCCTTCGCTAGAAAGAATGTTTGGTCATCTTTTCTTCTATGTTCCCATCATGACCCTTCAGCATGGGTTCTCACCTTTCCAGGTACATTGGGATCACCTGGGGAATTGTTAAAAGCAGATTTCTGGAATCCACCACAATAAGGTTTGGACTAAGTAGGGGGCATATGCAGCCTGGGAATCTGCATTATAGCTAGTGCTGTAGGTAACCCGGGAATCATACAACCTCTGTGTGTGTGTGTGTGTGTGTGTGTGTGTGTGTGTGTGTGTACATGTGGAGGACAGAGGTCAACATCTGGTGTCATTCCCCACCCTTTTGATCTCATGTTGTATTTGACACAGGGTCTCATTATGGAGTTTACTGACCAGCTAGACTGACTAGCCCGCAGGCCCCAAAGATCTTCCTGTCTTTGCCTCACAGTTCTGGATTACAGACAGATATGCTGCCATCCTGGCTTTGTATGTGGGAGCCGGGGATCTGAACTCACATCCTCATGCTTGTGAAGCAAGCGCTTTCCATACAGGGCCATCTCACCAAACCTCCATGATCCAGATTTTGAAAGACACTGATTCCTGCTTGCAGATTGCTTCTTGGGTAGATTGCAAGTAGCTTGAGGATAAGGACACATATTGTATCCCTCATGCTTTTTGTTTTTTGACACAGGGTCTCTCACTGTGTAGCCCTGGCTGGTCTGGGATTCACTATGTAGATCAGGTTGTCTTCAACTCAGAGGCATCAGCTAGCCTGTGCCTCCAGGGCACTGGGGTTACAGGCATGCACTACTGTGCTACAAATTCTTTTTTTGAAACAGGGTCTTCCTATATAGCTGAGGCTGGCCTAGAACCTATGATATATATCTCCCAGGGTGGCCTTGAACTCATGATCTTCGTGCCTCAGTTTCCCAAGTGCTGGAATTACAGGTGGGCATTACCACTCTTGGCTTCTCACCCCTTATTCCCAGTACACTGCAAGGATGGATGATGCTGGCCTTTACTAAATGTTTGTATGTGCTTGGCATTATTTTAAAGACTCTATCACAGTCCTAATTCTTACCTCTGCCATACTCTTTTTTTCCACCCCTCTGCAGTTATTTAAAGCAGTGCCAGGTAAATTATCTAATTTAATTTGCTTATTAATGCTATGATAAAGGTAGCATAATTACCCCCATTTTATAAATGAAGAAACTGAGGCTCAGAGAGGTTAGGCAAATGGCATATGAGAGGATTGTGAACGAACAAATGAATGAATAAATGCATGAGAAGAAAAATGATATAACGGGTAGGCTTTAGGTTACATGTTCATAGGGACTGACTGTCACACCAGGGGTGGAGACTCAAAGGGGTTCGGGCAATGGGGAAGGGACAGGAGATGGCTCATCATACCTTGCAGCCCTCACAAGTGATACAGCGGTAGTGATAACCGGTTGCCTTGTCCCCACACACGACACACTGCTCGTCTTTGTCCAGGTAACTAGGGATATACCCTGGGAAGGGGGAAAGGGCGGAGGCAGTGGGCATGGTGTGGAGCCCGGTAGAGGAGCTCCTATACGGTACCCACCCAACTCTGCCTTTCTCACTCTTCTCCTAACCCGGCTTCACCGAAAGGTTCTTTATCTCAAAGTAGAAAGGAAAAGTCCTGGAGACGTGTAGAGGGGGTGAAGGGGTGGGGGTTGTCCATCCCTTTCCCTTCAAATATATGGAATCTTCATTCTTCCAATTGCCCATTCAGTGGCCCTCCCCTCTCCTCCTTCCATGTATTTACTTATTCTTGAGGCTGGGTCTTACTATGTTGCCCAGGCTGGTCTTGAACCCTGGGTTCAGGTGATCCTTCTATGTCAGTATCCTAAAGGGCTATAACTGCAGGTAGGTGCCATTGCACTTGACCTGGCTAGGGCTTTTTTTTTTTTTTTTTTTTAATGTTACATCTAAGTGACAGAATAACACAGGGAGTTGGGAGAAGAAACACCCCACCATAGGAGAATAGACACCCTTAGGCTGGTGGATCCTTCAATGAGGAGGTTCTGGGAGGGTGAAAGAGGCCCTTCCTGACCTAATTCCTCCTTAAAGGCCAAGATANGTTTTGAATCACCAGTCTCACCCCCATACAAGTCCAACCCACGTTCTGTAGGCTGTTCCCTCTAGAGGCATANGAGCTCCAGGCCCAGCCTTGGAGGAGCCAAGTGTGCTCTGTAGGGAAAGGGTAGGNAGAGGGGCATGCGTAGCCAGGCTCACCTGACATGCTGGTTTTCAGGGAACATTGGCCGTTCTTTCTTTTTCGCTTTCCATCTGGTGACCTGGCACTGCATGGGGCAAAGTGGGAAGAATCACAGATTAGCCTTTGGCCAGTCCCTTCTCCCCTAAGAGGCTTCCCAAACCCCTCACGCCTGGCTCCCTCCGTCTTAGGTCCTTAGTCCACCTCCCACCCCTACATCAGCTGACAGAGCTTAGAAGAGTCTAGCTATCTGGTAGCTGCATAGGAGAGATAAAGGGCTTAAATGGGGCCAAAACCATGTTTAGGGCCCCAACACATTCACACAGACAAGTATTGGTATGAGACTCCAAAATACATACACGTCTCACATATGAGCAATGTTCCAAAGTCCCCCCCGCCACACATACACAATGCACCCACAATTTATAGAACATTCACATGGTTAAGCCTTCAATATATGCCAAATATGCTGAAATGCTCCATAGAATATTCTTAAAGCTATGTAACCTTTAGAATGTGTGTATATATATATATACATACATATATATATATATATATATGCAATATGACACCCACACATGTGAATAACTATGCAGCCTTCAGTATAAACCCAAGTATGGTAATAAGCTTTAGGATCTACAAATTCGTGCAATTTTCAGGGCATTCTCAAATATATTAAATGACTTCTAGGATGTGCCCATGTGTTATAGAGCCCCCTGGACAGGCATCTATTAGTGCCATCCTCTCTCCCATGTGAACATGTTGCTTAATTTCTAGGTCATGCACACATGCTAAATAACCCATGCTGACTGAAAATATTAGGGTCACCCTGTTCACGACCTCCATACAACAAATCAGAAACTTGAGGTGCCATTTGTGCATTGTGACACCAAGCACTGGAACTAGCCAGGAAAGGGACCCTGAGCTGCTCCATGCAAGGTATTATTAGCAACTGTCAGCCACAGCACATATATGTTGCCAGGTTTTCCACATATGTGTTACGTAACCTCAGTACACACAGGTTACATAAGCCNCTACGCATGCACGGATTGTATAACCTTCCACACCCACCCTGAGTGTGACATGTTGCAGGGCCCCTCCTCCTACAGCCTGATGCAGCTCCCAACACACTGACACAGTGACCTTGGACAGGGTCACGGTCATAGACAGCCTTATGCTTCACACACCCTGGGGATTACCCCTGTCTGGTTTCTACAAGGCTGGAAGGTCAGGCTTGCCTCCAGCCTTCTGTGTGTGAGTGTGTGAGGCAGGCGAACTCAGGCCACTTAGTCCCAGTTGATCAGGCGGCTTCGGCTATCACCAGACTCAGAGCCTCTGGGTGCAGTTCCACACACAGCCACAAGGTGGTACATATCCATGGGGGAGGGGAGGGCCAGGAGAAGAGGTGCCTCAGTTCTGAGGGACTAGGAACCTCATTTCTACCTTTTTACAAGACCTTAGAGCAGAGATGCAAGTGACAGCTACATGGTGACTGTCTGTCTCAGAGTCTAAGCATGGGATGAGGGCTTTGGGGAAGGGGCTTACCCAGTGCCCTACCTACACAATCACAAACTCCATCCACTATTTCTGCCCCTCCAAAGAACCAGTCTTGAACACAAGGGCTTCGCCTGGCCAAGCTTCCGGCCTTCTGGCTCAGGACCGGATCTCCTAGACAACGGCTAGCTACACTGCTCTCCAGAGCACCCCACCCCCACTATTTCCCTGGCCATAGGCACAGGCTGTACCCAGCTCCTGGGACGCCATGCCAAATGGGACAGAGCTCTGTGCCACTTGGAGCGGANCGAGAAGGCAGGGACCCTCTGAACTGATCTAGGGCAGCACAGATGAGAGGTAACCCCTCCCTAGTTGTGTGGACAAGGTGACGCCTCATCCATGTGTAAGTAAAAGCTTCAGAGTTGATACACACTTCCACTTCCTGGGAGGAGCACCACTGCAGTACCAGCCTTTAACCATGAACAAGGAAGAGTGTGTGGGGTTTCCAATAGATTCCAAAAATAAGTGTGGGCTCTGACCAATAGTTATTGGTGCCTGTACCCGGAAATGTTATGTTAGGAACATAAGCCAGCGGTAGAGCACTGTCCATGGCTTGTGGACGAGCATGCTTGTTTGTGGTCAGATGGACTCACGGAAAGAAGAAAATGGTAAGGTCATTGAGATCACACACACTCACGAGAGGGGAGCAACGGAGAGGGGACAATGGGGGCATTTGAGACTGCCCAGCACTACCAAGGAAGGTGCCACATGTCTGTTGCCTGTAATGACTCGGTTTCCTATCACTTTCTCCTTCAAAATAAGCATCTCTCAAGCCTAGTGCCTAATTCCCTGAGACACAGGAACATGCCCTCAGCCCCTGGACAAAGGTAGGCAGCAGGCCTGCTGGCCTCACATCCATCTTCAGGGGTACTTAAAAGAGACCAGCTCTCTTAAGCCCAGAGAGCTATCCACGTCTGTTGCTANGGTAGGTACTACCAGGTTGCTAGACCCATTCATTACCTGCTCTCCTCTGGGTCCGACCCACACTCCACCTTGCTTGGCTTCTGTTCCATTCACTTCAATTCCATCCAGGATGCCCTCCAGCACGCCAAGAGACTGGGGTGGGCACACTGCCCCCCCCCAATGCCCACAGGCCACCCACCCCCCACCACCCAGGCCCTAGGGCACTGCACCCATGGTACCCGCCTCAGTACTCAGCCTTTCACACCATGCCCTGCGCCCCAAAGGGGTGAGGGCGGGTGGTGGGAGGGGCCAGGGAGTGGCAGGTGGGAGATCTAGGGGCAAGCTGGGTTGGTGAATGGTACTGGNTTAAGGGCTGGGAGGTCTTCAGAGGCTTGTCCTGTCTGGAGATATCTGTGGAGAGAAGAGAGAGGCAGGGGTAAGAAGGTGCTATAGGGGTGGGTCAGGGAGCAAGAGTTAGTGGAAATATTTAGTAGCTTCCTGGGGCCTGGAGCAAAACGGCAGTGGGCATGGAGGGAAGGTACAGGAATAGGACCAGAATAAGCTTATATCACAGGTACAGTTGGAGAGCTAAACACAGGCCCCAGACACAGGGAGNGATGAGGGAAATAATGAGGTCACCTATGCAGCAGGTAACAAGTCTCAATGCTCACATTCAAACAGACGCCTGGCCTTTTATGAGCGCCTATTAAATATTAGCTATTGTTACCACCCTTTACCCAACATTTTTTTTTTTTAGGATTTATCAGTGTTATAAGGCAAGAGGGGATCAGAGATAAGTAGTTTGCAGCACAGGCATTGGGGGGAGGGGTCCCCCACAAAAGGCAGGGTCGGGCAGAGGGATAGCATATAGGGATTAGGAATGTCCCAGGGCCTTGTGTATGCTAAGCCAGTACTCCACCTCTGGTTTATGTTCCTAGCCCACTCTTAAAGGACAGAGAGAGACAACAAAAACAAGCTGGCTCCCTCTGCTTCTAGTGCATTAGCGAAACCCCAACTCTCGCCCCTCAAGGATATTCTTTTTCTTTTTTTGAGACCAGCTCTCACTATGTAGCTCTAGCTGGCCTGGAACTCACTGTGTACACCAGGCTGTCCTAGAGTCTACAGAAATCCATCTGCCTCTGCTTCTGGACTGCTGGGAGTAAGGGTATGCCCTACCATGCCCGGCCCCTTGAAGGGTTTTTAAATCTCTCACACTAAGTCCCAAACCCCAGTGTCCAGTGTAAGGATGAGAATGAGCTGATTTAGCTGATTGGCTGCCATCCATCAGGCTGGGGAAAGGAAGGAAACTAACACGTGATGATGCTCACGGTACAGGTCTTGTGCCTTCTGAAGGGGGCTCCAGAATTCTCTGCAGAGGAAGAGGCAGGCATATGTGTCAGCCCAGCACTCGGGAGGCAGAGGCAGAAGAATTAGAAATTCAAGTTTGGCCAGGCAGTGGTGGCGCACGCCTTTAATCCCAGCACTCGGGAGGCAGAGGCAGGTGAATCTCTGTGAGTTCAAGGCCAGCCTGGTCTACAGAGTGAGTTTCAGGACAGCCAGGGCTACACAGAGA
>LZPO01027390.1:438132-454373 GCA_001675575.1 Neotoma lepida | reverse complement strand
GCATGAGGGAAAGAGAGAATGCTTCTCTTGGGGCTCCTGATACAAAAGGGGAGAGAAAGAAAGCTGAGATGAGGGAAGAGTTGCAGGCAACAGTTATCGGTGGTGGGACACACACACACACACACACACACGCACACACACGCACACACACACACAATGGTTGAAGGAAGCCTACACTATACAGTGGCAGCTGCAGTAGGGAATCGAGGCTGCAGTGTGCAGAGTCAGCATGCAGTAAATGAACCTGTTCAGTCCCAGCTCCCGGTGGACATGCAACAGCTGCAGTTTAGAGCAGGAGGCTGCAGTGTGCAGTCAGTGCACTGAAGGTGGCTGTCTGCCAATTGAAGCCACCTCAACAATAATCAGATTTGACTGAAACCCTGGTGAGCAAGGCAGTGTACAGGCTCAGAGTCCATGCTCAAGTCCATATGGAAACAGTCTCTTGAGACGGGGGTACCAGAGGAGCTGAGAGATAATCCCAGGGTATGAGAAATACAATTATGTTCTGCCTGAGTGGTTCACCACTAGTCTGGACCAGGATGAGGACTGAAAGAATCCAGATGGGAAGGTGGTATTCTTGTCCTCTCCATGTTCTGGAGGAGTTTTTTGTTTGTTTATTTTACTTGTCAGTCTGTTTGCTTGCTGGTTTTAAAGTCAGGGTCTTGCTACTAATTTACTATGTAGCCCTAACTGCCAGAAAGATTGGAACTCGTGAGCCTCCTGCCTCTGTCTCCCAAGTGCTGCTGGGTCCTGGGATTAAAGTCATGCTCCACCATGCTTAGCAATTCCGTCATTCTCCACTACATCTATCTTGATAAAGGCTCTAAAGATGGAAGATACCTCCTTAAATCCTCAATATCCCGCCGCAAGTGAAATCCTATGTGAGATCTAGCAAATGAAACACCTACAAGCCCACCTTCAACCAGCCCTGCCAGGGATAGAGTAGGGCACACTGAACTTAACAACAAAGGTTCACCATTCCCCCTCTCCCCTGAGTTCCCAATATGGGCCGATAACAGACCTAGACAAGGGCAAAGCGAAGGGCATGCTGCCTCCAGGGCTGGCATCTCACCAGATGCCAGGATCCAGTCCAGGTCTGGGCTTATAGCCCCTGACCTGGTGTTGCATCATATCCCTCTTACCACCTGCTCATCCTGCCCACCTGTTTCCTGGAGCTTCTAGCTCTTCTCAAATTCAGTTTATCCCCAGCTCTCGTGAAGCACACCCCATCAGACTGTTCCCTCCTATTCCCTCATCTCTGCTTCAAGGCACTCCTTCACCTATAGGGAAAGCCAGAAGGTGGGGCATGAGTGAGATAGTTAAAGACCCTCCAAGGGGCTCTCTCTGCCAGCCCCTTCCCCTCCAGCTTGGATTTTGGTTGCCAAGGAGGCAGGAGGAACAGCCGGTTCTCTGGGCTCCAGTGGGAGCAGTCGTGCCCAAGCCCCACCCTCTCTCCTTTTCTCCTCTTCTTCTCTTCCTCCAAGGCGGTTGCTAGGAAGCACCCCAAGATTTCTTGAGGGTTCCACCCCCTATGAACCAGGAGATATCTTTCTGCAGAGCGTCCTCCAGAAGCCTGGCAGCTAAAAACCCACTCAGCATCCTTCACCTCTGCTAGGAAGCTTGTAGATCCCTTGCAGTTTGAGGAACGAGGGAACAGGCCTTTCTGCCAGCCAGCCCTGCGGATAGCTAGTCCAGACCTCAGTAATTGCCCTCCATATTTCATCTTTATTTNTTGTTTGGGTATCAGACTCAGAGCCTGTAAAGCGTAAGCACCGACTTTACCACCAAGCTGCACGCCAATTGTCGAATCTCATCTGAAGCTTACAGAGTGATGGAGCTTACTGAGTGATGTCAGGAAGTGGGAAGGTCTCCATCAGATTTTTGGGTCTGCAGACAAAGCCTCCTTTATTGGGGGTGCAATGAAAAGAAAGCTGAGGAAATTCTAGTACCACCAGCTAAGAGAACCTAAACCCAAAAGCTTCTCCCCGTTAACTCTCTAAATTAAGAAGTGTTGGAAGTGACTGGAAAAATGGCTCATGATTAAAAGCACTTATTGCTTTTGCAGAGGACCTGGGTTTGGTTCCCAGCACCCACNTGGTGGCTTAGAACCATCCGTAGTTTCAGGGGATCTAACATCATCTTCTAAACCTCCGAGGGCACCAGACACACGTGTGGTGCACATAAATACAAACATGCAGGCAAAACGCTCATAACACATAAAATAAAAATGAATAAACAAGCAAGGCAAGAAAGAGAAATGGGTCAGTGAGATGGATTAGAGGGTCTTGCTGCCAAACCCGAGAGCCTGAGTTCAATCCCTGAGACTCACACAGTGGAAGGAGAGCATTGATTCCTGTCAGTTGTCCTCTGACCTCCCTAAGTCTGNGTATGAACATGGATACACATAAATGTATTTTTTTTTTTTAAAGAAAAAGGAGCCAGGCATTTAATTCTAGCACACAAGAGGCAGAGGCAGGTAGATCTCTGAATTCAAGGCCAACTGGGTCTCCATAGCAAATTCCAGGTCAGCCAGGGCTACATAGTGAGATCCTGTCTCAGATAATAAAAGAATGGCTCATATGCAGAGGTTAAAAAAAGAAAGAAAGGAAGAAACAAAGGATGAGAAAGGGCCAAATGCCGAGACTGGGGATTAAGTGGAAGAGANGAGAAAACAGGAAACTAGCGTTTACCCTGATCAAAGTTAAGAGGTCATTATTTTTCCCATATCAATCGCCTTTGTTCCATCAGGTGGGTCATTGAAGAAGAAGCCAGGAGAAAGATCAGGCCTGGTGAGCCTTGGTGTTGGCACTCAGGGAAGATATGAAAAAATAAACCAAGCCAGGAAGTGGTGGTACACACCTTAATCCCAGCACTTGGGAGGCAGAGGTAGGCAGATCTCTAAGTTTGAGGCCAGCCTGGTCTACAGAGCAAGTTTCAGGACAGTCAAGTCTACATAGAGAAACCTTGTCTCTAAAAGCCAAAAATAAAACTAAAATAATAAACAAATAAACCAATGCTTTCTCTGGGTTGTCTCTTGAGGTTTTTCCTACCTATATCCATTCATTTGGCTTTCTTTCTTTCCTTTTTATTTTATTTTATTTTATTTTATTTTATTTTATTTTATTTTATTTGTGAGACAGGGTCTTGCTTGTAATCCCTCCTGGTTATCCTGAAACTCACTATGTAAACCACACTGACCTCGAACTCAGAGATCTGCTTGCCTCTGCCTCCTGAGTGTTGACTTCATTTTTAAAAAAAATATTATATTTATATTGGTGTTTTTACTTGCATTCATGTCTGTGCACCACATTCATGCCTGGTGCCTGAAGAGGCCTGAAGACAGCCTCAAATCCTCTGAGGCAGGAGTTGGCTTTGGTTGTTAGCCATCATGTGATTGCTGGGAATCAAACTCAGATCCTCTGGATGAGCAGTGTTGTAGATGACTATCCTCTGAGCCAACCAACTGCCATCTTGGGTTGTTCAGGTGTCCCCCATTGCAAAAAGATCATCTCAGCTGGGCTTGTTGTTTTGTGCTCCCTCAGGAGGAGTGTGGAGGGTCACAGGACCCTTCCCTGAGAATCCAGCTGTTTCTTACCATCTCTTGCATGAAGTGCTGCCTTGATTGCAAGCAGTCTCCAGCACGGGCTAGAGTATACATGTGTGACTCNTGTGTTTAGCTCCATCCGTTCAGCTATGGGGAAGCTCTCAACCCTACTGGGTAAAGGCTTTCAGGTGTGGCCTGTGGGGAAGGAGCACCACACCCCGTCGTAAGTAAACCCTCACCTGTGCTTTGTAAGGAAGTCCAGTAAACTCATTGGTTCCCCAGAGTGAACCTTGGTAGAGCTGTGCCTCAGTCTGTCATGGAGACCTTAGGAGAAGGGATAGACATCACTTANATCTCCTTCTGGGAAGGAGGTTTAGCAATAAACAGCCAGTGCTCTTAACCACTGAGCCATCTCTCCAGCCCCTCATTTGACTTTTAAAAAAAATATTTCATGTGTGCCAGGCATTGGATCCTCCAAATGTTCCCACCTTCTGGTTTCATTTTTCCCAGAATCCCCCCATCCTGTTTTTGCCAACAGAAGAGAAAAGAATGGGGCGGAGGCCAGTATTTACCATCAGAGTGGAGGGTTTGCCACCTGGCAGCTCTCCCCCTCCACTTTGAGGAGAGGATGACAGTCTGCATGGAGGTCAAGAATATAAAGGCCCAGAGGGCTGAGGAAAGTGCTAAGTCAGCAAACTGCTAGCTTTGTAATNATGAGGCGCTCAGTCCCATCCCTGGAACCCACATGAAGAGCTGTGTATCAGCTGGGTGTTATGGTGCACTTCTTAAATCCCAGCACTCAGGGGCAGAGGCCAGCAGACTTCTGAGAGTTCGAGGCCAGCTAGGCCTACATAGACAGACTCCGTTTCAAACAAACAAACAATATAAAACAAAGCTGGGTGTGGTGGCAGGAACTTGTAGTCTTAGTGCTGGGGAGACAGAGATGGGGAGGTCCCTGGGGTTTCCTAGCCTGGCCTACATGGTGAATTCCAAGCCAATGAGAGACCCTAGCTTAAATAAATAAATACATAAATAAAGGAGCAGAACCTGAGGAATGACACACCCAGGTTTGTCCTCTGGACACACGGACATTCAAGTATAAAGCAGAGTGGCAGAGTGGTTTTAGGGGCCTGAAGGGAAGGGTATTTCAAAGGGGATGGCAGGCTGGCCTCCCTTCCCAGCACTTCCCTTCTTTTCTCCAGTTGTCAGGAGTGTGCAGCAGGGAGACATCCTTCAGGATATTAGGAAACTTACAAGGATTGGTTCAGATTCCACCCTTTTATCTGGTATGTAGAAAGGAACACCTGTAATCCCAATTGAGGAAGCAAAAGCCAGAGAGGACAGGAGTCCAGGCCGGGTGTNTTAGCAAATTCCAATCCAGCCTGTGACACATAGAAAGTCTCTGTCTCAAAAACAACACCACCTAGGGGCTGGAGATACGGCTTTGTAGTTAAGAGCGCTGGCTGCTCTCTCAGAGGACCCAAGTTCAGTTCCCAGCACCCACATGGCAGCTTGCAACTGCCTATAACTCTAGTTCCATGGGCTCTGTCTCCCTCTTCTGGCCTCCATGGGCTCTGCACACATGTGGTACACAGACATATATATAAACATGACACTATACACATAAAATAAAAATAAATCCTTAAAAAAAAAAAGAACCCCAAGCAAATTCTGCTTTTCACTTCTAGGTTAGCAGGACAGTAGAGACAGAGTGTTGGGGACACAAGGACTGTCNGGAAAGTATAATCACCTATATAGNCTTCTTTGCATTATCTCTGCCCCTACATAAATAGAAAGAGGTTTCTTTCTTTCTTTTTTCTTTTTTTCTGAGACAGAGTTTCTCTTTGTAGCCCTAGATATCCTGGAACTCATTGCATAGAGTAGGTTGGCCTTGAACTCAGAGATTCACCTGCCTGTGCCTATCCAGTGCTAAGATTAAAGGTGTGCGCCACCATGCCCGGCTTAAATAATCTGTTAATTATTTTTTTAGTATGGGTGTTTTGCCAGCATGTGTGTTTGTGCCTCAGTTGTATGCAGTGCCCTAGGAAGCCAGAAGAGGATATAGGATCTCCCAGAACTGGAGTTACAGACAGTTGTGAGCTGCTGTGTGGGTGCTGGGAATTAACTCAGGACCTCTGGAAGAGCAGCCAGTGCTCTTAACCTCTGAGCCATCTCTCCAGCCTTTGAAAGCAGGGGTTTCAATCTGGGAACTAGTTTGGAGTTATGTATATGATGAGCCTGTAGGAAAGCCTTTCTTTCCTCACACAGCTGGTGCTCATGAAGGAGGAGTCAGGCAAGCCTGCACTCAGGAGAGGGGAAAGCCTCAGTTTCCCCCTGAAAAAAAGGGAATCTGAAATTCTCTGGGCCTCATATGTTTCTAAATGATTTTACTGTTTCTGGGTTTTTTTGGTCTGGGCCCTTGGTACTTTTTCTTTCTTTCTTTTTTTTTAAATTTTTTAAAGGTTTATTTATTTATTTTATGTATATGGTGCTCTGCATGTATGTATGTATGCTTGCACACCAGAAGAGGGGGTCCCGATCTCATTACAGATGGTTGTGAGCCACCACGTGGTTGCTGGGAATTGAACTCAGGACCTCTGGAAGAACAGCCAGTGCTCTTAACCTCTGAGCCATCTCTCTAGCCCAGGGACTTTTTCTTATCCATTTTTTACTAGTTTAGATAAGGAATGTCCACTCCCCCTTGGGTACAAAACCCTGTTCCTGGGGCTGAAGAGCTGGCTCAGGGTTTAGGAGCACTAGCTGTTCTTCCAGAGGACCTGNATTCAATTCCCAGCACCCACATAGCAACTCACAACTGTCTGTAACTCCAGTTCCAGGGGACCTGTCACCTTCACACCAAAGCACATGAAATAAAATTAAATTAAAATGCACATGAAATAAAAGTAAGTTAAATTTTAAAAAACTCATTCCTTTTTAAAGCCTTTTTAAATTTTTTTTTTATAATATGTGCTTTGCCTGCATGTATGTATGTATGTGTCTGCTGCCTACTGCAGAGGTCAGAAGAGGGATCATAGCCCCTGGAACAGGAGTTACGGATGGTTGTGAGCCACTGTGTGGGTGCTGGGAATTGAATCCTNGTTCTCTACAAGAGCAACAAGTCAAACCCAGTTTCTTGCAGCCTCTTACTCCAAGGCTAGGATGCTTTTTTCATTGGCTCCGGATGTTTCCATGTTATTCAGCCTGTTGGCTTCCACCTGCCCCTCTTCTCCCTCAGCCAGGCTGGCCAATATGGTGGAGGTGTTGTTAAGTGTGCTAGTACAAGCTTATACTTCCAGCATCCGGGGGCTGAAGAGAGAGTATGAGTTTGAAGCTAACCTGGCTACACTGTGAGTTTCAGGCTAGCCTGAGACATACAATTTAAAAAAAAAAAAATTAAAAAGGGATGGTAAGATGGCTCAGTCAGTGAAGTGCTTGGCATGTAAACAAAAGGACCTAAGTTTGGATCCTCAGTCCCGAGGTGTAGCAGCCCAAATCTATAATCCCAGTGCTGGGGGAGCAGTAGTAGTGGAAACAGGCGGGTCCCTGGAGTTCACTGGCCAGCTATCTAGCTGAAAGAATGGGGTGGGCTCCAGGATTAGTGGCAGACCCTGTCTCAACCAAATTGGGTGGAGAATAATTAGGGATCACACTGAAGTCAACCTTATATACACACATGCACACACACCACACATACAAATAATAAAATAAATGGTAAAGATACTTGGGCTCAGAGCTAGAAGAGGGAACCCCGCCGCTGAGGAGCAGTTTAAGACAATGGAATAAGTAAAGAGGGGTGAGGGGAAGCTTGGGAGGAGCTGGGGACATTTTCCATATACCCCAAAGGGAATGCAGCATCCTTTCTCTCATTCTTGGGAGCGTTATTCTGGAGTCTTCCCTGTGTGGTAGGTAATTCTGAGATCTTAAGAGAGCTCCCACGAGGAAAAAGGTGCGGTAGGGAAAAAGTAGACATGATGGCCCTTGCCTAGAGCTGAGGAAGTCCTTGTGCACACAGTTGAGTCCTTGGGGAAACCCGGCCAAGCCTAAAGAATGGGCTGCTGGTGAGGAGTAGGGGGCCAGGGAAGGCAGATGGCTCCCTCCCAAAAGCTGCCTCTCATCATTATGAAGTGTGGAGGAGGAATGCCCTCCCTCTCAGAAATCTGCCAGGCTTTGCGCCAGAGGGAAGGATTTGAGCTCAGAGTCTAACTATCCTCAGGCCCAAGTATCCCCACCCCCTCCCATATGGGTTGGACCGAACACCCACTAATTTAAAAAGGCCCACTCACGGAGCTGACAGCCTCTCTCCAAGAGNGGCAGTTTGGGCTATGAGGGGTAGGAAAAGAGCAGCGGTATCCGGAAACAATTTATGGCGGTGGTGGGAGGGCATCGGGCTGTGTAACAGAAAGGAGTAAGGAATCACAACGGNCAAAGGTAGAGTGAGGGAAGCCAGTTAGATGAGAGACTGGAGAGAAGGAGGCCCGCGGCAGTGTCAATCGAGTCCAGGTCTGTTTGGAGGGGGAGGCTGAAGGTTGTGAATCCAGAGTCTGAGTTCTCCCTCCTTCCTGCTTTGGAAGCGTTGGCTACCCATACTTGGCAGTTATTTTGTATAAATGCTATTCTCCAGTAGTATCCCTTGGGAAGGCACAAGGAGCAGAATAAGAAGGAGGGGGGCGGGGCTGCAGGGGAAGAGGTGGTAGAGAGACCATAGACAGTACCAGTCTTAGAAGGATGTGATCTGGCCCTAATCCAACCATCCTCTTCCTATTTATAGTGTCTTCCAGGCATTCAGGCTCCTACCAGCATCCGTCTAAATGTCTACAAGGCCATTTTTAGAGCCTTCGTCGGCTGCTTTCTCAAGTTTTTTCTTTTCTTTCTTTTTTATTTTATTTTATTTATTTATTTATTTATTTATTTATTTATTTATTTATTTTTTTATTAGTTTTTTTCCAGACAGGGTTTCTCTATGTAGCCCTGGCGGTCCTGGAACTCACTCTGTAGCCCAGGCTGGCCTTGAACTCACAGAGATCCGCCTGCCTCTGCCTCCCGAGTGCTGGGATTGAAGGCATGTGCCACTACCACCTGGCCTGCTTTCTCAAGTTTTATTCTGATTTTCATTCAAAACGTAGCTTGGAGTAGGGACTGTAGTTCAGTGGTAGAGTGCTTGTACAGCTGTACAAAAGGGAGGGTGGGACTAAAGAGTTGTTGGGGACTCTAAGTGATCCATCTCCTNGGGATCTGAGATTGGGACCCAAGAAAAAGAGGGGTGATAAAACGCTGGCTGGGGAATCTCCAAGTGTGTTTTACAGGATGGTCTCACCCACAGTACCACTTTACATTTTGTTTCCCTAGGCCTTTTTTTTTTATGTATTTATTTATTATGTACACAGTGTTCTGCCTGGGTGTATGTCTGCAGGCCAGAGGAGGGCACCAGATCTCATTACAGATGGTTGTGAGCCACCATGTGGTTGTGGGAATTGAACTCAGGACCTCTAAAAGAGCAGCCAGTGCTCTTAACCTCTGAGCCATCTCTCCAGCCCCTTCCCTCGGCCTTTTAAACAGTTTTTTGTGTCATACATTAATCTTAATCTCCACTTTCTGTTTCCTCCTTCTTCTTCCCCCTAGACAGGGTTTCTCTGTGTAGCCCTGGCTGTCCTGGAACTCACTCTGTAGCCCAGGCTGGCCTCAAACTCAGAGATCTGCCTGCCTCTGCCTCCCAAGTGCTGGGATTGCCTCTGCCTCCCAAGTTGCTGGGATTAAAGGCGTGCAACACCATGCCCAGCTTCAGGCCCCCCCCCCTTATTTCCCTTCATATACAAACAGTACTCAGGATCAGGGGATTCTTGGAGCACTGTCAGATTTTGGGGTGAATGGTGGTATGTGCGAAACTAGTCACACTTCAGTGTCCCTTTTGGAATAGAATGTGAAATTAGAACTCTAGTGGCAACAGGGGCTTTGGACAACAAAAACCAAAAACCCAACAGAAGCCGGGTTAGAACACACTGCTATATATAACACATAATATCCATGTTGTGCCTAGTTACTAGGGAATAACCAGGGTATCCAGAATGATTGAAGGTATAGATGGATGGCTACGACATTGAGAGACAGAGGGTTTCCTCCCCAGGCCCTGAGTCTCCTGGTACCAACGTAACTCAGCTCTTTGGATAATCTCAGAGAAAAACTACCAAAACCAATTAGATTAATCCTTTCGCTTGCTTGGTGGCAAAGAGAAGTCTTAAGGAACTACAATTCCCAGAAGGTACTGTGGCAGGACTTGCCTCTTGCTACGTCTTTATTGGTCGATGTCTGTTACCGCGGGCCAATAGTAAATGAGTTAATTAATAGGTGCCAAGATGGCGCTGCCTACGACGTAGAACTCGATTTTCCGGTAGGCTTAAATTTGGGGAGATGGTGAATGAAAGAAAAAGGGAGAATTACAACTTGAGGGCTGAGGAAGGTAGAGGAAATGGGGGAATGGGTAGATCTGGGTTTGGGGTGGTAGTGGTGAGGAACACAGCTAGAGCGAAAGGCATAATTAGGCAGCCGGAGAGGGCTTAACCCCTTCCTGCTCTCTTGAGGGCTTCGGACTGCCCCTTTGACACACCTTCTGTCCCAAATCAAGGAAAGATTGTGTATAAGGGGAGAGGGTGGCAGAATCTCTCCTTTGCCTGCTCCATTTCTGCTCTGTCTAGTTTTTCAGTCTTGCTTAAGTCTTCCCGAATTTCCCTTCTATTTATCTCTGCCTTGTTCTTTGCCTCAGAAGCCCATCTCTCCTCTGGCTTCGTTTTTAAACGCCCACCTCGCCGCNGGTCTCGCCTCTTTGGAGTGAAGTCATGAAGGTGGTGAACCTGAAGCAAGCCATTTTGCAGGCCTGGAAAGAGCGTTGGAGTGACTACCAATGGGCCATCAACATGAAGAAATTCTTTCCGAGAGGAGCCACCTGGGACATTCTTAACCTAGCAGGTCTGCAGTAAAATGGGCAAGGACGGATGGGAGGGGAAAACCCAGGAAAGCTGTAACCACTCAGCCTTTCCTTAATTTCCCTTGCAGAAGCACTCCTGGAGCAGGCCATGATTGGACCTTCCCCCAATCCTCTCATCCTGTCCTACCTGAAGTACGCTATTAGTTCCCAGGTAAACATTCTCATCCGCTGGCTTTTGAAGGTAAAACACTTGGAGAACAGTTTTCAGTTTAGGCTTCTTTTCTTTCTTTCTTTTAATTTATTTTAACTTTATTTTATGTGCATTGGTGTGAAGATGTTAGATCGCTGGGAACTGGAGTTACAGACAGCTGTGAGCCGCCATGTGAGTGCTGGGACTTGAACCCAGGTCCTCTGGAAGAGCAGGTAGCGCTCTTAACCACTGAGCCATCTCTCCAGCCCCAGCTTATTTTCTTATAAAGCTAACACTTCATTTTTGAGATGAACATTACATTCATTTGCTCTCTCCATATACATTTACAATTAAAACTTTTAAAATTTATCGAATTATGGGGGGGACATGTATGCTGCAGAATGCATGTGGAGGTAAGAAGACAGTTTTGTGGAGTCGGTTCTGTTCTTCCCACACCTTCATATAGATTCTCTAGGGATTTGAACTCACNTCAGCAGGATTGCATGCCAAGCACCTTTACTTGCTGAGCCTTCTTGCCTACCCCTTGTTTCTGTTTTTGAGACAATGTCTTATGTAGCCCAGGATGGACTTAAATTCCTAGGACCTGGACATGCTAGGCAAGTGCTCCATGCTATAGCAAGTAACTATAGCCCTACCCTAGTATTTCAGACAATGGTAGGCCCTGGGGATTTGGTCCTCGTACACAGGAATGTAGAAGGTGATATAGACTATCACTAATCGTTGATCAGATGGGTTTATGATATGGCTAGGACAGAATATGGAAACAATGGGAAGAGGACATGGATATGATACCTAGTCCTGTCTGAGCAATCAGGGAAGATTTTCTAGAGGAAGTGATCTTTTAAAAAAGATTTATTCATTTTATTACTTAATGTGTATGGGTGTTTTGCCTACATGTATGTCTGTGCAACTATGTCCAGGCAGTGCCTGTGGAGGCCAGAAAAGGGCACTGGGCCCCCTGGGACTGGAGTTACAGACAGTTGTGAGCCACCATGTGGTTGCTGGGAATTGAACTCAGGTCCTCTGGAAGAGCAGTCAAGTGCTCTTAATCTCTGAGCCATCTCTCCAGCCCCTAGGAAGTGATGTTTAAACAGAGGTCTCAGTGTTGAATTGGAGTTAGCCATACAGATTAATGAGAGTGAAAAGCAGAGAGGAAAAGTATGCACAGGCTGGGAGGGAGAAATCATAAGACATTCATTGCTGAAAGTAAGGGCTGGAAATATAGTCCATTGGAAAAGCATTTGCCTAGCATGTACAAGGCCCTGGGTTTGATTCCAGTGCCACAAAAGATCTGAAGTTAATGTGGCATTGCTACAACAGAGCTGGCCTCTGCACAGAGGTTCTGTTTATGTGCACCGTACACATACTTGATATCATAGGGATTAAAATAGAAATGTAAGGCACACTTGTCCAGAGGCAGGTGTGTGGCTAAGTTAGGAGAGTGCTTACCCAGCATGGACAAGGTCCTGGGGTTTTTGTTCTTTGAGACAAGGTTTCTCCAATAGCCCTGACTGGCCTNGAACTCACTATATAAACTAGGCTGACTTTGAATGCATAGAAAATCGGACTGCCTCTGCCTCAAGTTCTAAGATTAAAGGTGTGAACCAAGGTCCTGGCACAATGTGCCTGTAATCCCAGCACTTTATAGATAGAGAGAAGAAGGTCAAAAGTTGAAGGTTATCTGTGGATACATAATGAGTTTGAGGTCAGCCTCAGAGAGAGAGGTATAAATTTTAAAATAACAGTAAAAGGCCAGATATACCTTTAATCCCAGTACCCAGGAGGAAGAGGCAGGTGAATCTCTGTGAATCTGAGGCCAACCTGCTCTACATAGTAAATTCCAGGACAGCTAGGGCACTATAGAGAAAGTCTGTCTCAAAAAAACCAAAAACAACAACAAACAAACAAAAAACCTCAAAGCGAAAACAAAATGAAAAAGTAGTGACAATGAAAATAACTGTATTTCCCTGACTAAAACTAATTAGTGAGGAAATAGGCATCATTTTACTTCTGCAAATCTGTTTACTGTCTTACTTAAGACCGCTAAGTTCTCTCACGCACTTCTGCATTCAGTCTTTGCAATTAGGCTGTCTTTCTTGACATATAACAAAAATCTGACTTCACATATCAAACATTTGATTTGAAAAGGAATAATTTTTTTTTTTTTGATAGGGTTTTTTTTCGAGATAGGCTTTCTCTGTTTTGCCCTGGCTGTCCAGGGACTCACTCTGTAGACCAGGATGGCCTCAAACTCACAGAGATCCGCCTGCCTCTGCCTCCTGAGTGCTGGGATTAAAGTCGTGCACCACCAACGCCCAGCAAGGAAGAAATATTTTAAAAATAAGTTTAACTTTTACATATTAGTATTGTTTGTGTATAAATGTGTGAGTGTGGGCATGCATGCCATCACACTGATGTAGCAGTCAGAAGGCAACCTTCAGAAGTTGACTTTTTTCCTTCCACTATGAATTCTGGGGATGGAACTCAGGTTGGGTCATCAGGCATGCACCACAAGCACACACACTCACCACACCATTCTTCCAGCACGAGAGAGAGATTTTAGTAAGCTTTTTAGATAATCAGCTAGTCTTTGTTACTTTACTTTTTTTCGAGACAAGGTCTCTCCATGAAGCTCTGGCTATCCTGAAACTCATTCTGTAGACCAGATTGGCCTCAAATCAGAGATCCACCTGCCTCTGCTTTCCAAATGCTGGGATTAAAGGCGTGCATCATCATGCCTTGATTTATTCTTTTTACTATACTAAACTTTACCAGGTAATATGAGCCCCATCCTTGATGACTTTGTATAAAGTCACATGCAAATCCTATGGTCTCTCTTGCACTTTTCTTCCTTTTGCTGGGAACAAAGCCCAGGAACTTACATGTACTAGATGAGTGCTCTACCACCTGGATATACCCCCAATGGCCCTTTTGTACCTTGAGCTGATTTTTTGCCAATGCATAATTGTTTGTTTTGAGATAGTCTCCCTTTGTAGTCCAGGTTGGCCTCAAATTCCTAATCCTCTTGCCTCAGCTGTCCAAGTGCTAGATTACAAGTGTGTACTGCAGTTTTGGAGCATTGTGCATGATTTTTGCAACATTATGATATGGTCATTTTGGAGCTGTGTAACTGAGTTATACAGATAATCTAGTTGTTGTCACATCTAACCATATTATATCATTACACATCATCAAATCTCTGGGACACTCCACTGCTCAGCTGGGAGAAAATGTGAGTGAGGAGATCAATTATACCTTAGTATTATTTTTAAAAAATTTTTTTACACTTATTTGTGTGTGTGTGTGGGTGTGTGTGTGTGTGTCAGATAACAGCTTTTGGGAGCTGATTATCTCCTTCAAACATGTGGGTCCTGGGTATCAAACCCAGGTCGTCAGACCTGGCAGCAGGTACCTTTACCTGCTAAGTCATCTTCTTGGCCTTCTTTTAACCATAGCTGGGGCTTTCAGTCCTGCTAAAAAGATGTTGGGGGCCCTAAGTGTTCCTTGAATCATACCTTGATCTGCTGCCTAGGACTTCAAGGAGAGTGGTGTATTTCAATTTTTGTGTTTTTGTTTGTTTGTTTTGAGACAGGATCTCACTCTTTAGTTCAGCCTGGCATTACACTCGTGGCAATCCTTCTGCCTCAGTCTCCCAAATTTGAGGATTATAGGCGTAAGTCACTGTGACACCTGGTTTAGGAAAGTGGTTTAGAGAAGTAGAGGTCAGATAATAAGAAACCCATGATAATGTGAGGAGTATGGGCTTTATCCTACAGTGGCTGGTCGTCACTTAGGGAGTTTTAGGAGGAGAAATAGTGTGATGAGATTTTTATTGGCAGTGGGTAAAGATGTGTGAGAACTGGAGTTCAGATCCCCAGCACCTAAGTAAATGCTGGGTGAGCGTGGCAGCCTGCCTGTAATTCCAATGCTTAGAGGGCAGAAATGGGATGTCCTGAGCTAATAATAGGCCAGCTAGTGGANNCTTATCTGTGAGTTGTGGGTTCAGTTGAAAGACCCTGCATCAAGGAATAAGGTGGTGAGCTGTCACCAGACCTCAGCCTCAGGCCTTCACATGCATGGGTACCAGCACACATAGGAACACACATATGCACATGCACACACACCATACACACATGAGGAAAAAAAATTTGTGTGTAAATGTATAAAATTAGGATAAAATATGCAGGTTTTATGTCTATGTCTTAGGGTGGGCTCTGGGGATAGAAACCGGGGCATTGTGCACGTAAACAAGCAGTTTACCATCGAGTCTCACCTCCAGATGTTTATTTATTTATTAGCAATTCTGTGTATTCATGTCACCAACGTCCAAAATAGCAAACAGGCAAGACATTTCCATCCTTCTGGAAACTTCCCCTACACTTTTTGTTCTGTCTTCTTCTTTTCCCACAGCTACCAAATAGCTTCTGTCAACAAATATTACCAGTATTTTGATTCCATGGANATGTAACCCTATGGTATGTGATGGTGTTAGGGACGCTGAACGGGAGCAGGGTTCCTCAGCTGGGAATGCCATTGTTGGCACTGTCTTTCTGCCTGGCAGTCTGTCTGCTGTCCTGTTAGCACATGNTACTTACTGTAGTTTCCCCCCATCCCGTTCTTTTAAACTGTTGTATAATGTTCCCTGTTGACTATAATTTAAGTTGCTTATAATTTGTTTTTACCACAGTAGTCATTGGATCATGGGATATCCTTCTACACATTTACGTGCATATCTGGGAAAATATCTCTAGGATAGTTATTTAAAAATGTAATTGCTGGCAGGATAGTGGTAGCATTCAGGAGGCAGAGATAGGAGGATCTTTTGAGTTTTAGGCCAGCCTGATCTTCAAGGCAAGTTCTAGGAGAGCCAGGGCTATTACACAGAGAAACCCTGTTTAAAAAAACCACAAACAAAAACAGACTATCACTTTACACTCCCAAGTGTGTGTTGTTGTTCAGTGCTGGGAGTTGAACTCTGACCCTGCACGTGTTAGGCAAGCACTCCACCAATAAGCTATTTCTCCAGCCCCTCTCCATTATACTTGGTAGTGTTTCCCCAGCCCTTTGCCAATGCTGGATTCAATCTTTTATTTTTTTGTCTTTCAAGACATATTTTCTCTGTGTAGACTTGGCTGTTATGGAACTCTGGGATTAAAGGCAGAGCAACCATGACCAGGCCACAAATTTTTATTTGTGTGTGTGTATATGTGTGTGTGTGTGTATTTGACCAATATGTGGGTGCCAGAAGAGGGACTGGATCCCTTGAACCTGGGGTTGTGAGCTGTCATATGGTTAAGGGGGAATCAAACCTAGACCATCTGAAGGAACAGATAGGGCTCTTAACTGATGGGCCATCTCTCCAGTAATAATTATATACATTAACTTTTTTTCTTTTGAATTTCAAGACAGAGTTTCTCTTTGTAACAGCTCTGGCAGTCCTGGAATTCTGTAGACCAGGCTGGCCTCGAACTCACAGAGATCTACCTGCCTCTGCCTCCCAAGTGCTGGAATTAAATCATTGTGTGCCATCACCACTTGACTTTTTGTTTTTGTTTTGTTTTGTCATT
>LZPO01027390.1:416183-437532 GCA_001675575.1 Neotoma lepida | reverse complement strand
TCTGTTTAGCTTTGGCGCCTTTCCTGGCACTCACTCGGTAGCCCAGGCTGGCCTTGAACTCACAGAGATCCATCTGCCTCCACCGCCCGAGTGCTGGGATTAAAGGCGTGCGCCACCACTGCCCGGCTTGTCTGTTCTTGTTAAGGACTAGATAGTAACCATTTCAGTTTTGTAAGCCTCTTTGTGCTCTGATGCCACTGTTCTGTTTCTACAGCTTGAAAGCAGAGAGAGGCAGTATGTAAATGAGGAGGTAGATTTGGCTTGTAAGATGTAGTTTTCCGGTCTCTGACTTAGGCCAGTCGAGTAATTCAGGTGAGAGGTGATACCAACATGAACTCAGAAAATAGCAGCAGACTCAAGATGAGTTCAAGAATAGTTCTCAACCTGTGGGTTGTGACCCCTTGGAATCGAACAAGCTTTTCATAGGGGTTGAATATCAGATATCCTGCATATCAGGTATTTACACTACAATTCATAACAGTATCAAAATTACAGTTATGAAGTAGCAATGAAATAATTTTATAGTTGAGATTACCACAACATGAGGAACTAACTATTTTAGGGTTGCAGCATTAGGAAGGTTGGGAACCACTGGTTTAGGAGGTCATAGTGAGGGTTTGCTGATTAACTGGATGAAGGGAGTGAGAGGAGGTCAAAGTTGAGGCCTGGATTCCTGGTATGAACGCTCGATAGCTGATAGCATCATAAGGAGAAAGAACCAAAGTGGTGTTGTCATTAGGGTTGGGATGTAAGTGAGGGCAGCAGATGACTCCAGCCTTGTTATGTTCCTGGTACCAGTGGGGACTGTCTGAGGAGACGGCAGGAGGTAGCATTTATGCCTAGAACTCAGGAGTGTAGATGTGATCTGTTGGTTTAGGAATGTGTAGTCATTTCTGTTGTGACAAAACTCTGGAGATAAGCCACCTAAGGAAAGAAGGGTTTGTTTGGGCTTCGACTGGCCAGCTTTGTCATCTCTAGGCAGTGGTGAGGCCGAATGCTAGAAGGATGCACAGGAATAAAGTTGTTCACATCCTGGAGCTAGGAAGCAAAGAAAAGCAGAGGAGGGGCTGGGGACAAGATACAGCCGCCTCTCTTCCTCCATCAAGGCCCTGCCTCTGGAAGTTTCCACTCCCTTCCAGTAGTGCCATCAGTTTATGAGTCCTCGTGTCAGTTAATCCAGTCAGCTCTCAGGGTTATATCCACTAGCTGGAAGCCAACCCTTCAACACCTTCATCTGTGGGGGACAAATCCTAACAAGTCGTTAGACTTGGATGGTAATGAAGGATGTGCATGGCTGACAGTGCTCAGGGAATGTGGGTGAGAGAAGTGGTCCATGGCAAATTCCTGAGAACCTAATCATATGTCAAGAGCACATGTAAGAAGAGAGTAGAGAAGAAACCACCAAGAGCATTGAAGGTGATAAGAAAAGGGAAGGTTGAAAGTCAAGGATGTGTTTGATGGTGTCACCTGCTGCCAGGAAGCTGGGTTCCATCACAAGTGAGAGCCCATGGTTTAACAGCAAGAGTCGGTTGATGGCAGTGATGAAAAGATTCATGCAGGGGTCAGGACAGAAGTGATTACGGTGTGAAGAGTGAGCGGAGGGTGCGGAGGCAGAGACTGTGAGAGGTGCGAGCTCCGTGTCTGTGGAAAGAACAGAGAGGGTGGTTAAATGGAAATGTGGGGTCTGTGGGAAGTTCTCTCTCTAAAATAGAAGGCTCCTAAGATGTATAATAAACACTGAGGAGAATGTATGTGAAAGACCTTCATGGCCTGTCGAGTGCTATGCAAAATTAGTAATTTATTCTTCCTTCAGAGTTAAGAGGCTCTTTGGTCCGGTGCTGGGCCTGGAGAGGGCACTTAGGAGTGGTTGGGGGTGTTGAGTCTGAAGACGAGCAAGAGGATTAGACAGCTGCAAGGTCAGCCTGGGGTAGCCACGTGTGCAGCCCGCTGTGCCAGCCTCTAGCCTCGAGGTCTTATGTCAGCTCCCAGTGTCTAGCTGGTAGAGTTGTTAACTGGAATGGACTTAAGTCCTGCTGGGAGGAACAGGTCACCATGTGGTAAGTGCTTTCAGGTGTATCTAGAGCAGCACTTAACTGATAAACTTAGAAGAAATGTACAGAATTCACCATCTGAAGGCCATTAATTCATTTTGACTAACAGCCTTGCTAAGAGCATACATTACATAATTGGGGGTTTCTCTCTTTGGTGTGGGGTCCAAGTTTTTGTTTTTGTTTTTTTTTTAAGTTGAAACATCTAGCTCCCCCTACAGGTTGGCATCCAGCAAGATTCAGTTCTTCTCCAAGCTCTCGCTATGGGGACATCGGTTATAAATAAACAAACACTAGCCTGGAACGGCATGGTCATTCTGCCCAGGCAGCTTCCCAACTTTCTGATCACCGTCAGACACTCACTTTGGCTTCACAGTATGTCCTGCTGCTGATGGCTCCGAAGGCTAATTGTCTGTATTTAAGCCCTGTTTGTATTTTGCTCCTGTTCATCCACAAGTTCTGGTTTAAAATGTCTGACCAGGTGATGGAGACACCGTATCTTACCCACACTCTGCAAGCAAGCCGTTATTGTTATTATTTGTACTGCTGAGGGTTGAACCCAGGGCCTCATGCATGCTGGGCTAGCATTCAACCACTGAGCTACATACACTTCCACCTACTGAGCTCAGAGTTTAAACTCACTCAAAACAAATGATTTCTTTCAAACTGGTTCTCTATGATGACGAATACATTTTACTAACAGAGATGTTGCAAGGTAAAAATTTTTCAGCTTGCATCTCATTAACTGCATTCAGTTAAGCTGAAGCACTGAAGACTTCCTGAGCACAAGGCCTAAGGCCCGATGCTAGAGAAACAGATAGGAATTTAATATTATCTCTGTCCGCAGGGAATTTACTGTCCAGGCAGAATTTCTAAAAATGTGTTTTGGAAGTACTAGTTAAATGAGATCTCATGATGAAATAACTTTGAAGGCTGTTGCTTGTGCACCTCTGGGAAGGGGAACACATGTGCCAGGGTACATGTGTGGAGGGCAGACAACAAGTTGGTGGGAGTCAGTTCTTCCAGCTGTGAGTCCTAGGGATTGAACTCAAGTCATCAGGTTTGGCAGCAAGAGTTGTCTCATTGTTTATAAATACATTATGGTATTTTTTAAAGTATATAAAATACATTAAAAAATTTTTTTAAATAATTTATTTTTTTTTAAGTGCTTTGGTGTCAGATCCCCTGGAATTAGAGTTACAGACAGTTGTGAGCTGCCATGTGGGTGCTGGAATTGAACCTGGGTCCTCTGGAAGAGCAACCAGTGCCCTTAACCACTGAGCCATCTCTCCAGCTCCTATATTATGGTTTTGAGAAGTCTTACAATGAGGATGTATATATTTGTGCATTTTGTTTGTTTGCTTTTTGAGACAGGGTTTCTCTATATAGCCCTTGCTGTCCTGGAACTCGCTTTGTAGACCAGGCTGGCCTCAAACTCACAGAGATCTGCCTGCCTCTGCCTCCCGAGTGCTGGGATGAAAGGCGTGCACTACCACACTCGGCCATATGTTTTTAATTTAGGTTTTTAAAATTTGCGTCATACAGAAGCTCTGTGTGTGTGCATATGAAAATCATTCCCTGTCTCCCCCCTTTTTTTTTTCTTTTTTTTTTATATTTTTCAGTGCTGAGGTGGGAGCCAGGCCCATCAGCAGTCTTGATGCATGCTCTCACTACTGAGCACATCACCAAACCCTATAACATTTCTTATTGTCTTGAAGCTTTGGAGCAACATGGTCTGAGATGGTTTTCTACAGTAAAGAAGTTGCTCTTTGTGCTGAATAACACTGTGGCACCAGCACTTGAATTGAGGATTCACACAGTATGACTGAGGAATTAAAATGTATTTATGGGCCAGAAAGATGGCTCAGTGGTTAAAAACACTGGCCACAGGTGGGGCATGGTGGTGCACGCTTTTAACCCCAGTACTTGGGAGGCAGAGGCAGGCAGATCTCTGTGAGTTTGAGGCTAGCCTGGTCTACATAGTGAGTTCTAGGACAGTAAAGGCTACACAGAAAACCCTGTCTCAAAAGAAAGAAAAGGAAAAGAAAAAAGAAACCTGGCCACTTCTTCCAGTTCCAGAGGATCCCATCCTCCTTTGGATGTACAGGGCAGTGCCTACATGTGGCACAGACATACATGCAGGCAAACATCCGTACACATCAAATACAAATTTAAAAATAAGTTAAAAAAACTAAATTATTGTTTATTTTGCAGTATTGGGATGGGATCAAGCCCCTGCACATCTTAGTCAAGTACTCCATCACTGACCTACACATCCAGCACCAAGAACCAAAGTTTTAATTTCATTTATTTTGGTTTTGGTTTTTAAGCCTGGGTCTTACTGTGTCACCCAGGCTGGCTTTGACTTTTACAGCAATCCTCCTAAGTGCTGGCTTTGCAGGTGTATGCCATTTTATTTCACTTTTGTTAGCGCAGCTCTGACAGCAACTTTGGGAAGTGCTAATTTAAGGATATGTTTAATTTACTTATTCTACAAACATCAGGATTGTGGCAATTTCCAAATAAAGTGATTCCCTGGCTGAGTGAAGGCAGTAGCTTCCTGCTGTTCAGTGTTGGAATATTCNTCACTCCTTCTTGTCACATACCCCTGTTTTTGTTATCTCAGGTTTTGCTATGTTGTCCAGACTGATCTCACACTTAGAGGCTCAGTGGTTCTCCAGTCTTAGCCTCCCAAGTAGCTGGGACTACGCGGCTGTCACTGTGTCCTTCAAGGTCATTGGTGTGTGTTGTTTTTCTGGTGCAGGAGCTTGAACTAGGCAAGTGCTCCCCTAGGCAAGTGCTCCCCTAGGCAAGTGCTCCCCTAGGCAGGTGCTCCAGGGCGCTTTACTGATCAGCCACACCCTCAGTCTTCCTGACCAAAGAAGCAACAGGGCTAGTTAGTGCGTAGGCTNGGAAATAGTAGACATGCACACACATCACCTGTTTAGGGCACATGCTCAGCTGGCACTGACCACTGACGTGTGTCTTCAGTTCAGCAGAATCACTCTTATCGTCCCTGCCTAGCTGGCATGAGGCCAATGAGGCCAGTTTGGTCCCCTCCCCCGTCACACAGAAAGGTTATAGAAATAAAGCAACATGGCCTTCACCCTTGGTGGCTCTTCTGCCCACTAGTGGCCAACTAAACCTTGTTTATTTTTGACAAGGAATGCCATCAGAAGACAAAACAGTCCCTTTGAGTACTTGAAAGTCCTCACACTCGGCCTATATGGATGCCATTTACAGTAAGTCTGATAGAAGCAGGCAAAAGGACAGCACACAGCATTCTTTTAACACAAGAGGCTGAGGAAGCCTCTTGAGGGGTTGGGGATTCAGAGCTGTGGCATTTAAGCATCTGGTATTTGCCCCTCTCAAGTAAATGCCTTGTCTGACTACCCTGTCTCTCCCTTCTAGATGGTATCCTACTCCTCCGTGCTCACAGCTATCAGTAAGGTATGACCTGGCCACTGAGGGGCTGTGGGAGGGAATGGAGGTCCCATAGTGACTGACAAGGCCCACCACCTTGGCCACTCTGGTCATGTGTCCCCTGAGGCTTGACAGACAGCACTTGATGCTTCTGCCTGGCATGGTGGGCTTCCCCTAGAGGGAGGAGGTCCTGGGAATTAGGAACACATTGCCACACGGAGGGAATGCGAGTCTGCAGCCCACTGCTGGAGACAGGAGTAGACCTGCACACAGAGCTGTTGCTCGTGACACCCAGGGTTGACCAGGCAGTGCTGTAGCCTCTCCATTGTTCTTTCCCCAGTTTGATGACTTTTCCCGGGACCTGTGTGTCCAGGCTTTGCTGGATATCATGGACATGTTTTGTGACCGACTCAGGTAAGAGATGGGTGAGGAAGCTCAGAGCATTGCATCATTCTTTCAGTGCTGAGGAAAAGCCCGGAGTCTAGGAGGCAGACTGAGACCAACTGTGGGTTCCCGTGTCTCTTCTATCCACCTGCCACCCCCAGCTTCTGTTCCCTTAAGACAAAGTGCCACTTCTCCTTTTGGAAGAGCAAGTTTAAAATCTTGTCTAGAGGAAGCTGGCTGGACTAGGTGGCTTACGTAGGATCCTGCCAACTTTCCAACTCTATCCCCTAGTAGGGGAGTGCCAGAGACTCTGGGGGAACATTGGTGTGGGTTGGATTTCAGCTTTTGGAATAGATACAAATTTTCATCCTTTCTGGGTAGTTGCCACGGCAAAGCAGAGGAGTGCATCGGGCTGTGCCGAGCGCTGCTTAGCGCCCTCCACTGGCTGCTGCGTTGTACAGCAGCTTCTGCAGAGCGGCTCCAAGAAGGACTGGAGGCTGGCACTCCAGCCACCGGGGAGAAGCAGCTTGCCTTGTGCCTGCAGTGCCTGGAAAAGACCCTTAGCAGCACCAAGAACCGAGCTCTGCTGCACATCGCCAAACTAGAGGAGGCCTGTACGTTCCCTGACTCCCCTGCGCCCTGCCTGCTGCTGCTTCTGTGGCTGGTCCTTTGATTGAGAGGGGAGAGGCAGGATGCCATCCCACTTCTTTCTAGAAGGATCCGAAATCATCCCACTTCCTTTTTTCTCTCCCCATAAGCATTGCATACATCCCAGGGACTTGGGCAGGGTGGCACCCGAGCCAATCAACCAACAGGTATTTACTGAGCATTCTTGTGTGCCCAGCACTGTGCCAGGTGCTGGAGGTGGGGGAGGGGGGCTACCAAAGGAGCATGTGGCAGGGTCCCTGCCCTCAGCAAGCTTACACACTGGTGGGAAGTAAGACTCAAATGCCATGCACCTGGAGGAAACTCAAGGACGAGACAGGCACGTCGTCTGCTCTTGTCTGTCTCCATGTTACGTCTAGAAGCAGATGACTCAGGTGTGACCTGGAACATTCGGTTAAACTCAGTGCCTATCTGTTAGGACTGTGTGCTGTTATCTCTTAACTCCAGTTCTGATGTCAAGTGTTAGAACCTTCCAGAGCCTGAGAACAGGCAGATCTATGGGAAGGAAGTCTTCCAGCAGCTGAGGCCCGAGGCCACAGTCTTGCTTGAGCACAGTGGCTAGGGCCACCTAAGGGTCTCCTGTTTTCCATTGACATGGATGCTACAGTGGGTGGCACACATGTCTTCAGAGCTCGGTTGGAGAGCTTGTTAGGGGATTAGTCTCTATTTACTTCTCAATTGCTTCATGTGGGAAAAGTCCAGAAAGAGAATGATCACTGTGTCAAAATGGGCTGCACTGCCAGTTTTTCTTCGTCTGTTTTCTTGTTAGTGTTGGCAGACTCTTGCCTTCTTGAGCACTTGATAAATGTTTATTGGTAGAAAAGTAGATGAATACTTAATCTTAATGGATCTCAGGTCCTGGTTGTCTTTTTCTTACCCCTGTGCTACATGGAGGTTAATTGGCTAGCTGGTGCCATCATTCATCATTTGACCTTTAGAATTGTAACTAGGATAAGTGACTAGTAATTAAGCACTAAGTATGTGCTGTGGGCCATGATTGCGGGCATTTAAGAGAGAGGCCAGTGGGCTAGACCAGTTGGGCAAGCTGTTAAGAGAGCAGAAACTCAAGCTATGTTGGCAAGGTGTGCAGAGCTAGCTTCCCTAGAGCAGAAGTGATGGCTACTGTGAGACTGGCCTCGTGGGGGCCACTCCAGAAGTAACTCGTGGCCTTTGTCCCTGCCTGGCCACTGGACTCCAGGCACAGGCCACCCCTGTGCTTCTCTCCATTGCATATGTGTCCAGCCAGTGTGTATAGTTCCTGGCCCGTGGTATGGTTTCTAGGGTGCTCTGTCCCATTTTGCCTGTTCCCCTTGTAGAAACAGTGCATGCTGCCCTCAGGACCCTGCCTCCACATCCTCCTCAGAGAAAGCCTTGCTGTGTGGTTTCATGGGCCCAGGGAGGGCCATAGTCAAGGAGTTTGGGGTCACGCCCTACTTCTCCTTCCCAGCATTCTCTGCCTTGCTTCTCCACCAGCCTCCTGGACTGCCATCGAGCATTGTCTTTTAAAGCTTGGGGAGATCCTCGCCAATCTCAGCAACCCCCAGCTCCGGAGCCAGGCTGAGCAGTGTGGCACACTTATCAGGAGGTTAGGTTTCTGGAGGAGATGGGAAGATGGGGGATGTGGTCTATTCTTCCGCTGTCTCTTCAGTCCCTAAGCTGTCCCCCTGTGTATGTCTCCTCAGTATCCCCAGCATGCTGTCCGTGCACTCAGAGCAACTGCACAAGACGGGCTTCCCCACCATCCATGCGCTGATCTTGCTCGAGGGCACCATGAACCTGACAGGGGAGATGCAGCCCCTGGTGGAGCAGCTGATGATGGTGAAGCGCATGCAGGTGGGTGTGGCCAAGCAAGGCGGGTAGGGCAAGCGGGAGGAGCCTGGTACTTGAGAGGAATAGATTTCCTCTTGATTCTTCAATGGAACGTGGATGCTAATCACACAGTTTTGTCATCTGACCTCATGATCCTGGTTCTGAGCACTGGAGCAGGAACCGTGCTGTGTAGTCAGGAGTCCCAGCCAGTCCCTGGAGCCTGTGGAAGGTGGCTGGGATCTGGGCACCCCTCAAACCCCCTTCTTGGACTCTTCACAGCATATCCCCACCCCCCTTTTTGTCCTGGAAATCTGGAAGGCCTGCTTTGTGGGACTCATTGAGTCCCCCGAGGGTACACAGGAACTGAAGTGGACGGCTTTTACCTATCTCAAGGTACTTGGTGACATGGGAGCAACAAAGAGAAGCAGCAGCATCCTGGACCTTTGCCCCATGTGTCCCCCTGCTGGCATTTAGTCCAGCCCACTGAGTGTCCAGCGCAAGCTCCAGTTGGTCCTTTTCCCCGAGTTTCGGCCAGTTTAGCTACTTGGGACGCTGCTGTTTATCCAACTCACCCTTAACCGATTAGTTCAGGGCAGCTAAGAAAGCCAGGGAAGTGGCCCTGATCCCCTCGAACTGTGGTTCTTCCCTTGTTGAGGTGGTGGAAGTGGGAGGTCCCATGTCCTGTAGGCCAAGAGGTGTCAAGTGCTTGGGTACCACGGGCTGCAGTGTATTCTAAGCACTGTTGCCGTAGTGCCTCTACTTCAGTGCCCACAGTGGGGAACGGAGCATCTTCTGTGGTGAGGGAGAGAGAAAAGACATTGATCTTCCTCTTTTCCTCCCTCATGCCCTAGATTCCACAGGTTTTGGTGAAGTTGAAGAAATACTTTCATGGGGAAAAGGTGAGTTGGAGAATGAGATGAAGGCTCTGATAGCAGATAAGGATGAACAGATGCAAGGGTGGGTCTCTCTTTTTTTTTTTCCTTCTTGGTTTTTCAAGACAGGGTTTCTCTGTGTAGCCCTGGCTGTCCTGGAACTCACTGTGTAGACCAGGCTGGCCTTGAACTCACAGAGATCCTCCTGCCTCTCCTGGGATTAAAGGTGTGCGTCACCACGGCTCAGCTAAGGGTGGGACTTTTAGGCTGTAGCTGAGTGGTAGTGTATTGTGCCCAGATGAAGGCTGTGTGCACCTGTGAACACCTTGCACATGCCCTAGACTCCTGTCGTGGCTTAGGCTGGCTCCCTTCCACCCCAACAGGCAGGGTCACCTGCAGTGATTTGGCCAGGGTAACTGCATGGAGAATGTGGTGCCTCCAATATCTCCTCCCTGGTTACTGGGGGCTAGTGGTGGTCACAGCCTGCTTTCTCTTTTACTGAACAAGGTGTCCTTGTGAACCTGCCCTCAAGCTGTGGGGGCCTGGAGGACATAGAACCCAGGTAGAAGTTTCTGACTCTTTGTAGGACTTCACTGAGGATGTCAACTCTGCTTTTGAGTTCCTGCTGAAGCTCACGCCGTTGCTGGACAAAGCTGACCAGCGATGCAAGTACGAGCCCCCTGCCCTGCCCACCTGCTTTCCTGGAAGGTGTTCCGAGTCCTTCCCTGCTCTCTGTGTCAGTTGAGCTGCAAGGAGCTCTGTCTTCCTGCTGGGCCCTTTTGGCAGGAGTGGGAGGCAGCAGGCTCACAGTTGCCAAGTACCCAGAGCCCTCCTTTCTACCTTTGGGTACTTGAGTTTTCTTCACCCTGAAGGAGGGAGGAGACTGCACAGACACCCCTTGTTCCCAGCTCTCCGCTCACTTCCGTCCTCTGGCTTTCCTTCACAGCTGTGACTGCACAAACTTCCTCCTCCAAGAGTGCAACAAGCAGGGGCTTCTTTCTGAAGTCAATTTTGCCATCCTTGTGGGCAAGCGGTATGTTGTGAGCCCCCTTCAGCTACCTTTAGGGGCCCCTTGATCTCCCTGGTTTCTGGTGTCTTTTGCTATCTCTTTGAAATCTGAGTAACAAGTGACTGAGACCATCCTCAGGTCTAGGGAACAAGACCACCAGAGTAGAGCTTCATACTCTGAGCTGCTGCTCTCTGATTGACCCTCCTCTGCAAGCAAAGACAAAGAACCTTAGTCTCCCTTTCATCTTAAATGAACTTTCAAAATGGCTGTGATGAAATGACAACTTGAAATGATGGTGATATTGAGTACACTTTCAGTCAGAAACTTCATCCCATCTCGAAAGGTTCTTTGTTTTTTGCTATGCTAAGGAGTAAACCCAGAATGCTGCGCATGTGAGGCAGACGCTGGATGGCTGAGGTACACTACACCTCCAGCCCCAAAGTGTCCTGTGTGCTTTCATCTCTCTGCTTTCGTTTCTGGAGTTGGATTAGAGAATTTCTTTCTTAAAAGAGAGTCTCACTACGTAGCTCCGGCTACCTTCAAATGCAGAGAGGTCCACCTGCTTC
This sequence comes from Neotoma lepida, assembly GCA_001675575.1. NCBI lineage: Eukaryota > Metazoa > Chordata > Mammalia > Rodentia > Cricetidae > Neotoma > Neotoma lepida. Next base: position 426,755 of record LZPO01027390.1, on the reverse strand, counting down.
AGCCACCTGAGTGGCTTGAGATTGAAGGTGCAAGCCTTCATACCTAGTGGATTAGAGAATGGATCAAGATATTTTTCTTAGCCATGTGTGACAGCTCACATCTGTAACTTTAGCCTTGAGAGGCTGAAGCAGGAAGATTACTTTTAGTTCAAGGCCAGCTTGGGCTACGGTGTGAGATCTGTCACCAGAAAAATAAGAATTCACTTTGTTTCTGTTTTCTTCTCCTGGTTATGACCATAGCACAGCAGATCGGGACCCCCAGCTAAAATCATCAGAAAATGCCAACATCCAGCCTAACCCTGGGCTGATCCTCCGGGCAGAACCCACCGTCACGAACATCCTCAAGGTAAGTGCACCTGCCTGTGCTATTGTAGCTGTTCTCTACATCCAGGTAAACAAACTGGGCCCTCAGACCTCTCTGCTCTCTGGCTTCTATGCTGAGCAGTATAGGGAGTAGAAAAAGAGGGAGGCCACCGAAAGCTAAGGTTAGTTGCCCTTCTGTGTGACCTAAGTGCTGTGGTTGGTGACTCTAAGACACCACCCCATGAAGAGACTGAAGGGAAGCTCCCAGCCAGGTCCTTACTCACCTCCACCCACCCCCCAACACACACACACACCAGTGTAGTTGAGCACAAAGCTCCCAGAGTGAGGAGAGTTTTCAGCTTCCTCTTCCTGTTGGAGCCAGGAAGTGACAGATTACATTTTTGAAGGTACAGTGTGCCAGTCAGTGGACACATAGAGAGAAAGTGTGGCTAGTCTGTATCTGGGGGTCTTCACTGACTTTCTCTCCTTTCCCCAGACCATGGATGCAGACCACTCCAAGTCCCCAGAGGGGCTACTGGGGGTCCTGGGACACATGCTCTCTGGGAAGAGCCTGGACTTGCTGCTGGCTGCTGCTGCCGCCACTGGGAAGCTTAAATCTTTTGCCCGGAAATTCATCAAGTGAGGAGAGCTGTACCCTGATGTGGGATGGGAGGCTGTGTTTGAAGGGAGGAGGGGCCTGGGCATGGGTCTCCCTTGAGGTGTCCAGGCCAGGGCAAAGCATCCTAGCTGGAAACCACGACAGAAGGGTCATTTGACTCAGAGAGCTCTTTTCTCTTCAGCTGAAGTTGAAATAAAGATGATTGATAAGATAATGAGGCAACAGCTGGGTGGTGGTATAGTGCCCTGTGTAGTCCTAGCTGTCCTGGAACTCACTCGGTAGCCCAGGCTGGCCTCCAACTCACAGAGATCCTCCTGCCTCTGCCTCCTGAGTGCTGGGATTAAAGGTGTGCACTACCACCACCCGGCTAGTAAAGAGTTCTTAAATTCTGTTGCTTTGGCTGGAGTTTGACATTTGGAACATCGTTCCATTGTGGGAATCTTACAGGTCTTTTGCAACAGGGTCTCACTGTGTAGCCCAAGCTGCCCTCAAACGCTCCATGTTTTAGTCCCTTCAGTGCTGGGATTATAGATGTGAGCCACCATATTCTTTTAATAATAGTGGTAATTCTTCTGTAATGATGGCACTGCTCATATTTAGGCTTTAGTGACCGCCCCTCTGAATATGTAGCACCCTTCCCCCACTGCTGTCACTCTGCTCCTGCCCTGGTTGATGCCACCTGTTTCTGTCCCCCCTGCAGTCTGAATGAGTTCACTACCCATGGCAGCGGAGAGAGCAGTAAGTTTGTGTCCATCTGCACTGAGGAGGGGAGGGAAGGGAGGAAGGGGCCGCCTTTGCTCATTCTGGGGAGGCAAAGTCTCCTCTCCAGAGAGAGGGATAACACTGCCAAAACCACCCCCCACCTTTCTCCACCTGTACCATTTCAGACGGGTTTGGGTTCTGGAAATTGTGGATTCCAAGGAAGGGATGATGTTCTAAGTAAGACCCAAGAAAAGGATTCTGAGCCTCAGGGCTCTGAAGGACCCACTTGGTTTCTGACCTTCCATTGAGAAATCCTGAGCTGGGATGTAGCCTCCATGCTTGCCCACTATGCATGAGGCCTTGGATCCCCAGCACTTCCTGATCTGTACAGGGCTTGGGGTCCTGTACTGGGCTGAGAAGTTGGCGTTCTTGCCTTTCCCACAGCAAAAACCGCGTCTGTTCGTGCCTTGCTCTTCGACATCTCCTTCCTGATGCTCTGCCACGTGGCCCAGACCTATGGCTCAGAGGTGAGTGAGGTGAGAGCTGGTACCATTAGGAGGCACTGACTGAGTGGGACAAAGAGGAAGGAAGCGGCCAATAACTCCCTTACCTCACCCTTGCCCCTGTTGATCTCCCAAGCCAGCAGGTTCTGTTGGCCTGAAATCAGGTGCCTCTATGTCAATGGGTACCCAGCATCCCAAGTCCTCTAGTGACACCTTCATACTGACCACTAGGTGGCAGCACAGCTCCCTGTCTGCCTCTCCTGGGCAGATTTGTCCTTGGAAAGGGAATGGCAATAGAGCAGGGAACTGAGGCCCAGTCCCTGGCTCAGCTCTGGCAGGTGCCACGCCCTCCTCTCTCAGCTGGTGCCTCTCTGTCCTATCCAGGTGATTCTCTCCGAGGCAAGCTCAGGAGAAGAAGTCCCCTTCTTTGAGACCTGGATGCAGACCTGCATGCCTGAGGAGGGCAAGATTTTGAACCCTGACCACCCTTGCTTCCGGCCTGACTCCACCAAAGTAGAGTCCTTGGTGGCCTTGCTCAACAACTCCTCAGAGATGAAATTAGTGTTAGTGGCCTAGGTCCTGACCTCGGGGTAGTGGTGGGGGCATTCCGAGACCCTCTCCCCACATCCTGTCTCCAGCTCCCTTGTAGTGATGTTCTTCCTTCCCTTCCCCTCTCTGTAGACAGATGAAATGGCATGAAGCCTGCCTGAGCATTTCAGCAGCCATTTTGGAGATCCTCAATGCCTGGGAGAATGGAGTTCTGGCCTTCGAGTCCATCCAGGTAGCCCGCCCTCTGCTTGAGACCCCCTCTGCCTGAGACACAGGGCCAGTCATTGAGAGCTTGTTATTTTGCATACAAACAAATCCTCAAGCCGGAGTTCATGTTTTGGTATTAATCTTAGAATCCTTGTCTTAGCCACTTCCTCCTTCCCAGTTATCTTTGAGAAAATCAAATTTGCGTTACAGAGATGTGGAATGTACCTTGAGATTTTACATGTGACCCCCCAGCTACCCCCAGAGGCCATGGGAGTGATGGCCAGGGGCAGCAGAGAGTCCCTAAGTCATTCTCTTCTGCTCCCCACAGAAAATCACCGATAATATCAAAGGAAAGGTATGCAGCCTGGCGGTGTGTGCTGTGGCTTGGCTTGTGGCCCATGTCCGGATGCTGGGGCTGGATGAGCGTGAGAAGTCCCTGCAGATGATCCGCCAGTTGGCAGGGCCCCTGTACAGTGAGAACACCCTGCAGTTCTACAATGAGAGGTCAGTGACCTGCCCTGCCCTTCCTGCCCCTGCAGGTGTGCGGTGAGGAGTCAGCGCCTTAGGGACACGCATCCCACTGCAATGCCCTCAGCCTTTACCTTCCCAAGTAGCCGCTCGCTAAACCACTTCCTGTTCCATCCAGGTTCTGACCAGCCCACCTTCTTAGCAGCTGAGGTGGTGCCTATTCAGGGTGGTTGGACTGTCACTCTTTCCCCTTTGCCTGCCACTCCCTCACATTCTTAGTCACATATTCATTCAACTGCCTCAGCAGATATTTGGTGTGTGTCTCTGTATCCGCTGTGTTTTAATCCTGCACCTCCCGTGTTCGGGAAATACAGACCCCAAACAGCTTGACATCTGTCCTCAAAGGCTCCAAGTTCCAGAACACTAGCTGAGGTAGAAGAGCAAAGGGATTAGATGTCTGTGTCACTGTCGAGGAACTCTGAGCCATCTGTAGTTTTCATAGCTTCCCTCCCCCACCCCCAGCTGTCCTGGTGACCATTTCAAGTACTGGCTCTTCAGGGACTTCCGCTATGCTGAGTTCAGTCGCTTCATTCACTCAACTGTGAAGTTGTTTGGCTGTTGGTTTTTACATGTGGCAAGAAGCACGTAATAGAAAGTTTACCATTTCAGCTGTGTTTATGCGTGTCCTTCAGTCTATGGAATCTGTTGGAATTGTGAAACAGACCTCCAGACGTTTTTCATCTTGTGTATCTAGGCCTTTTACCCAATAAACACTGTTCACCACCCCTTCTCTCAGTTCTTGGAAACTACTATGCTATATTCTGTCCCTCTGAGTTTGGTTACGTTAGATACTTCATATAACTAGAATTACGTAATATCTGCCTTCTCATGACTTTACTCAACATAATTTCCTCAAAATTCATTCATATTCTAGCATGTGACAGGATTTCCTTCCTTCCCTTTTTCTTGGGGGGGGGGGTAGGATTTTTTTGAGACAGAGTTTCTCTGTGTAGTCCTGGCTATTCTGGGACTCACTCTATAGACCAGGCTAGCCTCAAAGCCAGAGATCTGCCTGCCTGTGCCTCCCGAGTGCTGGGATTAAAGATGTGGGCTACCACCTGGCTGATTTCCTTCCTCTTTAAGGCTGAGTGACATCGAATGTATGTGCCCTTCCTGGCTACCATCCTGCCCTCAAAGGGCACTTGGGGGTGCAGTGTGGGTGCTGAGGCAGCTACTTGGATGTTTTCTGAGCGACATGTGGAAACCCAGCTGAAACCAAGTTTGGGGAGGGTCTGTAAGATCACATCTGCTCTCCCCTTGCCTGTGGAACATGTGCTTTGACATCATCCATCTCAAGCATGCGTGCACGTGCACATGTACACACACAAACGCACAAACATGTGCACGTGGGCACAGTGGAAATCCAGGGCTCCCTTGTGCGGGTGGCAGAGGGGCTCTGAAAGGAGCAGCAGTGTCCCTGTGCTCCAGACATTCCAGACCCCAGCTGCCTTCATAGTCCCAGATGTTCCTGAGAGGATTCTGGCTGTGAACACTTTGCCCAGCTACCCAGGGCCGGGAAGAGTTCTGGGGGCAGCCCATGGGCCTCTCCTGGAAGTTACAGTTTACTTTGGGAGGAGGCCAAGGCTGGGCGGGGACCCCCCCAAGTACTCAGCTCAAGGGGAAGTGATTGTATTTACTTATGACCCTGATTTGGCAGAGCCTAGGCCTGGGGGATGGGAAAAGTTGGAGGGGGAGAGGGAGGAATAGAAAATCTGAATAGATTGATGGAACCTGTAAGGAAGAGAAGAAAATCCCTGCCCTGTGCCTCTGCTAGGCTTCATGCCCAACAAGTAAGCTCCCCGTCAGTAGTAGGTTGTATCGTGTCCTCCCCTAGCGTACAGTGGGTTTAATTCCTCAGCCGTGTTTCCGTAACCTAATGCAGGGGTAATGCCTGCATGTATTCTCCTTGCCCCCCAGGGTGGTGATTATGAATTCCATCTTGGAACACATGTGTGCGGACGTGCTTCAGCAGACGGCCACACAGATCAAATTTCCATCCACGGGCGTGGACACGATGCCCTACTGGAACCTGCTTCCTCCCAAGCGCCCCATCAAGGAGGTACTGACAGACATCTTTGCCAAAGTACTGGAAAAGGGCTGGGTGGACAGCCGCTCCATCCACATCCTTGACACCCTGCTGCACATGGGCGGCGTCTACTGGTTCTGCAACAACCTGATTAAGGTACTTGGGTTGGGCTGGATGTAGACAGCTATGTAGACTGGGGCCGTGGGTGTCCACAGGTACGATAGGCCCGGCTTCTTTGGGAGGTTGCTGGAAGCTGGGTGGTCTCCTGAGGAGAAAGAAGTAGAGGCCTCACCTCAGAGAAGCACCTTGGAGTTGGGGTTGGATAGCACCTTTGGCAGGTAGGCAGTACCTTAGCCACTGCTTGCCCCCTACCCAGGAGCTGCTGAAGGAGACTCGAAAGGAGCACACACTGAGGGCGGTACAGCTGCTTTACTCCATCTTCTGTCTAGACATGCAGCAAGTGACCCTGGTCCTGCTGGGCCACATCCTGCCNGGCCTGCTTACTGACTCCTCCAAGTGGCACAGCCTTATGGACCCTCCTGGCACTGCACTAGCCAAGTAGGATTCTCTCTAGAGCCTTCCTGGTTCCCCCCTACCCTTGAGCCTCAAGCATCTAGCACCCAGATTCAGGCAACCCAGCCCTGGTGCCACCTCAAGAAGCTGGGCTGTGGTTGAGGGGCCGGCTGAGTGGTGGTGGGTGGAAGGGGCTTGTTCAGCATGAACACATAGCTTCTTTTGGGACCCTCTTAACTATGCCTTTTTCCTGGAACCCTTCACCAGACTAGCTGTGTGGTGTGCCCTGAGTTCTTATTCTTCCCACAAGGGACAGGCGTCCTCACGCCAGAAGAAGAGGCACAGGGAAGATATCGAGGTAGGCCCANGTCTGACTTGGTCGTGTTTATTCAGCAGACATTTTTTGATCACTTAGAGCAGAGAGCTGTTTCCTAGGCAGAGGGCGGGGCTGAGGTCAGCTGTGTTTGGGCCTATTTGATTGGTCAGGGTCTGGGGGAGTGGCTTGAATGGGCCCCTGAGTATCCTTGATGAGGGTCCTTTCTGCTCACCAGGGCAGAGGTTGAGGTGTGGGAAGGGTCACCACTGGGGATGCTAACCAAGGACTAGGAAGCTCACTCTCCACTCCGATCTGACCTCNAGCCCTCTCCAGTCCTTGGAGACTTGGGAGGTTGGTGTGTGATAGTGACTCCCTGCCCCCAGGACTATATCAGCCTCTTCCCCGTGGAAGACATGCAGCCTTCGAAGCTTATGAGACTCCTGAGCTCCAATGAGGATGATGCCAACATTCTCTCCAGTCCCAGTGAGCATTTGGGAGGTCACGGGCTTGCTAGGACCACTCATCCCTAAGGACCTGCCTTGGTTCCCAGCTGATGGCAGTCTTTGGCTGTCAGACAGTGTGGTGTGTGGCAGGTGCTTGCACCTCGTCCTTTAGTGGATGCTCTGCTGCCTGCTGGTGGGAACGGGGTTGACACTCTCCATAGGACCTGAAGCTCTCCTCCAAGGCCCCTCCAAGCCCCCACAGTTACCCCTCTCTTGTCATCAGTTGAAGGATGACAGGACACCCAGTGAGTTCACTGCCTTGACACAGCTTGTTCATTGACTCACTCACTCTACCTTCCTTCTAACCCAGAGACATGCCCTGTGGCTGAGAACAGGCTCTGCCAGGCTGCGACCTGGGGCTGCCCTCCTGCCTTCCAACCCAGAGGCAGCCCATGTCATCCTTTCCCTGCTGCCAGGTGTCCTTCTGCCAAAAGCTCTTTATGTGGCAGCCAGTGTTTCCCGTTTCCAGAGATTTCTCCTGAACCTAGAAGTTTCTCTGTAGCCTTATAGGGACCAGGGAACCAGCCACATGCTTGTGCAAAGGAAAGATGCAGGGTTGACCACCTCTGACCCTAGCCAGGCCCTTAGCAAACAGATTGTGTATCTATAAAATGGGCTTTGAGTGGGATAAGCAGCTTCAGTCACACGGAGTGCCAGGATTGGCCTCTGGTGCTCAGCAGGGCCAGTTCCCCCTCATCTGTTCCCCAGATTCAGGCTCTTCTGTTCCCTCATGGTAGGGGACAGGTAAGGCTCCCCTAGAGTCAGAGCTTACGCAGCACCCTCTCTGCCACTCCACAGCTGACCGTTCCATGAACAGCTCCCTCTCGGCTTCCCAACTCCACACAGTCAACATGAGGGACCCTCTGAACCGAGTCCTGGGTGAGTCCTCCCCGCTGCACTACCTGCAGACTGAGCTAGAAAGAGCCTCCTCGTCAGAGGCAAGGCGTGTCTACTGGAAGGAATCCTCTGGGCCCCGACTTCCTGTTCCACCCCCACATGCCTTCCTGCCCCCTTACTGCCCCCTTTGCTCCCATCTTCCTCCTGTGCCTGCTGTCCTTGGCCTGCTGCTGTCTCTTATACACATCTAGATGTGTATAAGAGCCCCCCTCAGTCCCCTCCCCCTCAGTCCCCTTCCCTCGTCTGACCTGCTCTAGAGCTCTGCTGTCTTGTCCCCTCTACACAGCCAACCTGTTCCTGCTCATTTCCTCCATCCTGGGTTCGCGCACCGCCGGCCCCCACACCCAGTTTGTGCAGTGGTTCATGGAGGAGTGTGTGGACTGTCTGGAGCAGGACAGCAGGGGCAGCATTCTGCAGTTCATGCCCTTTACTACTGTGAGTGTCCCAGGCGGGGGCAGGGGTAATCCCCAAAGAAAGGAGGGGGGTCCTCCTCCTGGGATATCATACCCAGGAGCTACCTGTGTTCATCTGTCTGTGGCAGGTATCAGAATTGGTAAAGGTGTCTGCCATGTCCAGCCCCAAGGTAGTGTTGGCCATCACAGACCTCAGCCTGCCCCTGGGTCGGCAAGTGGCTGCCAAAGCCATTGCAGCACTCTGAGAAGCTTGAAGTGGCCTGGAGGGGTCCCAGCTCCAGCATCCCAGCAGGGAGAGTGAGGATGAGCCCAGGCTGCCCCATCTAGTGGTGCAAGGATGTTTCCTCAGTCTGACGCCCACCCCCCTCCTGCCTTCTACTTATCATGTCTTACCACCTCTCCTAGTTCTTTCTGTAATTTTCTGTCCTTTCAATAAGAACCCAAAGACTGTGAGCGGTCCTGATGGTCGCCCCAATTCTAGCAATAGCTGAACTTCAAGGAGGGACTTTATAGGGCCACGGTGTGTATATAAGTTTATTTTTATAACTCATGAGGGGGAGTCCCTCTTGGTTCATTTGTAAATAAAGATCCTTGTGTCTCCTGTGACTATTGAGTGCTGTTGGTGGCTTTGCTGTCTGGGTGAGGACAGTGTCTTTTCCCTGCAGTCTCTTGTGCTGTGGTGGGGAGGAGGAGGTATGGAAGGCTGGGCACATTGTTCACAGGCCCCACTGGAACGATGAGGAGTCAGCAGCACTCCCCATTGAAAGCGGAAAGCTGCAGTGGAAGGCCCCTGCATTGTGTGTGCAGGACAGGGTGTCGAGTTCTGTAATCACACTCCACCCTCTGGCCCAGAGTTCACTGTGTCCTTCCACAAGATTGTTGGAGGGGTGAGGGTGAGGACTCTGTCTGTCCTCCATAGTCTGCAGGTCTAGGGATATGGACCTGTGAGGCTGTGGGAAGGGAAATGGTGGGGGTGGCGTGGAGGGGGAGGGCTTTGAGGACCCAATGGGCTATTATGGAGGGCAGTGGAGGAAGGTTGGCCTGGTTGGGCAGCTCTGACCCACAGGGGAGCCTGCAGCTGACCTTCAACTGCAAGTGTGCCTCCTGTTTGCTCTTCATGTCCACATCCCACCCTTCCAGACCTCTCCAGCTCAGGAGCTGAGCCAAGCAGGGAAGTGTGCCCAAGGATGATAGCAAGGAGATAGAGCTTGCTGAGGGAAAGCCAGCCAACCCCGAACTTGAGTTCTGATCCAGCTTTCTGCCTGTAAAAGGCATGGTGTCATTCTACTGGGCAGATAGCTTTGTGGAGGGCTGTTCATAGGTGGCGAAGGGACCAGTCCTGTGCACGTGTTCAGTGTGCCCCAGCTGCAGCTCATCTGCCCCCATCCCCATCTCCCTCTTTCCCACTGACTCATGATCCATCTTCCCCAAGAAGCTATGGCTTCAAGGCAGGGACAGTGTGTGCATTTTCACTGTTGTGTCCCTGTCACGTAGCTCAGGATGTACAGAGTGGCACCCCGATTGGTGAGGGTGAGCTGGAATGTCCTTCCTCTCAGCACCCTCCCCACCTCTATCTGGCCTCTCCTGCCTTTCTAGCCAGGCATCAGCCAAACCCAAGAAAGAAGAAAGACATTTACTGGATACAAACACTTTATTATCCTCAAGTTTGGCTACAGTGAGCAAGTGGGGCCTAGAGGAGGTTAGACAGGCAGGCCTCCTCCTGTGCCATACCATCCCCATAGGGCTCCTCTGTCTTTTCCCTCTCACACTTCTAGGGCCAACCCTGGCCGCCTCTGCTTTTTCATTCCTATGGGGACAGGGAAACCTGCAACCTGGTTGACCAGAACAAGGGATGCAAGGACCCAGTTTGGGAACACTGCTGTTTAAATATTAAACAGGGATGTCTAGTCTCCAAAAAGGGAGACCTCCTGATGCTGCCGGGGCCCTGAGAGAGGGTCTCAGAGCAGTGGGGCTCACTCTGGCCTTTCTGTACAACCACAGAACTGGGTGCCTGGAGCAGCCTCAGGAATCAATACTTGGTATTTACCTATCTCCCTCCAGCCCTGGGGACAGGAGGACACAAGAGCTTCCCCTCACTGCTACAAGCAGGAGAACAAAGCTCAGAGTGGAGAGAAGGGCTGAGAAGCTTGGAGCTCCGTTTCCTCTTCTCCGTCTTTAAATAGTGGATTTAAATAAGCATAAATATTAAATAGAGATAAATAAACTCGCTGCAAAGGGCTTCGCTCGCAGACTAGGCGAGGTGGCGGTTCAGTGCACAGTGAGCCTTTTCCAGGAAGCTCTGCAGGTGAGAANTGGCCAGGACACCTCCCGCCCGGCGCTGGAAGGAGGAGGTGAAGGTTGGCATGGTGCTCTGGGTGGGCTGCACAGCAGGGGCCAGCCCCAGGTTTTCCATCTGTGAGGAGCAGATCAATCACGGGTCAGTCCTTGCTGTAGGTGACAGGGTGTTGGGAGTTGGTACATTGGCTTGTGGGG
>LZPO01027390.1:392432-409911 GCA_001675575.1 Neotoma lepida | reverse complement strand
AAGTATTTAATGTGTATGAGTGTTTTGCTTTCATGTACGTGTGTATACCCCATTCAGTGTCAGTGAGGGCACTGGATCCCCTGGGACTGGAGTTAGTTATGAGCCAGGTCCTTTGAAGAGCAACAAGCTCTTAGCCAGTGAGCCATCTTTCCAACCCCNGTCTATGACCTTTAAATGTACACTTTTGTATTTTTTGGTATTGCCATATAGCCTGAGCCTGCATGTATAGCAAGCACAGCAGCTTTCTCACCTGCTCAGCATCTGGTAATGCCCAGGACCACAGGCTCATGGTTACCATCTGATCCAAAGGAAACCCTCCCCTGGTTTGGTGAGTTTAGGATTTTGAGTTTGTCGTTGTTACAGTTGGTCCATTTGCCAAAATTTTCTGGCTCCCATTCTTCTTGAATCTGTGAGCCATTTTTTTCTGTCAACTTCCTTGCTAGCTCAAAGTTTAAGATCAGCCTGTTCTGTGTAGCCAGCTCCCAGCCAAGCGAAGCTACATTGTCTCAGAAAACAAAACTATAGAATACTTAAAGCACCAACAATTTGGACACAGGGATAAGATCTGCAAAGACAGAGTGGAAAGCTGGAGGGAGTCCCATCTCAGAAGTGTTTTATGACAGAGGTAGCATTAGCTTGAAGATGTAGCAATGCTGGGTCATTGTGACCAGGGCTGAGATCAAGAACNAAAGCAAAGACCAAAACATGTTGAGTGAATTGTGCTGCTGGCGAGGTGTGTCAGTGTGCATTCACCAATGAATAATACTTTAACCAGCCAAATGTCATGCCAGCCACTAGGGTGGCCTCTGAGGCTAGAAGCCCAGCCCTTAAGGAGCTTACAGACAGGCTGGCAAGACAAAGCTTTCCCACTGACCACCCTGTCAGAAAAACATGACTAAGTGGCCCTGGGCAGCCAAGGTGGAAAAGTGATGCTGGAGAGCCAGGGGCAGAACGCCACGTGTCTCAGGCAATAAAGAGCTCAGCAGGGACAAAGGGACATGTGCACTGATCCAGGAACAGGCCTAACTACACTGATCCAGGGGGGGTACTGCCATCAGTCCTGGGACACTTGACAAGAGCAGGTGTCTATGTCCCCAGCTATGTGCAGCTGAGGTTGGCTGGGGAGCTGAGGTGCCCCCTCCTGGCCCCCAATTCTGTTTTCAGGGAGCAGCCTATCTCCCAATCCACAGGGCCATTGGGCAAANCTGTTCCCACTGCCAGGCTTTGCTCTCTTGTGCATACCAGGCCAGCGCTCATTCTTTCTTGCTAAGGCAGGGTCTCATACAGTCCAGTTTGCTCTTGAACCCAACCCTGGGCTGGGTCACAGGTGTGCGCCATCACGCCTGGTTTGTGCAGTGCTGGGACTCAAACCCAGAGATTCTAGGCATGCTAGGCAAGCACTCTGCCCACTGACTTCCATCTCCTGTTGTTCGCCCCTTTTTGAGCCTCTTGGAAGTTTAGGTTCCTGATCTGAAGAGCCAGGCGGCCAGTCTAGTCCTTTATTTGATTACAGGTGCAGAGATGCCTAGGANACTCATCAATTTGCCTGACATTTGAGAACCCCAAACCTGGGCCTCCTGAGCTCAATTCACCTCACCTGTCATCCTTCTCTGCAGATCCGCTGGATCCTGATCACACTTGGGGCTAGGACGCCAAGGAGAAGAAAGCCACCTGGGTCTGTCAACACTGCAACTGAAGGACTACAAGGAGCTCTGGAGAACTTTTTATTGTTTAAAAATCATAATTGAAGCTTCAAAAACATACACCCCAACATGTCCCAACTCCAGGCCCTAGTCGACACCCTAATCCACGGTTCTGTCCGTCCCCTCCTGCTGCCTACACCACCATTAGGCAGGACCCTGCTTCCAGGAGACTGCCACCCGTTCTCCCCACCATGTATTGTCACCAGCTACAAAGAGGCATGGTAGCAAGAGGGGGATAGTCGGCTCCCGGCATCCCTGACCCTTGCACATATGCAGTCTGAGCTGTGTGTGGGAAAGGGAGGCCCGGTTCCCGGGCAGGGGACCCCTGAGGGAAAAGACAAAAGCCAGTCTCCACTCAGCCCACCCCTCCCCAGGCCCTGGCTCAAGGGAAGCTGTCATCATCATCCTCTGCCATCTCCTTGGCAAACTCCAAGTCCTGCTGCTCTCGCTCACGCCGTTCCTGTGGAGAGAGGGGCTGCCGACTTCACCCAAGGGAGGGGCTGCCCTGCCCTCCTGCCTTCCCTGCTTCCCTTTGAAAAGGTCCACCCTCCATTCTTGCTCACCTCTGCAGACTCCAGGTCCTTGTTGTAGGATTTGGGAGGAAAGCGCATGGCCTGAAAACAGCAGGTGAAGAAAGAAAGCAGGAATCACTGGCATTGCCCTTTGTCTACCCCAGACACCGAGGCCTGAACACGATGGGCCATGGCTACCCNCCTGTCTAGGTGGGAAGTTGTCTGTCTGTCTGTCTATCTATCTATCTATCCATCCATCCATCGGCAGGGTCTCTCCACACCATCCATCCATCCATCCATCCATCCATCCATCCATCCATCCATCCATCGGCAAGGTCTCTCTACATAGCCCTGGCTAGCCTGGACTTCACTATGTAGCCCAGGCTGGCCTCAAACTCACAGAGATCCACCTGCCTCTGCCTCCCAAGGGCTGGGATTAAAACGTGCACCGTCACACCAGTTTAGAATTGAGTTCTTACACTACCAGACATTAAAGGTGAGGATAGAAAGGGCTAGATCACAAAGGGCCTTGCACATCTGCACAGTGCACTTTGCCAGATTTTAAGGAAGGCAGCAATACCCTGGATCCTAGGTAAAGAGGAAGACCAGGCCAGAACAGCACCAAACGCAGTGTCTAGGCACAAAAGGGGTTAGAACCTTCCGTGGAACTAAAGGCCACCTCATGGTTTACACAGGTGAGCCTGGCCAAGTGCTCCAGTGTGGAGTAACTCAGTCTCAGCAATCCTGAAGCAGGCCAGCCAGGCAGCAATTCACCATCTGTTTCATAGGACAGGGGCTCAGAGAGGTGATCCCTTAACCTTGGGACCTGCCTGCTCCTCCCTGGTGACATCCCTTACATGGCAGGAGAAGCCACTCTAGTCCTGCTAGCAGGGGCTATGGAGCCTTGGCTGAGTCCTCTGTCCCTATGGCCCCGCTGCACATCAGTGATTTTTAGACATGGGCTAGGACATGGGTACTAATCAAGTCAGGCTTCCCTGAATGTTCTGGGGAGGGAAGGCTTAAATGCCAACTAGCCCAATCAGTAGCCAAGGGCGTCTCACCTTGACAGACATGTTGTGGATGTCCAGGCAGAAGGAGATGCGCTGGTGGAAGGCTAGCTGGGGTTCCCGGGTAGAGTAGATATCAATCATCTCTTTGGATTGAACGTAGCCCTTCTCGTGATTGATGCTGGCCTCAATGACACCATCCCGGATGGCCTGTGGGCTCCCAANGGGAGGAAAGGTCACCTCCTGCCAGACTNTTGTGCTGTTCTGGTCCTCTGTCCTAACACTCACGCCTAGACTCATTTCTCTTTCTGGCAACTTCCTGGCTTTGCTACAGTTACTGGCATTTCCTGATGAGACTGGGTTACTGCTGTACCCTCTGGCGAATTCCCTCCTACTCCTGCCCCCTGTACCAGGCAGGAAGATCACATTGTTGGCCACTGTGGTTCCTGAGCCAGTCCCACCTTGGCGACAATGAACTCTGCATCTTCTGGGCTATCGAGCTGCAGCTTCTGAGCAATGTCCGCCAGGGAGATACGGGAATAGGAGAGGCTGATCATGCGCACACCTGTGGGAGGAGCAGTGGATGGGCAGGTGGGCGTGGACGGGTCACCACCCACCTACCCACGAGGCTGCCCTTCCCAGGAAGAAAGCCCATCTGCATCCTGTTCAGACCCAAATCCACACCTGTTTTAATCACATTGTGTCGCAGTCGGATAATTAGGGTGTAGGTCCCGTCTGTTTGAAACTTCTCCCCAAACTGATCCAGAACTTGGTTGAACTTGGCAAGATTTCCTGTCCTAACAGCTGTGAGGGGACAGGAGTGGCTTAGTTGATGTAAATGGGTATACACACCAGGCCCCAGGGCAGGGCTCTAGGAGATGAGCCTTACCTTGGGTGAGGAGGAAGTAGGGCATGAGAGAGCGCTTGAGGGAAGGTTGCCGGAACTGCAGTCGGTCTGGGATCTCCCCCAGCAGGAGCTCCACCACAATTAGAAGCTTGTGCACCTGCACAGGGTGTGACAGAGAGCATAGGGGGCAGGGAGCTTGTACATGGGAAAAAACATGAATGGGGCTCTGATCTCATCAGACATATGTACACATAAACTAAATCAAATCAATTTAAAAGGGAGAGAGGGATGCAGAGATGGCTCAGCAGTTAAGCATGTTTGCAGCTCTGGCAGAGAACAAGAGTTTGGTTCCCAGCACCCACATGGTAGCTCACAAATGCCTGTAACTCCAGCTCCAGGGGATCTGATACCCTCTTTGGTCTCTGTGGGAACTCACAAACACATGGTGCACACTGACAGACATCCCACACACATTTAAATAAAAATAAATCTTTAAGAAAAAAAGGCCAGGCATGGTGGCACACACCTTTAATCCTAGCACTCAGGAGGCAGAGGCACATGGATCTCTGTGAATTTGAGGCCAGCCTGGTCTACACAGTGAGTTCTAAGACAGCCAGGGCTATGTAGAGACTCACACACACACACTCTCTCTCTCACACCCACACCCACCTCAACAAACAAACAACCTAAAGAGGATGAGAGGGAAGCAGAGGTTGGAATGACACAGTGTGGTATTAGGATGCAGCCTAGCACTGAAGGAGACCACATGCTGAGGCCATCAGGAGCCCCTAGAGTCTCCTCAGGGTCCCCAGAAAGGAGCCCATCCCACCCATACTTTGTTGTGAGGCCAGTAAGNCCTCCTGTTAGGCTTTAGACCTCAGAAGTGGAAGGGGAACAAATTTATGTCTGCCTTTTCAAAAAGACAGGCTTTCCTTATATAGTTTAGGTTATATAGCCTGCACTAGCACTGTACTTGCTATAGAATTAGGAACAATACTTCTACGTCAACTTTCCAAGTCCTAGAATACAACATGCACCACGAAGCCTGGCCCAATATATCTGCTTTTTCTTTATATTTTTATTCTTTGAAAATGTCCTAACATGTATTTTGATCATATTCATCCCCACCCCCTTCCCCTAACTTCTCCCAGACCTACTTCCAAAGTTTGTCTTTTAAGGTTTATGGTGGAGAGGCTAATGGATGCTAAATGGCANCCCTAAAGAAAATGAATCAGTCTCCCATTTACCAGCAGCTCTGGCACCTGAGAAACGGTTCATTGCAGACTCTGGGGCATAGTGGCACCCATCTTTAATCCCAGCACTTGGGCGGCAGAGGCTAGCTTGGTCTAGACAGTGAGTTCCAGGTCAGCCAGGGTTAAATAGTGAGACTCTGTTGAGAAAAAGCTCGTGTGCACATGTGTGTGTGTGTGTGTGTGGGGGGATACTTCTTTGTAAACAAGGTCTTGCTACACAGTCCCAGTTGGCCTCAAACTTGCAATGCTCTTGCCTGTGCTTCCTGAGTGCCTGAGTATACAGCCCTGAGTATACAGCCGTGCTCCTCCATGCCCAGCTGGAACCTATATTTTAATAAGTTTTGAAAGGGGTGGAGCAGGGGACAGGCTCTCTCCTTAAACACACACACATTCCTCTTCCATTGTCCCAGGCTTCCTCATCAACTGAACACTGGCCAAAGACTCCAGCCCACAGATGCTACTGTAAGGAGCCATGAATCCTTACATCTTGTTTGAGATACCAGACTTACCCATGGGGCTCCACCAGCATGTGGCATACTATTTCATTATCTGTATGTACAGTGATTTTTGTTGTTTGAGGCAGGGTCTTACACTATGTAGTCCAGGCTGGCCTTAAACCTGCCACCTTCCTGCGCCAGCCTCCTAACTACCTGGATTACTGTGTGCCACCATACCTCCCTTTTAGTGATTTTGTTTGTTTGTTTGTTTGTTTTTCAAGACAGGGTTTCTCTGTGTAGCTTTGGAGCCTGTCCTGGAACTCACTCTGTAGACCAGGCTGGCCTTGAACTCACAGAGATCCCCCTACCTCTGCCTCCTGAGTGCTGGGATTAAAGGCATGCTCCACCACTGCCCAGCCCTTTCAGTGATTTTTAAAAGAAACTTCAGTGTGCAATTTATAGTGTAAGAATCTTCCAGGCTGCTCATGTGTCCTATGTGTCTGGAAATTCCTTTGTGTGAAAATTCTACTAATATTCCAAAAATCAGTTCAAATTTAAGATTTCTTATTCTTTAAAACCAAGTTGGCCCAGTCTGAATTGAACACCTTGCTTCCCAGCACACTGACCCACCACTGCCCTGCTCACCCACTCTGACAAGGGAACAATGGAGGCTGTACCATGCTGAGGCCTATAGCTGGAAGACCTGGGTCCAAAACTGGGCTCTGATACTTTATATAGGCCCACAGTCCCTGGAGGCCACATTCTTTCTCTCTTTGAAACACTACTGCTGAGAGATGCTCTCTTCATCCTTNCTTGTCACTCATGGTGCCCAACACCAGAGTTAACTCAGAGACCTTTCATATCTGAAGGCTCTCAAGCAGCCAAGATTTATGTGCANAGGAGCCCCTCAGCTTTGTGAATTATGAGACTGTCTGGATTTCCTGGCCACAGACAACACTCATCAAGACAGGCACTTAAGGGACCAAGTAAAAGCCTGGGCTTATCAACACAAGCCAGGCCATGCCTGGGATAACTGCTCAGAGTGCTGGGGAATCAGGAACAGTTCAAACTCATCTGAACATAAGCTGGCAGAGGAGGTGAGGTACCGCGGACAGCTCGGCACTCACATTGGAGCAGCCACAGGGAAAGAGCCAAGAAGCTCGGGCTCTAGCACAGGGAAGCAGACCTAAAGGGGTATCAGACAAGCAAGCGGGAGGACAAGTAACTTGGCTTACCGTCTGTTTGAAGCCAACAGCTGTGTGCTGTGGGGCCTTGCGCAGGGCATTGGTCATCGTTCTCCGGGCTTCAGAGTACTCCAGCTGAATAGCTTTGATTCGGCCTGGAGTACACGAGAGGAGAGTGGGTCAAAAGGGTCAAAGGAGTGGTGTCAGCTGGGGTGGTGGCGCACGCCTTTGATCCCAGCACTAGGGAGGCAGAGGTAGGCAGATCTCCGTGAGTTTGATGCTAGCTTGGTCTACAAAGCAAGTTCCANGGCAGCCAGGGATGTTACACAGAGAAACCATCTCAAATAAACCAAAACAACAACAACAAAAAAGTGGTGTCATTTCCCAAAACCACCACTACCCCATCTTTGGGCAAACACCTTGGCTTTAGAATATTCTGACCTCTTGCTTGCCTGATGATTTGTAGAGTCTCCCATGTATGAGCCTAGACTGTGCTAATCACCCCAAGCTGATTTTTTTTTAAAAGATTTAATTTTAAAGATTTATTTATTATGTATACAGTGTTCTGTCTGCAGATATGCCTGCAAGCCAGAGGGCGCCAGATCTCATTACAGATGGTTTCCAGCCACCATGTGGTTGCTGGGAATTGAACTCAGGACCTCTGGAAGAACAGCCAGTGCTCTTAACCTCTGAGTCATCTCTCCAGCCCCCACCCCAAGCTGATTACCTGGTCCCTCCCGTATCTATCTGGGATGAGTGCTGTCTGTGCCAAATGGGCCAACCCTGAAAAGTCTGCATCAAGGAGTCTGAGCCACCTCCTGCTTTGTGGGTGGGGACCCCTGCTTACCTGTGTAGTAGAGGTACCTGGCCCACTCATTGTTGTTAGCTTGTTCGGGGAAGACAGACTTGGATACTAGTTTCTCAGCCTGGTCATACAAGCTGTAGTGTAGGTAATTCCGAAGCAGGAGGTTCAATAGGGTAGCCTGTCCGTCTGCATCATGCCGGAGGGTGGCTGTCCGGAGCCGGGCATGCAAGAAACTTTGAGAAGGAAAGCAAAGGGATGTCAAACTCTTAAACCATGGCAGGTTTGGTGGCTAACATCTATAATCCCAGCACTCAGGAGGCAGAGGCAGGTGGGCTTCTGTGAGTTTGAGGCCAGCGTGGTCTATTTGTCTAGTTCCAGGACAGCCAGGGCTAGACAGAGACCCTGTCACAAAACACAACCCTGAACTGCCCGACTTACCAATTGCTTTTGGTCTGGCACCATTTTAGAAAGGACAACACCTGGGCTTATGATAAGAATGTGGTTTACCCAGCAGGAGAGATGGTGGCAGAAGCTAAGGAGAAACCAGGGGAAGAGTTAACNGGGACACAGGAGGCAAGAGCGGGCTGGTTTCTTGCCTTTTGTCCTTTGGTTATGAGCCTGAGCCTTCAGCAGCTAAGCTGTCTCTCTAGCTCCAGTGTTTCATTTCACATTACATTTCTGTGTGTATACTTGAGTGTCACAGTATGTATACAAGGTCAGAGGACAACTTACAGGGGTTGGTCCTCTCATGTCATAATCTGAGTCCTGGGGATCAAATTCAGGCCCTCAAGCTTGGCAGTGTCTTTACCTACCGAACCATCAATAGTCCCNGGACTTAATTTTTTAAAATTTTTATTTCTTACATTAAAAATTGTGTACGGGTGAGTGTGCAATAGCACAGGTATGGAGGTCAGAGGACAACTTTACAGAGCTGGCTTTATCCTCCTATGATGTGGATCTCAGGGATGAACTCAGGCTGCTGGACTTTTATACACTGAACCATTTCTCGGGCCCAGAATGGGATTTTAAANAGCCTGGTCACCACAGGACTGAGATGGTTACAGGGAAGAATGGACTTGAAGCAGGTGGGGAGAGGGTTCTGGGCAAAGGAGAGCCCAAAGGCTCTGAGGAAGGATGTCTGCTATGCTCAAGGAAGAACAGGAGGCCATCGAGGGAGCCAAGGAAGAAAGAAGAGTCAGTTCAGTTTCCAGAAACTACCACGAAGATTCTGGCTTTTCTAAAGGGCTGGGTGGGGTGGGGTGCCTGGAGCAGGTTTTGAACAGATAGCCAAACTATTTCTTTCTTTTTTTTTTCTATTTCTAGCATGTCTTTTCACCCTAACTCATCCACCAATCCTCCCAAGCTGTGGGGGTGACAGAAAAAGCCAGGGGGCAGTTCCTTAAAGTCCAGAGGTCATCCCCATTGCTTACCCAGGATTACCACTCGCACAGCTCAGGGCATGTTAGCTATTACNCATTACCCGCTGGGTATCTGTGGTGGTTTGAATAAGAATGCCCCCACAGGCATATATTGGAATGCTTAGTCACCAAGGAGTGGCACTATTTGAAAGACTTAGAAGGGTTAGGAGGTGTGTCCTTGTTGTCTTGTTAGAGGAAGTGTGTCACTGAGGTTTCAAAAGCCCAAGCATTCAACTACTCAGGAGGCAGAGGCAGGAGGATCTCTGCATTTGAGGCCAGCCTGATCTACAGAGCGAGTTCCAGGGCTACACAGAGAAACCCTACGAAACAAACAAAAAGCCCAAGCCAGCCCCCGACCTCCCTCAGACAAGGATGTCCTCTCAGCTACTGTTCCAGAGCCATGCATGCTGCATGACAATGGACTAAACCTTATGANTTGCCTTGGTCATGGTGTCTCTTCACAACAATACAACAGTGACTGAGACAGAACCTCACGCTCACTAGTTCCTCATTCTCTCCAGGCCCACAACTCTGTAGTGGTGATGACCATGGCTCTGATCCCATGGAGACCTAGACTACCCATACCTGCGCACCACATCCAGCTTGTCCAGGAACTCATAGACCCGGGCGTGGTAATAGTAACACTTTGCAGCTACAAGGTCCAGGGCTCGGCGGTTCTGAGTGCTGATCTTCTGCATCAGGTCATCAGAGATTTTCTGGGCCTAGAAAGGGGTTGAGGGGGCAAAAGAGAACTAAGTGGTAATTCCTCCAAAGGTCAAAGAGGAAGTATGATGAGCTGGCAATTCTGTTCCTAGGTGTCTATATAAGAGAACTGTAAAGAGCTATACACAAAGCCTACAGACAAATGCTAATATCTGCATCATTCAAAATAACGCAAGGATTTCTTGGTAGCTGAAGAACACATAAAGAACCAAGTGTGGTGCTGTATGCCTGTAATCCTAGTACCTGGGAGGGAGGAAGATGCAGTTTGAGGCTANATTAGGCCAGAGAAACAAACTAAACAAAAATAGTAACAATAAACAAAGGAAGGTATATTCATTAGAATATTAACCAGCTGGAGGCTGCAGAGATGGCTCAGTGGTTAAGAACACTGGCTGCTCTTCCAGAGGACCGGGGTTCAATTCCCAGCACCCACATGGCAGTTCACAACTGTCTGTAGTTTCAGTTCCAGGGGTCCCAACACCCTTACACATGCAGGCAAAACACCAATGCACACAAAATAAAGACAAATAATTAAAAACAAACAAACAAACAAAACCCAGAATATTAACCAGTCACAAAGCAGGAAGTCTCAGGCCAGCTTGGTTTATAGAGTCAAACACTGAAACCAAACAAAGTAAAAAGGATAGGCTAGGGTATAGCTCAGTGGTACAGTGCTTGCCAGCACCAACACAAATGACATTCTCACTTCCATCCTTAGTTAAAAAAAACACAGAATGACGTGCTCAGTGATCCATGCTACGCCATTACCCACCGCATCATCTTTAAACCTTGTATTAAGTGCAAGAGGCAAATCTTCCATAGACAGAAAGCACACTGGTGGGCTGTGGGTAAAGAGAAGGTGGCATTTGTGTTGGAGCAAGGAACATGCCCTTGGGTTAGTGCTGATGGCAGCACAGCCTTCTGTGTATACAGGAAAACCACCCAACTGCATACAGCAAAAGGATGAATTTTATCTAAAACAAAACCAAGCAAACAAAACAGTGACATGAAAAAGAACAAAACAGAGCATGAAGAGTGACACCTGACATTTCTGCATGTCCTCTGTAGCTACAACTATCAAGCAAGATGGCCCAACCTGGCAAGTGACAGAACTGTAGTGCAGCCTGAATATCCAATGTCCCTTACTGGAAATGCTTCAGGCCAAAAGTTAAGAGTTCTTTATTACATGTACAAACGTATGAGTGTTTTGCCTTAATGTATATTAGGTTGCACCACATGCCTGCCTGATGCCTAAGCCAGAAGAGGATGTTGAATCTTCTAGAGCTGGAGTTATACACGGCTGTGAGCTGCCATGTGGGTGCAGGGAATCAAACCTGGGTCCTCTTCAACAGTAACCTGTGGTGGTATTTTATCTATGTCCCCCAATAAAATTTATCTGAGGATCAGAGGANCAAGGTCAGCCGCTAGTCTTGCAGTGTTAGCACACGCCCTTAATCCTATCACCTAGTAGGCAGGGTCTGTCCGGATCCCTGTGAGTTCCAGGTCACACTAGGAACAGAGTCAAGAGTGGAGACACACGCCTTTAATCCCAACATCAACCATAGAATTCTGGAGGTCTGTGCAGACAGACAGGAAGTGATGTAGCTAGGCTGAGAGAGCCAATGGGAGAACAGAACAGAAAGGGATATAGACGTGGAGATATAGGAAGTCACACACTCTTTTGGAAGCAGTGGCATTGGTAAGGTAAGGCTAGCAGCTGTTCCTAATTCCTCTGATCTCTGTCAGATTTTTACCCTATTTCTGGCCCTGTGTTTTTATTAACAAGACCATTTAGAAATTTGTCTTACAGTAGCCAATACTCTTAACAGCTGAACCATCTCTCCAGCCTCACAGAGTTGGCTTTTTAAAAACATAATTTTGAAAAATTTTTACTTTTATTCGAGTGTGCACATGCCTTGTATCAATCCTGTCTCACCTCCTGAGTGCTGAGGTAACAGACAAGCACCACGCATGATTAGCTGCCATTTCTTTTTCTTTTCCTTTTTTTCCTGTTTTTCNAGACAGTGTTTCTCTGNGTAGCCCTGGCTGTCCTTGAACTCAGATATTTGCCTGCCTCTGCCTCCTGAGCACTGGGATTGAAGGCGTGTGCCACCACCACTTGGCTACCATCTCTTAAAGAAAGTTTACTCTGTGCAAATGTGAGACAGGGTCTCACTATGCAGCCCACGCTGGNCTTGAACTCCTATTCTGTCTCAGTTTCTGAGCAATGGGATTGCAGGTGTNCACTGCCATGCCTGGCTTGGGGAGGTGGGCGGAGAGATAGTTCACAGTGATTCCCGCTACTTCTTCACTGGAGATAATCTCCCCCAGAGACCTGGGGCTGGCGAATTATTCCCACACATCCTGGTACCTCTTTGTAGCGTTTGCTGTTCATCAGGAAGATGACCATGAGCAGCTGGAGATAAGCCTCCACTTCAGGTAGAAGGGGTGCTGATGCAGCTTTTCCTGTACGTGGACGGAACTGTAGATCGGCTTCTGTGTCCATGGGCTAGAGGAGGACAGGGTTACCATGGAAAAGTGCAGCCAACCAATCAACAAGTGTTTACCGGGCACTCACTACGTGTTTCGATGCACACTTACTGAGTGCCTACTACGCACAAAGAATTTGCCAGGTGCTGAGGATACAAAATTAAAGACAGTACTTTTCTTGGAGTGTCAAGGAGGCTGGCAACAGAATATAAAAAGATTTCTGTAATCTCACAAAAGGCTTGACTTAAGAATGAAGCCACCACACCTGAGACCACTGCAAATCCTACCAGATACCCTTGAAGCTAGCCCAACTCACTTCTTCTAGGAAGGGCAGCAGGAAGTCTCGAGTGGCATTATTGGAGGTGAAGAAGCCATGCACGGCCTTATACAGAACATAGTGGTTGAGGCGGCGTGACGTGGATGGCAGCATCCGCAGCGCCCTCAGCACAAACCGAGGCTCCTTGCCCGAAACAGCCTTCTCTAGCTGTTTCACATGCTCTTTGATGTCTGCAGAGGACCGGAGAAGAAAGAGAAGTTACTTCCAATTCCTCCTGTTCCCCACCACTCTGGGGGAGCAGTTCCATAGAACATGTCCATTTACACTGTTTGGCCTAATAAATAGAGTTAAGCAGTATTTATGGATGCAGTGCACCAATGTTCAGACATACCCGGGAAACAAGAAAAAATATAGCTGGGGCAGGGGACAGGGTAGAGGATAGCTGAAAGGCATAGAAAAGAAAACAGTTGAGAAACAAAGTAGAAGAAATATATGGAGATTTATCAGAGCTCAAAATAGGGAAAGACTTTGTAAACAGTGGAGAAATCTCACAGAGACAGGCACACAGGACTGATGATTGACTACAAAAAAAGNCTTCTGAATAACCATGTCAACAAGAGAAAAATACACACAACAAATGAACAGATTCACAGCTCATTTCACAAAGACTTAATATAACTGGTTAAGAGAAACTACTGGGGGCTGGAGAGATGGCTCAACAATTAAGAGCACTGGCTGCTCTTCCAGAGGACCCGGGTTCAATTTCCAGCACCCATAGGGCAGCTCACAATTGTCTGTAACTCCAGTTCCAAGGGATCTGACACCCTCACATAGACATACATACAGCAAAACACCAATGCACATAAAAAAATAAATCTTTAAAAAAAAAAGAGAGAGAGAGAAACTACTGGCCATAACTTCAAAACAAAAGTGGACATTGGACATAAGCAGAGGATGGCAANCCGATAAAAGACAAGAAGACTGTATTTTGGTAGTATCCAAATATCTAAAAATGGAAACATTTTTANATTACCAAATTAGCAATATTTTTAAATGGAATGGAAACCTAGAGAGTAAAGAGAAAAGAACATTTATAATNTAAATCAGATTTTCAGGACAACATAAAAATCTTAAGAAATGGGGCCAAAGACATGGTTCAGTGGTTAAGAGTATTTGCTGCGCTTCTAGAGGACCTGGGTTCTATTCCCAGCACCCACATGGTGGCTCACATCCATCCATAACTATAGTTCCAGGGAATCAGATGTCCTCTTCTACTCTTTGTGGACACTTCTTACAAACACACAGGTAAAACANTCATACACACAAACACAATTTAAATTTAGACATGTTTACCCTTTTTGATTTAGGCATAGAAATTCTAGGAAGCTATATTTAAATAGTTACAAAAGTAAACAAAAGTAAACTAAAAACTTAGGAATATGGTGATTGCAAAACTACTTAAAAGAGCAAGAGACACACAAAACTTTAAATGTGCAGCAATTAGGAGAATGCAATCAACTGGTAGTTTCTTCGTCACATTTCCCACTTACCAATGGCTGCTTGTGATACTAACAGCTACTATTAATGGAGAGCTTACCATGTATTTACTATGTGCTGGGCACAATTCATGCATTCTAACATTCACAATAACCCAACAAAAGAGCTAACGCATTAACCTCACTTATACAAACAGGGAAACTGATCCTGGAGTTTATAATATCAATCACTATACT
The DNA here is from genome assembly GCA_001675575.1 of Neotoma lepida. NCBI lineage: Eukaryota > Metazoa > Chordata > Mammalia > Rodentia > Cricetidae > Neotoma > Neotoma lepida. The sequence goes on along the minus strand of LZPO01027390.1, from coordinate 395,522 downwards.
GCTTAGTCAACAAACGCTTCTCAAATAAATCGAACCTTATGTTCATGGACATGTTAAATGAAAAAAGAAAAAAAATCTTTACATTCTAATACCTTGATCCTAACTGTGTACTTCAGCGATTCCAATTATAGAATAGCTTAAAAATACACAGGAAAACATGTTAACCCTGGTTGAATTTTTCTCCCTGTTACTTTAGAATTCTCACATTTCAAAATTTCTACAGTAACTAAAAACTACAATGAAATGGACACACACACAGAGACACACACAGACACACACAGGCAATGCTGAGTGACATCTCTGCCACTGGCTATTTTTATTTCAGGTAAAAGACCTTTACTGTACACAGATCCTGTTGCCAAGTTTTGTTTTGTTTTGTTTTTAGTGGGAGTTGATGCAGTCCATATACACACACATCCTCAAAAGTACCACTCAGGGCATAACTTGGCTTATCTCCATGTTTTGAAGTAGTTTCTCATGCAGTTAAGCAAAGAGAGAGTGAAAAAAATTCCAGTAAAGAGTCTGGTCCCACTTGAGCTAGAACTTAGAAAACTGCACAGGATCACAGTGAGAAGTCTCACCCCACCACTTCAAACATGGACAGGATGGACTAAGTGGGAAAAGTAATAACGGCAACTTAAGAGGGACAAAAGGGCAATAGGAACCGAGAACTGGCATCAGGAAGAAAAAAGTTGAGGATGGTGGTGGGTTATAGGAGTTGAGGCCGCAGGTAAGCGCTATAACCAAACAAACAATAACAAAAAGACAAATTCAGGAGTGAAAGTCTGTATGTGCTTGAACTCTTTAGAAACGGAGGGAGTAAGGACCTCAAGAGAGAGAAAAAGAGCAACGGGACAGTTTATAGATACTTAAATTACAGAAGCAAGGAAGCAACACAAGGTAGAAATGGCTCTCCTAGGGAGTTCGCTAAAGGAAGCTAGNGCTACAGAACCCTTTATAAACTCTTAACTAAGGGGCCAGTGTAACGTTACCCTGGCCTCTTTATAGACACAAATACAAATTTAGAGGTCAATAATATTTTGGAGGCGCTAGAATCGGTTAGATGAGGTGTACATGGAGTAGATCAGTGGGAAGGACTGAAGAAAAGGCTCGATGAGACCCAGATGCAACCCCAGATGAGAAGAGGGAGTGTGAGGCGAGCAGTCCGCAGCCTGGAGAACAGGTTCAGCCGCCGGCTGGGGTCGAGAGCGTCAGGGTGGTAGGGCGGGCACTTCTGACCCCAGCCCCATTGACCGAACACACGGAACCGAGGTAGGTGGAGGCTGCGCAGAGGTCCCAGGGAGAACTCGCATCACCGTGGCCGCTGTCACCCGTGATCGCGACATGTCCCGGACGCGGGCTTCCGTACCTTCCAAGGTGACAGTGTCCAGCTCTCGCTGGGAGTGCTCGGTCGCGGCTGCCTTGCCGTCTCCCTCCCCCGTTGAGCCGCTCCCCGCTGCTGCCTCCTCTTTCATCTCCACATCCTGAGGGGCGGGCGGCGGCGGTTCTTGTTCCCCTCCCGGCGGCGGCTTTGCCTTGTCGGCGCCTCGGCGCCGCGCCGAGCCCTCCTGCTTCATGGTGCCCGGGGTCACGGCCTAGTCCGGGGACCGAGGCAGGGGCCTCGCCTAAACCCTCACACCAGAGACCAGGCACAGAGCCGGGCCTGCACAGCAGCGCGGGCTCGCGTCGGGCCGCACGATGACCGAGCAGCTGCAAACTCCTTCCCCGCGCTGGGGCTTCTGGGAAATGCCAGGCCCGGCGAGCAGATGGCCGAGTGCAGGGAGGGGAAAGAAATCAACAGCCGAGGTGCAAGATGAAGGCGGATCTTCTAGGAAGGGGGAGGAGTTCGCAAGAATTTGTGGGGCTTAAGCGTGGTGATTTTATCTTCCTCTCGAGTGCGTATCTCTGAATGTCCGCGAGAGGTCCCCTTAGGCTCCAACCTGGGCTACCCCAGACTCTTAACTACGTAAGTGGGTAGGGCCTATCCGAGCGCAGATCCAGATGACATCACAAGTTGCCGGGCTTTTTTTTTTTTTCTTCCCAGCCCGGCAAGCTCTCCCAGTTTGCGCAGGTCAAGTCCCCTATGAAATCCATCAGGCTCTCAACACCTGCCGGATGCTTCGAGCACTGGGAAGAAAAGGAGCCTGTGTGTACTTGTAGCTAGGCTATTAAGTTGAACTAAGCTCAACCCCTGTGGCATCCGAACTTCGTTGTCAAATTTTTGATGGTACTGAATATAAGGCATACCATCTCTGCAGCCTGGGAGTGTGTTTGAGTAGGGTGTATTTGCGTAGAATTAGTCAAATTTAATAGTTAGAGTCCATGTTGTGTATGGCTCAGGGCCAGTACATAGAGGATTGTTGCAAACCCCAGCTCAAGAATGTAATGTAGGGCCAGATGTGGCGGCACACACCTTTAATCTNAGCACTAGGGAGGTGGGTCTCTGAGTTTGAGGCCAGCCTGGGCTACATAGCAAGTTCCAGGATAGCCAGAACTACATAGAAAGACTGTCTCAAAAAAATTAATAATAATAATGTGGGCCGGCAAAATGGCTCAGGGGATAAAAGCACTTGCCGCCAAGTGTGAAGACATGAGCTTGATCCCTGGGTCTCATGGGAGAAGGAGAGAAAAAGAGTCCCTCTGAGTACCACAAGTTGTTCTCTGACCCCACAAACATGCTGTGGCACACCCCCATAAATAAATGCTTTGAGAGAGAGACCGAGACCAAGACAGAGACAGAGACTATAATGTATCTAGTCAGGCACTATGCTCCACTCCAGTTAATCCCAGCATTTGAGAGGCTGAGAAAATTGTCATTACTTGGAGGTTAGCCTGGGATATATAGNTCCAGGAAAGCCTGGGCTACAGTGTGAGAGCTTGCCGCCTTCTCAAAAACTCAGAACAACCAGACAAGCAAGGTGGGTTAGTAGATAAAGGCATTTCGGCAAGCCTGAGGACTCATGAGCTCATTCCTGGAAAACAGGTAAAGGTGGAAGGAGGGAACTGACTCTACAAAGTTGTTCTCTGACCTCCACACAGGAGCTGTGGCATAGGATACACACACACACACACACACACACACACACACAC
>LZPO01027390.1:346349-357100 GCA_001675575.1 Neotoma lepida | reverse complement strand
CTCTATTTAGCCTTGGCTGTCCTTGAACTCCCTATATAGACCAGGCTGGCCTCAAACTCAGAGATCTGTCTGCCTCTGCCTCCTGAGTGCTGGGATTAAAGGAATGTGATACCACACCTAGCTTTCCCCTCACATTTGTGTGTGTGTAATATATATATATATATATATATGTATATGTATATATATGTGTGTGTGTATGAATAATAAGGTAAAGTATTAAAATGTATATTATTATTGTGTGTATGTGTGAATGCCACAGAACACTATCAGAGGTCAGAGGACAACTTTTGGAAGTTGTCTCCTCTTCNACCATGGGTTCCAGGGAGTGAACTCAGGTGGCTAGGCTTGTGTGGCAGGGGCTTTTACCCACTGAGCTGTCTTGCTGGCCCTCAATTTTTTTGGCCTAGCTCTTTTGTTTCAAATAGAGCCTTGCTACGTACCCCAGGCTGTCCTAGAACTCACTGTGTTCCCCAGGCTGACTTCCAATCTGTGAGCTTCTTGTCCCTGCTTCCCAGAATGCTGGGACGACCAGCACTCACCACCAGGTCCGTGTTTCCCTTGGTCTAGATTTTACTGGTGATATACGTGAGAAACGTTTAGGCTCTATCCTTATCTTTTCATGTAACCTGGCAGCTCTTTTCCCATGCTGCCACATGGTTTCTACAACTATAAATGGTTTCATATTTTTCTATCCAGTGTGGATAGAACATTCACTTTTTTCTTGGGCACTTAGGTTGCTCTCAGGATTTTACTACTATAGACTTTTCTGGGATATACAGCTTCACACGTGCAGCTTTGTCATGTACATGGGTTCAGTTTCTTAGAATGTGATATGGAAAGTACAATCATGCCTTCAAGGCATGGACAATTTCTTTCCTTGGCACACAGTGCCAATTGTTTGTCCAAGGCATTGCATGCTCCCTGGCACCATATTAGAGTGCTGCCAGTCTTCCTGAATAGTGCTCAGGCCATCACAGCTAAAGGATGTTTGTTGAAGACTTGGTAATTATGAGGGCAGTGACTTAGAGGAGATGATGACAGGGACTCCAGCTAACTCAAGTGGAATGTGATCCACATCTTGCCACAAGGGTAGAAAGAGCTGGAACTTTGTCCATTCTCTTTGCAGAAAAACACCACCACCTGATAACAGGAGTTATTAATAGGCCATGACATGTCCAGTGACCAATAGACTACATTAGTCAGAGTGCCTTGTTGAGATGTAGACCCTGTCTGATCAGTGAACTTCCCAGAGATGTGAGAAACCTGGCAAACATCCAGAGCTCAACCGACTTGATGGAAGAATCCCAGAGAGAAATCAAAGGAATCAGGCAGGTTCACTTTGGAAAAAACGAACCATTGTTTCATCTCTAATGCTGAGCAGGTCTCTGTGAGGCTTTTTCAGCGTCTAGGATGATTATTTAGATGCCAGGATCTAAAGCGCCTCTGGCTCTGGAAATTGAGAAGCTGCCTAATTCTGCTCTGGGTAGGTCAAATGTACACTCACTACTTGCTTCCAGGGCTCTCACTCCAGCCTTGAGACAACTGTCTCCTGGCAGCTCCCTGAGGATGGGTGGGTGGAAGGAAAATGCTCTCGAGGTTGTCTGGGCAGGCCTTCTCCTTCCCGTCTCTGCACACTCAGTTCATCGTTCATTGTGCATTTACAGCCGGCCAAGTTGGCACCTATTAACATCTGATCCTGTCATTCCAGCCTTGCCAGGACTTATGAGCACGGGACTGAGAAGTTGGGCGGGGAAGTGGAAACAACCGAAAGCAGGCCCTCTCGTTGACGCGGACAGTGGGAGTGGCCCAGAAGAGCTTGAGACCTATTTAGTTCAGTTCCTACAATGTAATAGGTGCTTTATATTACATTCTTTTGAAACATCAAAGCAACCTTGGAGGTAGGTTTTCACAGCTGTGGAATTGAGATTAAGACGAGTAATTTGCCCAGGGTCACACTGCCAATAAAGGCGTGCCTGCACTATATCTACATAGCAGTAAAATCTGTGCCCTTCTCTTCAGAGCTTCCAGACATTAAAATTGCAGACCAGAGGCTCACTACCTAAAGTCGCACATGCTAACCTGAAACAGAAACTTAAAGCTCCNTACAGTTCGTAAGGACTCTTCCTATGACACACATCCCATCTGATATCTGATGCGGGGAGATCCAAGATGCGGCCAGACCCACGCCAGCAAGGATTAAGTGTAGCGACTAGGTGGACCAATGATGCCCACAGCCTCCCATCTCTATCCTACAGACAAGCACCCCAGCCAAGGTTCTGAAAATGTGATCCCGAGTGGGGGCGCGTGGGTGGGTGGAGCTCCTTCAGGGCAAAGGGTCGTGCTTCTCGGCTTCTAGAATCATTCTGGGACCCAGGCAGCGATGTTTAGTGGGGAAAAAAATAAAAAAATAAAAAAACAACAACTCTGCAGTTTAGGTCAGACTATCTCAGCAGGGCCTTATTGCAAGTTACTTAAAACTTGGTCTAGGTCTAAAAAACGAGAGCTTGGGCAAACAGCTTGTATATCTCCAGAAGGGCGCAGATGCAAAAGCTGGGATTGTTACACACCAAAGAGACTCCACCTGATCTCACTATTGCGTCAGGATAGAAGGAGACGTTCGGCCGTGAAGCAGCTCAGAAGCTCGCGGTGAGCTGGGAGGTGTAGCTCAGGGAAAAGCCTACAACTCCCAGGAGGCTGAGGGCGGGCCGGTGAAGAGACAGCGTAGAAACTACACTTCCCAAGAGGCGCAACGTGTTAGGCGCGTGGCAGTGACGTCACGGNGCCCGGCTCAAGGAGCTGATTCGGCCAGAGCTGCCAGCGGGGTGGCTACCGCCGCTGGTTTGTTACAGCTGCTGGAGCGGCCGCGGCCCGGGTTCTCGGGCTCCTTTCCCGGGCCCTCGACCTCCGGCCCCGCGCGGTGAGTCCTTATGGGCGGCCTCGGAGTGGTGAAGCCCGAAGGCTCCAGGGGTAGGAGAGGCGAGAGAGAAGGTTGCTGCTGAGGAGGCTCCGCGCAGGAGGAGACCTGAGCTGGGTGGCTGGGGGTGGAGAGAGTGAGTGCATCAGGCGAAGGAGTGCCGAAAGAGGAAAGTGGGAGCAGGAGGCCGGGGGTGGGGCGTCCGGGAGGAGCGCATCAACTGGGGGTGGGAGGCGGGGAACGGCTGGACTTCAGGGATAAAGATTTGGCTGCCTCCAGGGCCGAGTGAATGCGTGAAGATGGGGGTTGGGCCCCGAACCCGGCCAGGCTCCTAATGCTAGGTACCAGGCTGCGGAGCAAAGCGGGAGGCCCTATGGAAGGAGTTTCCTCCCTCCCTATTAGTNGGGGTACGCTTTCTTTCCATCCCCACTCTATTGAGTCCAGGAGTCTGGACCAACGAGGACAACCGTGGTCCTGCAGTTGAGGGTGGGCCGGGAGGAAGAGACATAGTGTGTGCTGCATGAACTCCCTGTCGGGGTCCCTTGGGAACAGGTTTGCTGTGTAAAGGGTCAGCCTTAAGCTGGGGAGGGAATGGGAAGTGCTTGCCGGATGGCTACGCTGAGGTGTGATCTGGCTTTGGCATGAGTGTCTGACAGACTGGCTGGGCCTGGACGGGAAAGGGAGAAAGAGCTGTAGCAAAAAAAATAGTTAACAGAACGGAGTTGCTTCGGGCTCTGAGTTGAGGCAGGTTATGAAACCACATCAGGGCCTGGTGCTGGCAGCCACCTGCCAGCTGTGGTAGCAGAAGTTTTCAGTCTGGCTGTTCCAGATCTTTCTGCCTCTGCCAGTCTCGTATTTCTTCACTTATGGGAGAAAGGTAGATTGTGTACTAATGGAAGTGACGTGTACACATAGCCACAGGAAAGTCTCAGAAGTACTTTTTGGTTCCCAGTCTTTTTTGGGGGGTGGGTGGAGTGGGGTGGCTCAAGGAGTCTCCTGGTTTCAAGGGCATCTAGTAGCATTCAGGCTATAGGAAGACAATTCCCATGGGGTCAGCTAGGCTTTGTTAAATGCCNTGTTGAGCCAGAAAGGGGTAGAGGGTCTTGAAATCCTGGGATTCAGCCAGAATTTGGCACTCCTGAACTAGGTGTGAGGGAGTTCTGTCTGTGGCTATGCCACTGTAGGGCTGGTTTATGGGAAGGGGCAGCAGTTTCTGGTGAAACAACTCTTTTCCTCGCCTTAACGATCTTACAGAGACTAAAGGGCTCAGTCCCTGCCCCTGACGTGGAGGCTGTGTTAGGTAACTGAAGCCTAAGGTCTGGGGAAGGTAAACAACTGGTTTTCTAGTTGAGTTGGTTTCTGTTGGGACCAATTATCCANCTTAATGGGCCAGGGGTTTGGTCCCAGGAGTAGGACCTCCAGCAGGATGAACCCTAGGCCAACTCAGGTCTGTTTGTTGGGAGAACTGCTGTGGGTATCTGAGAAGAGGAAACTTGCTTCCATTACACTTAAGTAAGGAACTTATCTGAGAGAATTCTGGCTCCTATGGAGGAGGCTTGGCTGGAATCCTGGCTGGGTGAGATAGCATCTGAGTCTGGGGGGGTGAGGTGGTTGCAGTGGGGTGAGGGAGCTGGTCTGGCACTTCCAGACTATTGCTATCTGTTATTCCTTTCTGTACATCTTGAAAAGGTGGAGTTGTTAAGCACAGTAATGACCTTGGGGGTCTTTATCAGGCGAGACCCTAAGCTAGATAGGTAATCCAGCATATTGATGCCTTCTGTATCCACCTTATGCTAGTCAGTCGGTGGGCCCTCAGAAATCTGGAGACAGCCAAGCTCCCAGGAAAGGGACAGACCATTCTTCTCCCCTCTGGCCACTGTGGTTTGCTGCTGCTATTGTTTTCTGGGCATCGAGGGCAGCCCTTTTGGTTCCTTGTACTGTAGAGCTTTTGCCACTGGAGCTGGGCAAGCAAAGGCTGTTGTTAACTCACACCCACAAACAGATGCTGGGAAGGGAGGTGAGGTCAGGTGGGGCCAGAAAGGGAGGAGGGAGGAGGGAGGCCACAGGTAGTTTTGTATCCTTGGGAGGAGTAGGCTGATATGGGTACCACATCCAACCTGTGGGAACTGTAGATATTGGTAGATATTGGCTGTATGCTCTGTCCTGTCCTCCTCTCTCTCTGGTGGGGTAAAGGTCTCTGGTCGTTTGGCAGCCTAATGGTAGCACCCCAAGAGAGTTAGCCTGAGCAGATGCCAAATGGATAAAACGTCCCAATAGATTGGTCATTTTGTGTCGAAATGTTTGTAGGTCTGAGCAAAGGCTGCCCTGGCTTGCTGTTTCTCTTCCCTCTTCTTCCTGCCCTGTCAGTCCTCCTGGGCCCGGGCTTGAGGAAATCTAGGATTGGAAAAATAGGGGTGGTGGGAACAGTAGCCCCAAAATACTTCATCCACTATTGCCTGTGCCCACAGGCCTTCCCTGCTTTTGTTCTTTTTTGAAGGGTCTTAGAGTAGGGGATGTCTTCTGTCAGCTCTCCAGTGAGAGCCAGCAGAGGTTATTCTGAGTGAGCGACTGAGAGAGCAGGCCTCTTTCCCCACCTCAGTAGAAAGAGGGCCTCAGGGTACTATAGAGGTTGAGATTGGGGAATGGACATTAATTGCTATAGTCTGGGCTGGACACCTCTTGGTGATTTGTCCTCCCAGGCTTTGTCAGCACCTAGTCCCAGGGGATGATGTGTGTGACAGCCTGGTCATAATCCCAGCCCAGCAACAGGAGACGACCAGCGTTACATTCGTGTGGACTTTCTCCAGCTTCTGGGCTTGAGAATCAAAACAGTGGACAGTGGTGTGGCGTTCTCAGGGAAGGCAAAGCCCGCCTCTGTGGGGCTCAGGGTGTGAGGGGGCAGGGAAAGTGGTGTGACCTGTCTCACCTGTGTTGCTTGTTTGCAGAGCTGCAGTTGAGAGGGGTGGCAGGATGAATGTGGGCACGGCACACAGCGAAGTGAACCCCAACACTCGGGTGATGAACAGCCGCGGCATCTGGCTCTCGTACGTGCTGGCCATTGGACTCCTGCACGTCGTGCTCCTGAGCATCCCCTTTGTGAGCGTCCCTGTCGTCTGGACCCTCACCAACCTTATCCACAACCTGGTGAGAGAGAGCCTGCTTACTGTCTGCCTCCGACCATATGGGTTGTTCTGGGCCAAAGCTGAGAGATAGGCGGAGCTTGTCATGGGACAGGCAGCAGGTCCTGACAACATCTGTCACCAGAGCCCAGGCCCAGCTCTTATCTCTGCCTTGCTCCCCCTTGTGGGCCATAGCATACCTACAAGAATCAAATCTGCACATGGCCTGTGTCTCCAGGATGGGCTCTTTGTTGCATTTGGAGGACGGCCAACCGAGAGCTGAGACCTTGCTGAGGTTGCCCCAGGCCCAGGAATCTAGTGCAGAAATGTTTCTTTCCTAAGTTAGGATCTCAAAGCATGTTCTCTTGACTCTCTGCTCCCTAAAACCTGCTTCCTTGTACCCCACTTTTGAGCAGGCAGGGGTCTAGTCCTTCTTCCTTGGCTTGCTCCTTTTAGCTGGCACATAGAGACCCCAGTTGGGCTGGAGGGCAGCCGTGTATGCCTGTTCTGTAGCTAATTCCTCCCCTTATGCAGTCCCCATGTTCTCCACCGTGTGGGCTCCTGGGTGCTCTGTCGTATGTTGAGGCTGCCTGCCTGAGCCACTGCAGCAGAGGAGGGTGGCAGTCTATCTGGAGCTGCTTCTGTGTGTGAGAGGTGGGGAAGCCAGGCTGGGAGTTGACTTGCCTTTTGTGTTTTCTGATGAAGGCCCTTCCTTTCAGGGCATGTACATCTTCCTGCACACGGTCAAAGGGACACCCTTCGAGACTCCAGACCAGGGCAAAGCAAGGTTGCTGACCCACTGGGAACAGATGGACTATGGAGTCCAGTTTACGGCCTCTAGGAAGTTCTTGACCATCACACCTATTGTGCTGTGAGTGCTTTGGCTGTGGGAGATACCAGTAGGTGTGGTAAAGCTGGTGGCCTCAGTTGGGCTTAAACTTTGCCCAGCTCTGGCCCTTGGTGTAGGGATGAGCAAAGGGAAGGCAGTGACGTATTCTTGGGTTTCACACTGGGCCTTGAGTCTCCCTGGCCCTGACTCTCAACTCTGTGTGTATGAAACAGGCTCATAGGCCTGGGATACGCTGGGGATAGGTCAGGAATGCTTTGTTAGTGAGACTTGTCCTTCCACTTCTTATCTGGGACCATTATTTTTGTATCTCCCTACCCACCCCCCCAGGTACTTCCTCACCAGCTTCTACACCAAGTATGACCAAGTCCATTTCATACTCAACACTGTGTCCTTGATGAGTGTGCTCATCCCCAAGCTGCCCCAGCTCCATGGAGTCCGGATTTTTGGAATCAATAAGTACTGAGGTTGTAGCCCCTTCCCCAGCCAGCTTGGCAGGGGAAGGGTAGAAGGCCTTTGCTGTGATGCTGAAGACAGGAGTCTCTGGACACTGCCAGAGATGGGGGTGTGCCCTGGGCCTGGCTTCCCCCTCGCTTCCCCAGTAGCCGACTTGGAGTAGCTTGTAGTGGGGTTAGGGTGGGGCCCTTGGGCTCTAACCTGTTCTGAAGTTTTTGATCTTTTCCTTTTGCCTTTTGAATAGAGATGCCATGGGGGTGGTCATGAAAGGGGCTGGGCTTTCCGGCTGACTGTGGACCTGAGAAGTTGGGACAGGAAGCCAGGAAAAACCCCTGTTGGTTTGTTTACCCTCAGGCAGCCATAGCACTTTAGCCCCTGAGAAGGGGGCAGAGGAACGGTACGGCTTCTGCATTGTTTCCCTCAGTCTTTCAGTACATGGGGTGAAACTCGCTTTTGTATGTATTGGAAACACGTGTGCTGCACTGCCTCCACCCTTTAGGTAGAGCAGTCAGGCTTTGTTGACTTCCTTGCTACCCACCCTGGGTGAGCTGTGGGGGAGGGGGAAAGTTAGGAAAGGAAGATGGGGTTAGGGGACACCTGGTATAGAGGTGGGGGCCAGGTGCTGCCGCCCTGGTCTTGGGGAGAGGGGAGCTCTGAGCAGGGCTAGGGTGGGGTCTTAGAATGGTCAAGATAGCAGCAGCCGATACAGATCAGTGTAAAAAAAGAGCATCTGGGGAGAAGCCAGACCCAGCCTCCTTGGGGATATGGGCTGGAAGGAGAGCTGGTGTGGGGGGTTAATTTACCCACAGAATGACGGTGATGGGGAAGGGAGGCCTCTGTGGTTAGGAGCTCCTGGCTTGGTATGAGGGTGTGCACAGGCTGGAAGAGGCCTGTGAGTCCTCAGAAGCACAGGTCCAATTTGACACTTCCCTCAGCAGTGTATGAGGAAGCTTCTAGGGAGCAGCTTCCTCAGCCCTTTAACTTGTATTCTCATGTAGATTATGCCGGGGCAGTGCCTCTTGTGTGGCATACATGTAGGGGCCAGGAGGCCACCTCCACATGAGGTCAGTGGGCTCCACAGTGCTATAGGATCCCTGCCCAAACAGGGCACTAGTAGGGACAGCTGCAGGCACTGTCTCCTCAGCCCGAACAGAGGTGGGTCACAGAGCCTGAGACTAAGCTGGAGAGGGGCTGTCTTCTCCCCTCACTGGTTCCTTTGGAAAGGTGTGGGTACCTGAGCCCTCTCCCAGGGGCTGGAGGGAAGTCACTCACCTTGTTCTCTTCTCTTGACTCTCATTCTTAACCCCATGTATCATAGGGAACTTTCACCTTCTTTCTAAGCAAAGTGTGAATAGGATTTTTACGCCCTTTGTACAGTATTCTGAAAAATGAAATAAAGTGCAACATGTTCTGTTAACCACGTGTCTGGACTCTGCTTCCTGGTTGGGCCTGGGTGGGGGGAGTGGCAGTGTGGGCAGCAGCTCCTGCCTAGCAGTGGTGGGGATTCTGGGGCAGCCCAGGAGAAAAAGCCAAAGTGGGTGTGAGGAAGCTAGTGAAGGCCCTGGTTAGTCGGGGCAGAATCCCACTGTCTGTGCCTTGCCCTGCTGTTCCTCTGATTGGATTTGAGCCTCTGACTTCCCAGGCCTGGCTGGGGGAATTGGGGCTTGGTGGCCAGGAAAGTCAATCCAGACACGGCTTACAAATGGAATGGGTAGGGGGTTACTGCTGGTGCTCTGGCATTGTCTGACCTCCCTTCCCACCTAAGTCGTTCCCAGTTGGTTCCTGGTGGGGAGGGCTGCCTATCCTCTCCTGGCTTTTGTGCCGCCTCCTGCTAGGATGAGTAGGAGGGGAAGAGGGGTCCCCATGGCTTTTTGCTAGCATAGCTGGGAGAGGGAGGAATCCTTATCTCCTGAGGGCACTGGCTGCTCAGGCTGTTCTGTGCAGTATTATCTGCTGCTCACTGGCCAGGTACAAAGTTCCAGGCAGGCAGAGGAGCTCTTCCCAGCACCCTGGCTCTGTGGTCCTGGACCAACATCATGGTGTTCTTGGAGTGAGGGAAAGCATGACCTACTAGTCTAGCTATACTGTCCCCTCTTCAAATAGGGACTATGATGTTGGGAGAAGTGTGCTACTAGGCTCAGTCTTGGGAGTGGGACCAATCTACTTGCTTCCTTGGCCTTTAAGCCAGTCAGGGTGAAGTGCCAGGGTACCTGGACAATGATCTTTGTTCAGATGCCAACTCCTCTACTTAGAGCTGTGTGGTCTTACCTAGTTGCTTCTCTTGAGTTCAGTCTTCTGTTGATGAGGTGAGTGCCTCTCTGGGCTGTTGTGGGCATGAGCACGGTGCCTGGGGTGTAGCTAGCAGTTGAGTAACTATATTACAATCAATATCATCGTCACNTCCTTCCATGTGCTTTTGAACAGAGGGATGGGGAGGCCAGAAGATAGGTTGGGCTCACACTAGCAGTTACCTCTGAGGGAGGAGAAGGTGGATGAAGAAAAGATTGGTGGCATCCAGATAGGGAAGGTCTGAGGAGGGAGCACATGGAAATGTGTCATATTGGGGGAGGCTGAGTACGTACTGGACCAGCCTGACTCCTATAGATGTTTGCTGCAGTTTTTTTTTTGGGTCTTCATTGTTGCCTCCCGTACTATGGCATTTCCTAGCTGGCCCTGAAGTCATTTTTGTATCCTTGGTACAGCCATGGCTATTACCTCTCTTAGTTGGAACCCACTCATTCCAATTCAGCTCACTGGATTGTACAATCCATTATGTCATTCTCCGGCCCAACTCACTTAGCCCATGTATCAGAATCTCTCACTAATGTGGTGTTATTTTATTTGTTCATCCCAATAACGCTTATCTGAGGATTAGAGGAAAAAGCCAGCTACTATATTAAACACAGAAGTCAGGCAATAGTAGCACATGCTTTTAATCCTAGCATTAGGGAGGCAGAGATTCATCTGCATCTCTGAGTTCAAGGTCACACGGAACAGAGCCAGGCGTGGTGGCACACACCTTTAAATTCCAGCACTAGTTAACCACAGAGGTCTGGAGTTCTATACAGACAGACAGGAAGTGATAGAACTGGGTGGAAAGAGGAAGTGAGATGGCAGGGCACAGAAAGGATATAGGTGTGGGTATACAGGAAGTAGGTCTCTCATTGGCTGAAGATTTCCAAGTGGTAAGAACATGGCTGGCTGGCTGGCTTCTTTCTGCTTCTGTGATCTCTGAGTTTTTACTCCAATATCTGGCTCTGGGTTTCTTATTAATAAGATTGTTTAGAAATTCAGCTTACATCTGGCACCCAACGTGGGGCCCAAACCCATGACCCTGAGATTGAAGAGTCTTATGCTCTACTGACTGAGCTTCTGAGGTATCAGGGACTGGAACCTGAAAATAAATCTACTCAAA
>LZPO01027390.1:322017-332267 GCA_001675575.1 Neotoma lepida | reverse complement strand
TTTTCAAGACAGAGTTTTGGCCTCGAACTCACAGAGATCTACCTGCCTCTGCCTCCTGAGTGCTGGGATTAAAGGCGTGTGCCACTACCTCCTGGCCATGAATACAATTCTTAAAAAAAGAAACACAATGCTTGAAAAGTGTTCAACAGCCTTAACTATCAGGAAAATGCAAATTAAAACTGCTTCTTCAGTCCCTCTTGCCCTGTTAGATGGGTAAGCATCAAGAAAACAAATGACAAGAAATGCTGGTGGCAGTGTGAAGAAAAAAAGAGCTACATTCATCGATGGAGGGAATGTAACTTTTGAAACCACCGGGGAGGGCACTATGGAGGTTTGTCTAAAACCTAAAATGTCCCAGAAACCTAGGACCCAGCCAGCTACATCATCTTTGAGAGTATACCTGAAGGATTCTAAGCCAACATATCACACAGACTTTTGCACATCAGTGTTTAGTGCTTCACTCTTCACAGGACCTAAGAAATGGAATGAGTCTAGATGTNCATCAGTATATGAGTGGATAAAGAAAACGTAGTACATACATACTATGGGGTTTTGTGCAGCTGTAAAGAAAAATGAGATACAAAAAACAGACGTAAAAAATAGGCTGGGCACAGAGGCACACACCTTTAATTCCAGCACTCTGGAGACAGAGGCAAGAGGATCTCTCTGAGTTCAAGGCCAGCCTTGTCTACATAGCAAGCTCCAGGGCAGCCAGGGCTGCATAGAGAGACTCTGCTCAAAAAAAACTAAACTAAACACACACACATACACACAGTCACACTCTCATACTCTCACATACACACATAATTGTGTGCACACACATACATACACATGCACACCACATGTGCACACACATACACATACACACACACGCACAGAACCTGGCACTGGAGGATGTGTTAACTCTGTCTTCCTTCAAGGTAACCATTGGACTCAGATTTTGCCTTGGGTGAGCCTAGGGTTCCTGGTTTGAGGAGTTTCCCCAATATGGAAGGCATATATTTTAAGTAAATCACAAGTCAAGGGAAAATCTAATATAAATTGTAAGGTTTTTGGTTTTTTGTACTTAATGGTACTAAAATATACATATAAAATCTGTGGGGGTAAGCTAAGACCATTTTTAAAAACAGAAAAATATGAATTGCCCTAATTATTTATATTAGAAGAAAAAAAATCAGGGCTACAGCCTGGGGAGGTGGGTCAGTAATTAAAGCACTGGCCACACAAGCAAGTAATAGGACTGGAATCCAAATCCCCAGAATGCAAGCAAATGCCATTTCAGGTGTGGTGACCACCTGGATTGCAGCTTTGGAAGGGGAACCTGGAGTAAGACCAGCTACATCCATTAGCTCTAGGTTTGATTGAGAGACCCTGCCTCAGAAATGGTGGTGAAGGATGATTTGAGAGTCTGAGTAATAATGGCCCAAGCTAACAAGTGGTCGAAGGAAGATGCAGGTCAGCCTCCCTCATTAACTTAGAGGAAAAAGCAGAAAAAAGAATGTATCTTTACTAATCTGGGGTTTCGATCTGGTTTAACATTGTAGATTTTAGCCCATTCCCAATTTAAACTGGGCATGGTGGCTCATTCCTGTAATCCCAGCACTCAGGATGCAGGCTGGAGGATTTCAGCCAATACCAGGCCAGCTGGGGCTACATGGAGAGACTCTCTTAAAACAACAAAATAAACCAAAGAGAAACTTAAGAAGGAAAATGATATGATCATTTCAATAGAAATGAAAAAGTACTCTGTAAAATTCAGTATGTTCTCATTTCCTAGAAGACCAGGAACACACACACAGGCACCGCTTTAATCTGATCAGAGCACATGAAAACACAGGGTAAGCAAAGGCGCAACAGAGGAAGTGCTTCTTTTTCTTTCTTTTTTAAGATTTATTTATTATGTATACAGAAGAGGGCACCAGACCTCATTACAGATGGTTGTGAGCCACCATGTGGTTGCTGGGAATTGAACTCAGGACCTCTGGAAGAACAGTCAGTGCTCTTAACCTCTGAGCCACCTCTCCAGCCCCTGAGGAAGTGCTTCTGTGCGTTCTCCCTGGGCTGCGAAAAATGGGTGTGCCCACCGTCTCCACTTCACACTGTACAGGACAGGGAGCAAGAACAGGACGGCAAGAAAAAGGGGCCAAGTAGGTGAGACATAAAGGAGGAGGCAGAGGAGGAGAACACCATATTGCTTCAGGATGATCAAATATATGCATCAAAACTTCAGATTTACAGATAAATTATGAAAATAAAATATCCCAGTATTTTGATAGAATCAATATTTACTAGATAGATCGCCAGTAAATGCAAAAGAAAATTTGTATAATATGCAATACTTAGGAAAGTATCAGACAAAGGGTATAAAAGAGCTCTACTCCCTTGTTAATATGAGAGATCTTAGAAAAGATTAAATGAAAGTTAAATATAATACTGAAGAATTAGAAGATAATATTGTAAGAATGTTGATTTTTCTCACAGTAATTTACAGATTANTATATCCCAATGGTTGTCTGTCTGATTTGAAAATGCAAAGGATTAAAACCAGCCATGATATTTAAAAAGAATACTGATTTATTTATTTTTATTTTTGTATATGTATGTGTGCCTGCATAAGCTCAGGTGCACCATGTGTGTGCAGTACCTATGGAGGCCAGAAGAGGGTGTTGCATTCCCTGGTGCTGGTGTGTTACAGGAGATTGTGGGCTGCCTGACACCGGTTCTTTGAACTGAACCCAGGTCTTCTGTGAACTGAACCCCAAGACCTCTGCAAGAGCAGTAAGTGCTCTTAACAGCTGAGTCATCTCTCCAACCCCAGCCATGATAGTCTTCAAAGAGNACAAAGTAGAAAAACTTGTTCCACTAGATTAAAGACTGATTATAAAACTTATATTTTAGTGTGACGTTGGAGCTGCTGTAGACAAAAACAAAAACAGATGAGATACCTCAGAAATGGATCCCATGTGTACAAGGACATCTGACATATGAGAGAAGAATGACAAGATTAGTGGGAAAGGCTAGTGCCAGGACAATGGGACAACCACAGAGGTAATTACTGAGTGTCCATCCCTTCACACAATATTAACTCCAGAAGCACTTTGAATCAACGTGTAAACGGCAAAAATGTAATTATAGTAACATCAAAACTTCAGTTTCATCAAAATATATCACAAGCGGGGTAGAGGCAGCACAGAATGAGAGATATTGCTTAAACCAACTCCAGGTGGTGGGAGGCAGAGGCAGGCGGATCTCTGTGAGTTCNAGGCCAGCCTGGTCTACAGATCGAGTTCCAGGACAGGCTCCAAAGCTACACAGAGAAACCCTGTCTCGAAAAAAGCCAAAACCAAACCAAACAGAAACAAAAATGCACCTTTCGGAGACTGCCATCTAGGACATGAGGGCACTTGTACAGGTAACAACAACAACAAAAAAGACCCACTAGAAAACTATGTGAGGGATTCCAACAGCACTATTTTTACAGTTTATATGTAAAATGTCCTCTACGTTCATGTGTTTGGAAACCTCATCTCCAGTTGGACGCATTGTTTTTGAGGCTGTAGAAGTACTGGGATGGAGGACCTAGGTCCTGACACAGGCCACATCGGATAAGGCCTTGAGGGTGACAGCTTAGCTGTGCCTCCAGCCTCTGCTTCCTGATCCCACAAAATGTGCATAAGTTACTTAGCAAACTTCTGCTGCCCTGGGCGGAGCTACTCCAACTGCTACATCTTCCCTACCACGATGGACTGACAGCTCCTAAGCCAGGAGCCACAAACTTTCATAAGACACAAGCTAGTACAACCAATTGAATAACAGTTTAGATTATACATGAAAGAGTTGTCTTTACTTTGGCAGTGGGTAGCTCGGTGTTTACTGGATGTGCTAGCTAGTTTTACGACAACTTGATACAGGCTAGAGTCATCAGAGAAGGAGTCTCAACTGAGAAAATGCCTCCATAAGATCAGGCTGTAGGCAAGTCTGGAGGGCATTTCCTTAATCAGTGACTGATATAGGAGGGCCCAGCCCACTGTGGGTGCCACCCCTCGGCTAGCGGTCTTGGGTTCTATCTATAAGAAAGCAGGCTGAGCAAGCCATGGGGAGCAAGCCAGTAAACAGCAACCCTCCATGGCCTCTGCATCAGCTCCTGCCTCCAGGTTTCTACCCTGCTTTCGATGATCAACTGTTCTATGGAACTGTGAGTGAAATCAACCCTTTCCTCCCTAAGTTGCTTTTGGTAATGGTGTTATCACAGAAATAATAACCTGAGGGGCTCTCTGCATGTGTCATGAAGAGGTGAGAATGAAAACTTAGTTCAGATTGACTTCTTCAACCTGGATTAAGACTTCAGGGAGGGGGCTGGAGAGATGGCTCAGAGGTTAAGAGCATTGGCTCCTCTTCCAGAGGACCCAGGTTCAATCTCAGCATCCACACGGCAGCTCACAACTGTCTGTAACTCCAGTTCTGGGGAATCCAACATCCTCAAACACAGACATACATGTAAGGAAAAAACTGATGCACATAAAATAAAAATAAATAAATAAAAATAAATAAATAAATAAATAAAAATAAAAGACTGGGAGTCTGAAGCCAGGCAGTTTATTGCCAGTATATTTAAACACAGTATAATTTGGAAAAAAAGTTTCCTGGTGTAAACCCCCAGTGCACAGGAAAGCATAATTACATCAAAACTCAACTCAAGGCATATGTCATTTCTTTCAAGAAGATGGAGATAGGCTACCTGTACTAGCTTAAGAGCCTAGGGAAGGAGCTGTCCTGGTCTTGGTCATACAGATAGCTTAGAGGTCATCTGAATCACCTCTGGTCCTGTTGTGGGAGCTTGGAGAGCCCCTGGCTGTAAGGGTCATTTAGATTACTAGCCACTTCCAGTTCNGGTTTTGGAACTTGATATGGCCTGGCCCAACAGATAATGAAGACTACCAGGCTGTTAATCACTTGCACTGACCTGGAACTGGAGTTAGGGATGGTTGTGAACCACAGTGTGGGTGCTGAGNATTGATTGAACCTGGGTGCAAGCGCAGCTGAGCCATCTCTCCAGCCTGAAATTATGTTCTTCCAAGTTTGTATGATTAGTAATTTTCTTTTACTTCAATGGTATTTTGCCTATGGCCAGAAAATTTCACTGAAGTATTTCACTAAATTATTTGAACTAAGTAAATGCATTAATATTTTTTAGTGGTTTCAAGCAAAAACATCCACAAGACAGAAAGGTAAGACTCCCACAATTAAAGCTTAAGCCTTTTAACACTGCAGACAATCAGATTAGACCAAACAAATGGGATCCAAATGGTCCTTTATCATTAATAATCTACTAATGTTGGAAAATACCCTTGTAGCAGTACAAAGTACAAAACATTATGTAACAGTGATGTTTGGTAGATAACAGTTATGTGATATTCGACTTCTGAGCCCTACAAAGAGACACAGACTCAAGATGATAGAGGGCTGGGACTTTTCCAATACTACACTGTGAGGATGATGTTACNGTATCTTTTTCATTGACTAAGGTGAAGATGCAACTTTGTTGCCATTTCAGGACCTTTTAATGCTGATGAAAGAGAAGATGTCCATCACTGAACTTAATTACTGTTCTACCATTCAACATACCCTTCATATTTTGCTATATTATATTTAAATGGGTTATTTTGGATTAGGGAGTTGTGGGCGGGGAATGTCACTCAGTAAACCACCAGGAAACAGTTTCAAAGCTCAAAATAAACAGTGAGTAGGGGGAACCAAAAGTTTACTTCTGGATGCAGACTCAGTTTCTTTAATTCATTATAACTATCAAAGTAGGGGGATTCAGGCCTGGCATGGATTTAGGATTTAGGAGATAGAGGAAAAGAGGCTTAGGAAATCAAAGTAATCCTTAGTTACAAGTCTGAGGTTAGCTTAGGCTACATGAGACCATGTCTCAAAAGATCAAATAACAACATCACGAAAAACAAAGTAAAGATTGCTAAGGAGATATCTAAGTAGGTAAAGTGTTTGCTGATCAAGTAAGAGGATCCTAGTCTGGTACCCAGAACCCATGTAAGAAAGCGAAATGATGGCAGCTAGAGAGATGGCTCAGTGGTTAGGAGCATTTGTTGCTTTTGCAGAGGACCACAGTTTGGTTCCCAGAACCCATGCTGACTGACTCACAACTGCCTGTAAGTCCACTTCCAGAGGAGACAAAGAACGCCCTCTTCTGGCCTCTGGAGCATCCATACTGACATGTGCATGCACACACAGATAAAAACAAAAGAAAGTAAACAAACATCTATAAATACACAGCTGAGTGTGTGGCATGTGCTTGTAATCCCAGTGCCATAGAAATGGAGACAGGAGGATCCCTGGGTCTTGCCAGACAGCCAGTCTAGGTGAATTGGCAANCCCCAGGTCCTAGTGAGAAGATGTGGTTTCAAATACAACACAATGCAACAAAACAAAAGAACCCAAGGTAGGTAGCAGCAAGAACAGTATGTGAGGCTGACTTCTGGTATCTATAAGCATGCATACACATGTGTACCAGAAGGCACATGAACACCCACACACTCTCGCTCACATACACACACTCACATACATGCACACCACAAACTCCAACAAAGACGATTCAAAGGCAGCATGAGGATGTTCCTGCTCATAAGTTTATTATTAAATAGGAATTACAGGCCGGGTGGTGGTGGCACACACCTTTAATCCCAGCACTCGGGAGGCAGAGGCAGGCGGATCTCTNNNAGTTCGAGGCCAGCCTGGGCTACCGAGTGAGTTCCAGGAAAGGCACCAAAGCTACACAGAGAAACCCTGTCTCGAAAAACAAAACAAAACAAAACAAAACAAAACAAAAACAAAAAAAAAGGAATTACAGGAATTACAGGCTGGCCTGCAACTTTCTGTGCAGCTCAGATTGTCCTCAACCCCACTGCCACCATCCTGCCTATGCCTCTCAAGTGCTGGGATTACAGGTGTGAACTACCACATTTAATACATTNTACAACAATGAAGTTTTAATATAAATGACAACAGAACGTGATTGCTTGATAAAATCAGCAATGGAGGGGGACAAGAAAGAAAGTGATGGGCAGGCAGTACTACTCTAAGTAAGTACTTGGGAAGAACAGAAGGGAAAGCGGCTGTGGTGGCCTAATTTCATAATCCCAGCAACCAGACGGCTGAGGCAGGAAGACTGCAGTGAGTCCAAGGCCAGCCTGGGCTAAGAGTAAGCTGGTGTCTCCAAAACACATACACATAAAAGAACAAAAGGAAGGAGGGAAGGAGGGGAGAGGAAGGAAGAGAGGGAAGAGGGAGGGATTCTACACACGAGGATGTCCAGGAGGCAGCAAATGAGTCTAGTAAGAGGAAGGGGCTCAAGCTGAGGTTTTTAGATTTTTTAGGCTCCCCCCACAACAGTCTCATGCAGCACAGGCTGTCCTTGAACTCCTCCTGAGTGCTGGGACTGCAGATGTGTGTACCATGATGCCTGGCTGTGAGAGAAATAATAGGTTTCATCCAGTACGTCTGTCAGTGTGGAAATGGCAACAGCCAGAGCCGACCATGCAAGGCTTTGACTACCAAGTTTGGAATTTGACCCTTTATGACTTCATTCTCCATGATTTCTCCTTATTTACTGCTTTTTAATTTTTCTCTGGTTCTAGGAAGTGAATCCAGATCCTGGCCCATAAGAGGCTAGCACTAGCACTCTGCCATGGAGTTACATCCCTGACTCCCTTAGTGCTCTTCCTTAGGAGGCTTTTTAGACATATCTTTCATAACTGCCTCCTCAAGAAATTTTAATACAAGTTGACTCTGAATTATTTACAAGGCAAAATTACTAAAAATTTAATGATAAGCTAGTTAGTTATCATGACTACTGCTAGTTATTAGCTATCAAATTTTTCCAGCTGCATTTTACAAAATGTAAGTCAGTAGATGTTGTAACTCAAAAATGATTGACTTCATTTGCTTAGCACTGAGAAGGTCATAGCCAGTTTGACATCCTGTACACACCTCTTCAACAGAACTGCCTTTGTTCAGTGAGTTTAAAATGCCTAGAAACAAAAAAAGTCAAAGCACTGCGGTCTCAGAGCAACACTAAGTGGCAACCTTGTAAACACAGAGGCAGAGACACCTAGAAAGCCACCACAGGATATGCAAGCAAAGTGGGTAAAAGGCAGTTGCCAGGACATGATGGAAGGAAAGCTATTGTTTTTTGCATCCAGGGATATGTCTCAGTGGTAGAGTACTTACTTGCCTAGTGTCTTAGTTAGGGTTTCTACAGCTGTGAAGAGACACCATGACCATGGCAACTCTTATAAAAGAAAACATTTAATTGGGGTGGCTTACAGTTTCAGAGGTTTACTCCATTATTGTCATGGTGGGACATGGTGGCATGCAAGCAGACATGGTGCTGGAGAAGGAGCTGAGAGTTCTACATCTTAATCCATAGGCAACAGGAAGTAGACTGTGACACTTGGCATAGCTTGAGTATAGGAGATCTCAAAGCTCACCCCTACAGTGACACACTTCCTCCAACAAGGCCACACCCACTCCAACAAAGCCATACCTTCTAATAGTGCCACTCCCTTTGGGGGCCATTTTCTTTCAAACCACTATACCTACTATATATGAGGCCTTGGGTTCCATCCCTAGCATTGCCAAACAAACAAATGCTATCCCAAACCAAACCAGACCAAACAAACAAGCAGAAGACCAACAATGAAGCAAAATGATCACAAAATTTTCCAAAACCCATAAAGCTACTGTCTTTTGAGAAAGATAAAGTATTCAGAGAAAAACTTATATACAATGACTAGGAAGGGTTTAGTCAAATACACAAATCTGATCCAATGTTTGTAAATTTTGTTGGGAGAAGGTGTGAGACAGAGTCTCAATCTGTAGCACAGGGTGCTCGGGAATCCACGTGTAGCCTAGGCTGGTCTTGAACTTGTGGTAATCTTTCTGAGTTAATGTAATTCATTGCATTAACAGGCTAAAGGAAAATCATATGACCATATCAATAAGTGCAGAATTACTAGTATAATACTGAAGAACACTAGTCCAATTAGGCTGTGATTGGTATCCACAAGTCAAGACAGCACAGTACTAAGGACAGACAAGTGGACAGTGAAGCAGAGATTTATTAAAATGAAAAATTATGCTCTGTGAGCCAAAGCGTGAAAGGAATGAAGCATTAAACTCCAGAAAGAGCAAAAATCTTTGTAAAAGCATCTAAAACTCTGTACCCAGAATATACAAAGAAATTCTAGAACACAACACAAAGACAGACAATCCAATTAAAAAATGGCAAAAAATCTGGACACCAAATAATAATTAACAAACACAAACAGAGAGCAAGTGACCATACAAAAAGATGCTCAGTATCAGACGGCTTGAGAGAATTTGGGAATTAAAACAAAAATGAAATACCCACTCCCTCTGTTAGAGTAGTCATTCCCCACCCCAAAACTGACAGTACCAAATGCTGGTGAGGAGACCATGAAATGGTAAACGACTTTGGTTGGCAGTATGCTTGTCTCTTACAAAACTAGACACATCATACCATCTTAGCCAATAACCACATTTCTAAGTATTAACTGAGCTGAAAACTATATCTACACAAAAATTTGCACACAGATGTTCATGGCAGCTGTATTTATACCATGGAAGAAATTACTCAGCAGTAAAAATAAGTTATCAGGTCATAAAAAGACATAAAGGAACCTAAAATGCATAGTGCTGAGTGAAAAGAAGCCAATCTGAAGAGCCAATGCATTGTATAATCCCAACTACATGGCATTTAGGAAAAGGTAAAACTATAAAGACAATAAAAAGATGGCCAGACAGTGGTGGCGCACGCCTTTAATCCCAGCACTTAGGAGGCAGATTCAGGCNGATCTCTGTGGTTCTAGGCTAGCCTGGTCTATGGAGTAAGTTCCAGGGCAGAGATACCCAGTCTTGAAAAACAAAACAAAACAACAACAAAAAGAAGACGCTGATGAGGAGTTGCCAGGGACTCAAGACTGAGGAAGCAGAGAGGCGCGAGAGAAACACAGTGGATTTTTAGTGTGGTGAAACCATTTTATATGAAGCCAAATGTTGACTACATCACTATGNCTTTGCCCAAACCTACATCATGAAGAATAAAACCTTAATGTGAACCATGGATTACAGTGAATGCTAATAGAGAGAATGTGTGGGGGAGGACAAGTAGACATGGAGGGATATGTGGAGCTATGTATCACTTGTTTCTT
>LZPO01027390.1:305047-316300 GCA_001675575.1 Neotoma lepida | reverse complement strand
AAAGATTTATTTATTTATTATGTATACAGAAGAGGGCACCAGATCTCATTACAGATGGTTGTGAGCCACCATGTGGTTGCTGGGACTTGAACTCAGGACCTCTGGAAGAACAATCAGTGCTCTTAACCTCTGAGCCATCTCTCCAGCCCCGGCCATTTTCTTTCAAACCACCACAGGTACTATTACAAAAAAATACATACTGACATAGCAGCAATCTCTGTTTAAAAGACCAAAGCAGGCTGGTAGGATGGTTCAGTGGGTAAAGGTGCTTGCCATCAAGTCTGACGACCTGAGTTCCATCCTGAAACCCACATAGTGGAAGGAGAGAACTGACCCCAGCAGTTTGTCAAGGAACTTATCTCTCTGTGTTGTAACTATTTCTCCATAATAAAAACATTTGAGGGGCTATAGAGATGGCTCAGTGGTAAAGGCACCTGCCAGTAACCAGATGACCTGCTCTGATTCCTGGAACCCACACAGAGGAAGAAGAATCAATTCCTGACAGTTATCTTCTGACTCTCACATGTGTGCTATAGCATGTGTGTAACACACATCATTTTTTTTTTTTGAGACAAGGTTTCTTTTGTGTAACCCTAGGTGTCCTGGAACTAGCTCCGTAGACAAGGTTGGTTTCGAACTCATAGAGCCTCCCAAGTGCTGGGATTAAAGTGTGTACCACCACTGCCTGGCCACAAACATAATTTTGAAAATTTAGAAGGAATAAACTTAAATTATTCTTTAAAAAACTTGAGCAGTATTGTTGTTTCATATGTATTGATATATACATACACACACACACACACACACACATATATACTGTGTGTGCATGGGCGAGTGTGCTCGCATGTATGTATACATATGTAGGTGCATGCATTCCATGGTTTGCATGTGGAGGTCAGAGGACAACCTGAGATGAATTCTTGAAGAATTTTTTTTCTTTTGAGATACGTTTTCATGTAGCCCAGGCTGGCCTTGAACTCACTGTGTAGCTGAAGATGACCTTGAACTCCTATTAATAAGACAAAGTATTTACCAAAAGCTTTCTAGGTCACTCAAGTACTTTCCCCTCATGATGAGAGCTCACCTTGAGGATGTTACGATTAGTAGNGTCTTCACAGTCTGAAGAGTTGTTGCATACACTTTTCCAGCCTGGTGCAAAAGGATTCACTGGAGAGGAAAACATGACAGGTACACACAGGCTTCTAAAAGTGTCGAGCACTTTAGTAAAGCCCCAAACACTCTGGTTGGTGTGCAGGCACATGTACATTTAACCCAGCCATCTGATCAGAACAGTAAAGTTAGGCATACAGTTTGAATAACCCATGCACTGTGACTTTACTCCATCTGGGGGCTAATGCAAGTAACTACAAGACTTGAAAATGAAAATAGATGGGGTTTGGTTACTCCCTCTTAAGTCCTCAAAAATAAAAATAAAAAAAAACCAATAAAACATCATTTCTAAAATTGCATAGGTAAAGGTTATGTTAATAAAATGGTACTGACTTTAAATAATAAACAATATATTATATTTGAAGGTAAGTGACTAGTCTGCCGACTTTTAAACCTCAACCAGGCAACAGTATATATTAGTGCTTAGCAAATACTTTAAACCTGTTATTTATGAGACCTCTCATATTTACATGGCAATGAATTTTATAATCTATCATGGTTTTTGACTACAGATATAAAATTAATGTTGTAAAACTGTTTCACCTTGAAAGGCTATGAATAGCTCATACACGAAGTCACGGTCTGGAATTTTAACAGAATGGCACTTATATGATGGTTCTATGACATGGCACAACAAATCAGAGATTAAATTATCCAAGATTTTCTTCAGCACTCTAAAGAGCAGGTCATTATATCTTCCTACACAAGATTTTGTGGTAAAACGCACAGCCATGTGGTAAGAATAATCAGGTTCCCGATAGGCTTTAGAAAAAGGTGAGAAGAAAAACAATCGTGCCTTGCATTAATTTCTGCTATTAAAAAATTTCAAAAACATGTAGTACTTAAACATCATTAATCTTGAAAATCAGTTTAGAAAATTTACTTATCTAAGAAAATATTCCATAAGTCTGTTTACAAAATACATATAACTAAAAATTTTAATAAAAAATGTCCTTGTCATTTGATGTCTACCTTCTTAAGAGAAGTAGCTTCTGTGAGATGGCAATACAGGTAAGTTAATAGTATCAAGAAAACACTGGAGCTGGAGAGACAGCTCAACAGTTAAAAGCTGTGGTGCCCAGCACCCACATCAGGTGGCTGATACCTGCCTAGAATTCCATCTCCAGGTCATCAAATGCCCTTTTCTGGACTCTGCTGGTACCTGCACTCATATGCACATAATTCACACATACACACATAGACATATAATAATAAATCTTAAAAATGTAAGAATGTTTTTGGGGGGCTGGAGAGATGGCTCAGAGGTTAAGAGCACTGGCTGCTCTTCCAGAGGTCCTGAGTTCAATTCCCAGCAACCACATGGTGGCTCACAACCATCTGTAATGAGATCTGATGCCCTCTTCTGGTGTGCAGGCATACATATAGGCAGAACACTATATACATAATAAATAAATCTTTAAAAAAAGAAAGAATGTTTTTGGGGGACTGGANAAATGGCTCATGTGCTTCTATAATTTATATTATAAGTATATAATATATTGTTACCAAAGATCATAAAGTCATATCTCTTCTTTATTGCAGTTTCTTCTTGGGTTTCTGCTTTGACAGTCTTATAGGTAAGAGTACATGTGTAAAGTCCAGATAATGACTCCGTAAAATTATTCACCATCAGTTTTCCTGTGTTTGTTATATTTATTTGGCTATTCCCTAATCAGAAAGAGGAAATTACTTGGTTACTTAACAGGTAATTTAAACATTATTATAGTAAACTCAGTACTATAAACAAACATGCCAAAAAAATCAAAATTAATAGACTATTTCAACTTCAAAAACCCAATAAAAAATTTTTAAGACAGAGTATCAATGTATAGCCCTGGCTGGCCTGGAACTCATGGAGATGCTGCCTGCCTCCACCTTCGGAGTGCTGGGATTAAAGGAGTGTAGCACTATGCCCAACAGTACAGAACAAAATCTTAATTGTCATATTACTCTACGGAAAAACTACATAAACTGGGTATTCTTGTGAAATCTATGTTAATTTATTTATTGGCATCTAGTTTTGACTGATTTATGCCAGTAATTCAGTAAACTATATATACATACATATATATTTACATAAGACACAAATTAATAATGCTGATCTCCCAAAGTACTCTTCTAACATGAAAAATTACATATTATCTCATATTACTGGTGTTTCATGGGTAAACTTTAGTAATTATGAAAATTTTTGAGTAGCTTTGGGAAGTAAGGTACAAAAATATCTTCCTGAGGGTAGCAGGACAGTACAGTGGAAGAGTGCTTGAGAGGGAGACTCTGGATTCAATTCCAAGCACTGGGGAAAAAATAACAAAAAAACTGTCTCTTTGGTTAGCTCAGGCTACCTTCAAACTTGTAACCCTCCTGTCTCAGTCTCTTGAGTGTTTTGATCACAGGCCTGTGCTATGCTTTGGATCTGCTTTAGTTTTTGCATAGGAAGAACTTAAGTCATAGGCCAAGAAAAATTTCAATTTGTCTAAATGTTGAGCAAATTTAATTACAGTTAAAATTAAATTTATTGGGGATGGAAAGTTTGCCCAGTGTTTAAGAGCACTGGTTGCTCTTGCAGAGGACCTGGACTCTGTTCCCAGGCCCACACGGTGGCTCACACCTTTAGTAACTCAGCTCCATTGGATCCAATGCCCTCTTCTGACCTCCAAGCGCATCAGCATGCGTGTAGTATACATACACGCATGCAGGCAAAAAAATAAAATGCAAATAAAAATAATTTAATAAATGTTTTAAATTTGTTCTTTTCAACAATGACAGCACTTTTAAAAAACAGTGTTCACATCATTAAAATATATTAAATAATTTACCTGTTAATGTATTTTCATTTGGCCCAATCCATAAGTAGGTGGGGTCCACTGTTTCTTTACTAGCACGATTAACATCCATACAAATAAGAACAGGGCTATCTTGATGTAACTTTACGTATATTTTCACTGTGACAAAATAAATTTTTGCATAACTACAGTATACAACAAAATAAAGACACACTCCTATTGCTTTGTCCCAATGACACCAATTTATTCTTTCTGGGTTTCAGTACTTAAAAAGTGGTCATCACATGTTGGATGCTAGTTGTCATTTAGAATGAAGTCATTTTTGCTTCTCATGGTAAGTCTTTAACCTGCACCTTGTTGGTCATTATACACACACACACACACACACACACACACACACGTGTGCGCGCACACACACACACACACAGAAATATATATATAAAATTCTGTGACAGTCTATTATAATGTACGTAAGTTCCTTACAATGTACACATTCATAAATAGCTCCAATAATTGTTTGAAGGGATCGTGGAATTAATGTTCAGAGGACGTGAGCTTGACTGACAAACTATTTCAAAACTGAAAACTTGGTATTTCACCTGCGCATCCTGTTGTCTCGGGAAGAGCTTACTAGGAAGGTGTTCTGCGGAGACCTATGCTAGCAGCAGTGACAGTACGTTATCTCACAANAGCTTTATTTTAAGGCCCAGTCATTGCAAGGGTCTAAATCTATAAAGGCTATCGTACAATTTGGTGGTATAGTTGTGGCGTTGGGAAGAGAAAGGCCTTAAATGTGNAGGTGGCTTTACAATACAATGAGGTGGCTCCAATTTATCTCTAAATTCTTCCTGAGTGTAGAAAAGTTAAACTACGGAGAGTAACATTGGAGCTGGGGCTTGATGAATGAGCAGAGCTGGTTAATACAAGCAGAGACGAGCCTTCCAGAGGAACGTCCACCCCACTAAGTAGCTTCACCCATTACAAAGCAGAAGTATTTGGAAGAGGTGGCATCAGAGCCTAGACCTGCGATGAATACTGGGACAGAAGCCTAGCGTTGCTTTGAGGACGAAATGATGTGCAAACTTCCCGAACTGCAGAGTACAGAGCAGACGACATACTGGCTCTCTCTCTTTTTCTCTCCAGGGAAGAACCTAAGCAGGTGTACGGCATCCCCAGCTCTGGGGACAGGCCTTGCGTGGGAAGAGGCACTTATTACCTGGATGTCCTACCGTGCCGTAAACAAAGCCTTTCTGACTGAATAAAGAGGAACGTTGCGATCCAACTGCGGAGGAAATAAAACCTCTGACTTATTAGTGTTTAGAGGACCCAGGGTTGAGCAGGGAGCAGGGCGAGGGGAGGCGTAGGAGAGGCGGGGCGGGGAACTTCAGGCCGAGGGGAGGAGCCTGCGGGCCAAGCCCCACCTCCTAGGAGAGACCAGAGCACCGCGGAGAGGAGGGCCCACGCGAGCATCACGGCTCAGGCTCTAGCGGCGACAGCTGGGTTCCCTCCTACCTCAGGCCAGGCCCAACGCCTCCCCATCGCTCCTCTACAGAGCGAAGCAAACCGCCGAGGGCATTGCCCCTACCGGTCCGTGGCTACCACGGGGGCGGGGGCGCCCGAGGGCGCCTGAGTGTTCCGGCTTGGCGCGGGGGGCGGGGCGATCAGCGGAAGGCGAGCCCCGCCTCCTGGCGCAGGCGCAAGTAGCAAGGGCCAAGCACGTCGCACTTCGCGTCGGGTACCATGTTCCCGCGCTCTAGCTCTAGTCTGCCTGGTCGTGTGAAGAGCGAGTAAAGGAAACGAGCTCAAGACTTCTGGGGACTTCCTCAGACTAGGGTCTAAAGGAACTGACGTGAGAACACAGTGAGTTCCTAGGACCGTGGTGGCGCCGAGCAGCCCGAGGATGCTATCGCTTGGGGATCTGAAGAAGGGAGAAGTTTGTGAGAATTTCCTAAAAGCGAGGGCCCAGCTCGGGAACTCCCTAGTCTGACATAAAAGCTAGCGTTGCCGGATCTGTCAGAGCTTCCCACACTGCATTCTTCTGGCACACAAAACCAAGGTCTTGAAGAGCACCAAAAGGGTGCCCCCAGACCTTCCCACGTGGAGGAAGGTTGGACCTTTATTTTTCAGCTTTGAGTGTGAGATGGTGTAGAGGGACACCCCCTTATGCAAATTTGTTCGGAAGTAACTTTGCTTTAGAAAATGGCATTGAAAGGCAAGAGCGTATGATCTTTTCCTCAGCTGATGTGAGATAAGTCATTATCAGGGAGGTCCGAAACAGTCTTTCAAAGTTCTTCCCCAACCCCATGCTGGGACCAAACCTAGGACCATCACTGAGCTGAATTGCCAACCACATTGTNTGTGGTCCCATCTTGAGTACTCTTTAGGTGACCTGACAGACCCCTTGTATTGTTTATTTCTTAGCAGTAGGACACCATCCTCAGTAGTGGTTTTGAGTAGGTTGGTAGGTAGAGAGCCCAAGGTTCAGATAGGGTGCAGAATNGTTATTTGGGGTGAGATCAAGGGTTTTCAGTTTTATTTCCTTTGAGCCGAGTCAGTATTTGGACTGTCTCAGATGGTCCAGGAGCAACCTTTGTCAGTAATTTCATTTTTAGTCACTGTTAATTTTATCTATATAGCAGAAGCATGAAATGTGATTCAATGAGTCAGATCCACCCATTGTCAGTTACTACGTCTAGACTCATGGTTTAGTCTCAACTGTTAAAACTGTGTATGGGTGTTTTGCTTGCATGTCTGTCTGTGCACTACAGGCATGCACTGCCCACTGAGGCCAGAAAAGGGTGTTGGATCTGGAACTGGAGTTAGAGATGGTTGTGAGCCGGTATTTGGATGCTGGGAATCAAACATGGGTCCTCTGGAAGTGCAGGCAGTGCTCTTAACTGCTGAGACACCTCCAATTTCAGATTTAATCAAAGCCTTTTCCAAATGTACAATGTGTTATTAACTTCCTACTTATTGCAACTGATTCTTACAAACTTTATGTATTAAATTTCAACTCCTATGAGAAGAGTCTTAAAAATNGAATAGTGCAGCAGGAGAGATAGCTCAGTGGTTAAGAGTTCATCTGCTTTTCCAGAGGTCCCTAGTTCCAGTACCCAGTTGGACAGCTTACAACGGCCTATAACTCCAGCTGCAAGGGATCTGGACGTCTGGACTCCGTGGACACTTGCACTCACCTATTCATCCCCCATCCCTCCCATATATACATAATTAAAAAATAAAACCTTTAAAAATAGAGTAGTGGTTTGTGTATTGAAAGTATCCATGTACTCTTTTAAAGTAAGCTTTGTACTTTAGAAGTTTTGTTTACTTACTTATTTTTGAGAGAGGGTCTCTCTGTGTATCCTTGGCTGGCCTCACAGAGATCTGCCTGCCTCTGCCTTCTCAGTGCTGGAATTAAAGGCATGTAGCACCATGCTCAGCAAGTCTAGAAAAATAATCTTAGTTGTCATATTACTCTATGGGAAAGCTACATGAGGTGGGTACACTTGTGAAATCTGTGTTGATTTTCTTTATTCTTGACATCTAGTTTTGACTGGTTTATGTCCAATTCAGGAAATGAGAGAGACATGTTTTTGTACAAGACATAAATCAATAATGCTGATATCCCAAGTTACTATTCTAACATGAAAATTACATATTCATACTTGGGACAGATGTATACTCCAGCATCCTCCTTTTTTATTTACTTATTTATTTTTGAGACATAGTTTCTCTGTGTAACAGCCCTGGCTGTCCAGAAACTTGCTTTGTAGAGCAGGCTGACTTTGAACTCACAGAGATCCACCTGCCTGGACCTCCCAAACATTGGGATTAAAGGCGTGCACCTCTATGCCTGGCATGATACAGTGTTATTAATTAAAGTTCATACTTTTTTCACTTTTCCTTAGTTTATCTGGACCAGGCTCACATTCAGGCTTCCATATTGTTTGTCTTGTTCCCTCAGGCTCCTCTGGGTTACTGACAGTTTCTCAACTTTTTCTTCTTTCTTTTTTTGGGGGGGGAGGTTGTTGACTTTGACAGTTAACGACTGCTTTGATGATCCTGACTTAGCCTTAAATGATCAAGTATTTTGTAGAAAGCCTCTCTTGGGCGTTGTTGATGTTTCTTCTCATTACTTTATAGTAGTATGGATTTTTGTGAGGACAGCAGCTGTAAAGTGACATTTCCAATACTGAGGGAGTGTTTGTCAGGTTTTTCCACTATAAGGTTACCCCCTCCCTCTTCCTACTTTACTGTTTGGAAGGATGTCACTGTGTGTTCCCTATATGTAAAGAAGGGAGATTTATGCTTCACCTACTTGAGGGTGAAGTAGCTACATAATCTGATTTTTACTTACCCTTTCAAGTATCTAGTCTGGAATAAGCAGAGAACAGTTTACTGTTACATATAGAGAACATTGTAACGCAAAATGTTAAACAATGTAACACAAAAGTTTCTAACTTTTAAACAACCAATTAGCTAGTCATCCTTATCATCCCTGTGAAAGTTTACAGTTCCTCTTCTGCTACTTTTGATGTGCTATTTTTGCTTTTAGAAACTAACAAACAACAAATTTCCCCTTTCAGTACTAAAATTAAACTAGTGTTTAGAGTATTTCTCTGAACTCCATATTTTCCTGCAGAACTCTAACTCATGTCTGTGGCGATGCTGCTGTGGTTCTGTAATTGTAAAGCCAGTTGGAGCCACTCATGTGTTATACATGCATGTGTACATAAACATGGAATTCCCACAACACAGTATATATATCATGCAGACTGCCTATACCCAAGGCACCAGTTAACATGAACTTAGGTTCATAAAATATCAGTGTGCTCGCTGAACTCACAAGTATGATTTTTTTTTCTGATATGAGTAACTGATGTACAAGTCCTCAACCTTAAATCTCACATGAGTGTGTGCTCGCGCACGCGTGCGTGCGTGCGTGCGTGTGTGTGTGTGTGTGTGTATGTGTGTGTGTGTGTGTGTGTGTCTTTTTCAGACAGGATCTTTCTATTATGCATCCTTGGCTGTTTTGGAACTCAATCTGTAGACCAGGCTAACCTAAAACTCAAAGAGTGCTGAGTGCTGGGACTAAAGGTGTTCACCACCACCCTGCTTCATGTATATTTGTATAATTAACAATATAATTTTCTATTGAGAATGACGGTGGGAAGTGGGATCATTCCCCCAATGCCATTGGGCATCCTTAGAGGTGCCCATTGGAGAGCTGTCTCTTCAGACTTCAGTGTGATGGTGAAGAAACACTGTGCTCTGAAAAACTGTTTGTTGTCACTTCTGCTTTCCCCTNCTCCAGTCAAATGTTTTCCTCTGGAAAGTGTAGATGATGGGAAACGATGTTGATTGGTATGTCTCTGTGAACCAGCATCTTCCCTTGATTTACTTCAGCCACCCCACATAGCTCTACTCTTTACTTTTCTGACACATCATATGTGTATTTTTGTAAAGTGTGCTATTTAGAAGAAAGAAGATTCGTAGGAAATGAACACACATATGTAGAGTTGTCTTTTTTGAGCAGTGGTAAATCAACCAGTTCTCAGAAAGGACAGCAAAACGAGAGAATCGTTCCCTCAACTTAAAAAGTTGGAGTGCTGTAAATGCCAAGGTACTTTCAAATTATCTCTATAAATCTGGGCCAAGGACTTTTAAAGATTGTTTTCTGAGAAAATGGCTCATACTGTATTACGGGCTGGCCTGGACTTCATGGCAATCCTCCTGCCTCAGCCTCTCAAATGCTGGGATTACAGTGGTGGGCTACTCCAACTGAAATGAAAAAACCCAAGGGTGGGGAAAACCTCCATAAATAACTCAATAAAGTGAATTCTCATCGACAATTTTCATGACTCTCATCCCCAGAGTCTAGATAAAAAGTTCCAGATCAGTCCGTGTCAGGCGAATCTGGAAGATGGGCTTGCTCACGCCGCTGTCCCTGCGACAGCGCCCTCATCCCTGGTGTGTCTGAAGTAGACGTCCAGAGACCATCACTGAGGCACTGTTTCCACACGATCAGGGTTCCTCAGGCTTGACATTCAAAAGTGGGTTGAGGGTGCGGAACCCGCGGCGCTCCGAGCGTGCTTTAAAGCGGCCGCCAGCCAGCGCCGCTGTAACCCCGCGCACCGGCTGCTGGCCGGCTCCCGAACTGCAGCTGCGCCGACGCGACCGAGCGATCCCCGGGCCTCCCCGCGCCGGGAATCTCCCGCCAGCCGCGCGGGTCCCCACGGCAGGAGCACGTGGAGCGGCCGCGGAGCCTGAGCGACAGCTGCAGCCCGAGCGACCAGCGGCGACATGGAAGGTGAGCTCCGCGCGGCTGCGCTGGGCTCTGAGCAGCCCGAGCGGTGCGCGCAGAGGCAAGGCTTCCTTCTGAATCTCGGTTTTGCTTCTATTTATTTCTTTTTGTTAATTTAAATGCGTGTCGGTTCTCAGACACCCCCTCCCCCAACTTGGGAAAGCGCTAAATTCTCTTCAGTTTTATTTCTTAGGGGTTGTGAGATGATGGGTGTATACGGGTCGCCTTAAATCTTCAAAGGAAGAGCATTCTTGAGGCGTCCCCGAATTTGGCACCAAGCCTGAGATGTAATAATCTTGTTTTGGGTCCACGGCCTCAGTGTCCATAGGAATTATGTTAATCTGAATTACTTGTGGCTACTTTTCTGTAATGTGACTTTTCTGTGAATTCTGTTTTAGGGGCAAAGGGCTCATTTTNAAATGATGGCACTTTAGTTAGTTAGCTTGGAACTCAATTGTCTTTATGAACTTTTTAAAAAAGCCCAAAACAAAAATAAGACTCACGTTAAGGGTTTCATTTGAATTCATTTCGGAAGTTATAGCTTTGCTTCTCGGAAGCTCCGCAGTCTGAACTTCCTTAAGATAAGTGCAATTTCACATTTTCAACAAATGTTTCTAAAACTCTGAAGATGGAAGATGTGGCTCAACTTTGGGGGGAGGAGAGGTGGTGCTTAGAAAATCAGAAGTTGAGCAGTACACTCATTAAAAAAAAAGCTGCTGACACTTAACTAATTAAATGGTGATCTGATAAATATTAGGAATATCATAGATATTTTCTTCATAATGGCTGAAGAACTTTTAAAATAGGAGCCTTGGTCTTTGGCATCTTTATTTAGTTATGGGGTATGTGAAGCTATGAAATATGATTGAATAGTTTGGGACAGAGTTACATATGGTCAAGTT
This sequence comes from Neotoma lepida, assembly GCA_001675575.1. NCBI lineage: Eukaryota > Metazoa > Chordata > Mammalia > Rodentia > Cricetidae > Neotoma > Neotoma lepida. The sequence goes on along the minus strand of LZPO01027390.1, from coordinate 305,138 downwards.
TTTGTTAAATGTGAGCACAACACAGCCCCCAATTCTCAGTTTGTGCATGGGTACTCTGGCTATAGTGCCACCACCACCGACTACTACTACT
>LZPO01027390.1:267687-279580 GCA_001675575.1 Neotoma lepida | reverse complement strand
TATGGAGGTCAGAAGAAGAATTTCAGAAGCAGATTTTCTCCTTCCACCATGTGGACTCCAGGGATCAACGTCAGGGACTGACAGCATACCTACTGAGCCACCTTGTCAATCCCTAATTATATCACTAAAAATAAACATGTAAGTAAATAAATAAATACAGAAACTTTACACCGGAAAATGTGTAGATAAATACATGAAAAGAGATACTATTGTTAGCTTTTCAGGGATTAGCAATCAGAATGAAATGCTAATATGCTCTCTCAAGATGGCTCTCATTTAAAATTCTGATGATGGGGCAGGAGAGACGGCTCAGCAGTTAGAGCACTTGTTCTTCTTGTGGAGGAAGAAGCCAGTTTNGATCTCAGTACTCACATCTGTTCCAGAGGATCTGAAGCCCTCTTCTGATCCATCCTGGCACCACACAGGTGTGTAGTGCACATACACACATGCAGGCAATGTATAAATCTAACAAAAAATTTTAAATGGCAACCTGCGGGTTGTCTCAATTTAAAAAAAATCCTGATGATATGCTCAATGTGGTGCTGCAAGCATGTAGTCCAACACTGGGGAAACTGAGGCAGGAGACTTGAGTTTGAAACCAGCNTGGACTACATGGTGAGACCCTGTCTCAAAAAGCAAAACCAAATGAAATTCCAACNATATCAAATATGGGTGGGGATGCAGGGCCACAAGAAGAATGCATATTCTGCTGGTGGCACAACTGCTTTTGAACAAGTTCTGGCAGTTTCTATTAAAACTAAACATATACCTACTCCATGACCCAGTAATTCAACACCTGGATATTTACTCAAGAGATATGAAAGCATATGGCCACTGAAAGGCTTTTTACAAGGATTGTCGTACCACAGTCTACTCATGAGAAAAACAAACACATCCTAGCTGAGGGACAGTCTCTAAAATACCTGCCTGTCTCTCAAAACCATCAAGGTCACCCAAACAAACAAAGTCTGAGACACTAACCAACCAGGAAGAGCCTAAGGGGACACAGTGATGAAACTAATGTAGGCTTTGGATGGAGACNAAGGAAATCTGAGTACTTAATATAATAACTAGATGTTGTACATGAGTTATAACAGAAGTCCCACACTAACAATAAGATGTTAATAATAGAAGAGGCTCAGTATGCAGAGTGTGGGTGCCCTCTGTATTGACCTTCATAATTTTCCTAGGAATTTAAAACTATCCTAAAATTTAAGTTTGTTATTTAAAATGTTTAAAGATCGATTTTATAATATCTTCTGTATATGAGTGTTGTGCCTGCATGTATGTGTTTACACCACACATGTGCCTATTGCCCTCAGAGTTCAGAAGAGGGCATCATATTCCCTGGAACTGGAGTCACAGGCAGTTGTCAGCTGCCATGTGGGTGCTGGGATCTGAACCTGNGTCCTCTGCTCTTAACTGCTGAGCAATCTCTCCAGCCTCAAGTTTACTCTTTACAAAAAATAGGGTAGTGGTTTTGTTTAAAATAATCAATACTAGGAACATCTGGATATGATGGTGCACACCTTTAATCCCAGGAGGCAGAAGCAGATAGCTCTCTCTGAGTTCAAGGTTAGCCTGGTCTATGTAATGAGTTCCAAGCCAGCCAGGGTTACATAATAAGGCTCAAAAACAAACAAACAAAACCCAACAACAGCAAAACTAGAAACAATTTAAATGTTTCTTAAGAGAAGAGCATATATCTCATTTAAAAAATGAACTATTGAGAGGCGCCACTGAATGCATGGATCCCAAAACATTATATTAAAAGATGCTGTAGACAAAAGCATTTGTATCATATGTCTGTAAGATTTCATTTTCACAAAGTTCTAAAACAAGCTAAGTCAGCTACAATGAAAACAGTGTCNGGAGTGTGGTGAGGACTAACTAGGAAGAGGCTCATGGGGAAGCCCTCCTGGGATGATGGAAACACTCTATCTTCGATTTCTCTCTTGTCACCCTCCCCCTCTCCTCCCCTCCCCTCTTCTCCCTGTTCCCTTCTTCCTTCCCATCTCCTCCCCATAGAGTCTCGTTATGTAGCCCAGGCTGGCCTCTAACCCACAGACCTCANATTCCTGAGTCCTGGGATTTATAAACGTGAACACCTACATCTGGATGTTGATAGAAATTTGCATTACACAGGGCTGTGCACTTTTGAAAAGTCATTAAATGACATTTAAAATATAGGCAATTCCCTGCATATAAAATTTACCTTAAAATCTTATAAAAATATATAATTTTAGTATTGTTTATGATGTTATAGGGATGAAGTATACTGATATCTCTAACTTTTTTGGAAATTTATCTGAATTGATGAATGACTAGAGCAACAAATAGGGGGAGTGGTGTGTGATGAACTAAAAACAGTGTCTAGTTGCAATGAGTCTTTCTCTGTCTCGCCAGCTCCCAANTAATGACATGGAGNTGTCTTATTAATTATGAANGCTTGNCCTTAGCTTGGGCTGGTTTCTAACTAGCTCTTATAACTTAAATTAACCCATTTCTATTAATCTATGTGCTGTCACATGGCTCATGGCTTTTACTTCTCCTCCTGCATGTCCTGCTTCCTCTCTATCTCCTCTAGTGTCCTCTTCCTCTCTGCCTGGAAATCCCACCTAACCTCTTCCTGTCTATTGGCCATTCAGCTCTTTATTTTTGGTTGTGAGCCTAGCCTTTAAAGGCTGAGGCATCTCTCCAGCCCATTGGTTTATTATTATTTATTATTATTATCTATTATTAAACCAATCAGAAGGNACCTTGGCAAAGACACATCTTCACAGTGTACAAAAAGATTATCCCACAACGTCTAGTATCACANAATTGTATAATCCAGTTGGCGATTAATGAGTGCTCACTGCATGAGCTCAATGTGGTGTCTGCCTGCTCTCCCTTCTCCCTCCTCTCCCTATTCCCCCCCTTTTCTTTTATAAACTTTTTATTTTTAACCATGTATAGGCGTGTATCTATGTGTGGGTAAATACATGTGAGTTCTGATACCCTCAGAGGCCAGAAGAGGTTGTTGAATCAATCCCCTGGAGCTGGAGTTACAGGTAGTCGTGAGCCACCTGATGTGGGTCCTGGGAACTGAACTCAGGTCCTCAACAAGAGCAATGTGTGCCCTTAACCACTGAGCCATCTCTCTAGCCCCATTGTTAGTTCCGTAGCCCTTTCCAGACTAGAACTCACTGTACAGGCCATACTGGGCTCAAACTCCCAGCAGTCCGGTGCATCCGCCTCCTAAATGCTGAGGTGACACAGCAGTGCACCGTTCTGCCCTAGTTCATTTTCTATTTGAAAATGTTCTGAATAGAATGTTTGAAGGAAATTGGCCATGAGGGCATAGGTTTATAATCTAGCTACCTAGGACTCTGAGGCAAGAGAATATTGACTTTGGAGCCAGGCTGAGCAACATAGCTCTTCCCCTCTCTCCCTCTCTCTCCCCGTCTCTCCCCTCCTCCCTCCCTGATCCCCTCCTGTCTCTTTCAGAGAGGTCATACAGATTGATCAGCAAAATTATGGAAAATACATGGAAAAAGTAAAGGATATCTAAAATTCTTTCTGTAATAACCCACTTTCAAATTTTATTTAACTTAACTTTTTGAATAGGGTCTCATCATGTAGCCGTGGCTGGTCTGTAGACCAGGCTGGCCTCAAACTCACCAAGATCCACCTGCCTCTGCCCCCTGAGTGCTGGGATTGAGGGCGTGCGCCATCCTGCCCCACATGACCCACTTTTTCTCATTCCTCTTAGTCTAAGTGGGTCTCTGACAAGCATTCTTAGACGCTGCCTGGATAATTCCTTCCATTCTCCTTACAGCACCGTTAGGGGGAGCATGGAGGAAAGCTCTGCCCTGGAAGAGGAATTCTGCTGCTAGGCTTTACAGAGCGGTGTCCTCATTCAATTCAGAACACTCAGATCCTGTCGAAAGGTGTCCCGTGTAGCTAATACCTATATCCTTTCTTTTTAGATATACAACCAAATACGGAGCTGAAAGGCACCGAGGAGCAGCCTCTGCCCACAGGTAATGCCAGATCTTTGCTGTAGAAGCAAGCTTTTAACCAAAAGCACCAAAGAAAGAGGAGTGCTCTCATTCTGGTTACAGTAAAAATGCAATGGGAAATGAATACAGTTCCTTTTGCTGATAAAATACCTCCTCCACTAACATCATAAAAATGTGCTAGGGGGCGGCTGGAGAGATGGCTTAGTGGTTAAGAGCACTGGCTGTTCTTCCAGAGAACCTGGGTTCGATTCCCAGCATCCACACGGCAGCTCACAATTGTCTGTAATTTCAGTTCCAGGGTACCACCAATGCATATAAATAAAAATTTAAAAAAAAGAAAAAAGAAAGAAACGACAGAACAGGGCTGGAGAGGCGACTCAGCAGTTAACACATACAGAGTTGGAGATTTAGCTCAGTGGTAGAGCGCTTAACAAGCACAAGGCCCTGGGTTCCATCCTCAGCTCCGGAAAACATAAAAAGGTGTGTTAAGGGGTAGGAGACAGCTCTGTGAGATAGCTCATGAGGGTCTGAATTTGCATCCCCAACACTGTGTAAAAGCCAGGTGTGGCAGCATGTGCCTGTAATGCCAGCACTGACGGACAGAGGTTGATCACAGTGAGCTCTAGGCTCAATGAGAGACCCTGTCTCAAAAAGCAAAGTGGAGACAATAAAGGAAGACCCCAGAATTGACCTCTGGCCTCCATACACTTAGGCACACACACACACACACACACACACTTTAGCACTAGAGTCAAACTACATTCCAATGTTGGTCATTGGACTTTTGTTCATTTGATTGATTTTTTTTTCAACTAAGTGATTCTGGTAAAGACAATAGCTTGAATTTGAATGATTTAAGCTTTACTTTAGATCAGTGGCCAGCAACCATTTCTGGGAAAGGTCCAGAAATTCATCATATAATCTCTTCCCCGGATCTTTTGTTGTTGTTTTTAATAACCCCCGAAAATGTTGAAACCATCCTTACCCCTAGACCTGTACAAAGCAGGTATGATCAGGCCATAGTTTGCTGACCCCTGCTCTACCTTAGTCATGAGGATCTTGATTGAATTCAGGCCAGTGTAGACTATATAGTGAGTTTGAAGCTAGCCTGGGCTACACAGAGAGATCCCGTTTTTAAAGCACCAAGAAATAAAATGAATGAACAAAGGAACTTGGATTCTATTATGTTTTGTGTAGAATCACACTTATGATATAAACAGAAAGAGAAAATAGGTTTGGCATATAGAAGTTTCTAGGTTTCCTTTTAGGAAAGCATTTCTCTCAAATTGGGTTACATCCATGTGTCTAGGCTCAGTATCTCCTAATACTACACATTAATACTTGTTGGGCACAAACAGCAATAGCATCCTACCAAATATTATGAGATACACCAATGAAGAAAGAATTGCTGTCTAGATGGAACGTGAGTTAGTTATAACGCAGGTGAAAGCAATATTCACAAGAATTGTTAACGGCAGAAGGACACATGAATCTCATTCACAGCTCTAAACTTTGGGAGCTTCCACATCTACTCTCTTGGGATGAGCGAAGTGGGTACTGCTTATCAGTACTGGATGCTGAGCGAAGTGGGTACTGCTTATCAGTACTGGATGCTGAGCGAAGTGGGTACTGCTTATNCTTATCAGTACTGGATGCTGAGCGAAGTGGGTACTGCTTATCAGTACTGGATGCTGAGCGAAGTGGGTACTGCTTATCAGTACTGGATGCTGAGCAAGAGCATTAGTGGGGAATGCTGGTTCTCACCGACGGTGACCTTGACATTGAACTCAGGCATAGTTAAACAAATCTCTTCAAGTGGACTGCATCCTTAAAACTCCCTTTGTCTTTCAGAAAGCCCAGAGGCCTTGAGTGACTACAGTTTAAGCAAACCTCATGAAATAGAAAATGTGGACAGTACCGAAGCCCCAACCAATGAAGATGAAGATGCAGGAGGTAAACTATGTGGTGTGGTTAAAACTTCATGGTTACTGATATAGTTAAGGTTGAGCGTGAAGAAGAAATCAGCTTGCCAGTGGAAATGTGTATTTATGGGTTTAATGAAAATCAACTCAGATTTGCTCACTTAATATATGTTTGCATTTAATAGTCTGTTACAAGATGAAACCAATATTGGTGTGGGGAGGTGTTCAGCAGTTGAGCAATCCTGCTGCTCTTCCAGAGGGGCCTAGGTTGGGTCCCCCCAACCCTTGTCGGGTGGCTCACTACCACCAGTAACTTCAAGTGACCTTCTGGTCTCCATGGGCACTTGCACACACATGGCATATACACATACAGTCACACACACACACACACATATTATACCAATATTTTGAAAATTTAAGATATTCATTGTTCACACTATATTAATTTAAGTCTATTTATTTGCCAGGTTTGGTGAAACATTTTTATGATCACAGCTCTTGTGTAGCTGAGGCAGGAGGATCATGAATTTAGGGCCATTCTGGGTTAAAGAGCCAAAGCAATATACTGAGACCCTGTCTCCAACGATGAAAACATGAAAACATGTTCATTTTACCATTTTCCATTATGAAAATAACACACGTCCATAGTTTGGAGTATTTTCCAACAGCCAGTTCTCTAGAAAATAACTGAGTGGCCAACAATTCATTTTTTTTNAATTTTTATTTATTATTATTGGGGGTAGAGGTGTCTATGAAGGTCAGAAGACAGCCTATAGGAGTTGATTCTCTCTCCATCAAACTCGAGATGTCAGGCTTAGTCTCAGTCACTTTTATCGTTTGAGCCAGCTTGCTGGCCTCTATTTCTTTTCTTTTTTCTCTTTGAGATAGGGTATCTCTACATAGCCCTGGCTATCCTGGAACTCGCTCTGTAGACCAGGCTAGCTTCCAACTCAGAGATCCACCTGCCTCTGCCTCTGAGTGCTGGGATTAAAGGCGTGCCCCATCATGCTGGGCCCCCAGTTTTGCTTCACAATGTGCCCCAGAGTGGCCTTGAACTTGTGATCCTCCTGCCTCAGTCTCCCAAGCATTGGCAGTGTACACATGCTCATGATACTGAAGTTTATCCTGTCTCTTGTTAACTCCAGGGAATGAGTCTCTTGACTCTCAATCCCCTTCTCCCTCTTTGCTTCAGCCATCAAAGTTCGTTTTAATTCAGTTTTTGTTAGAATTTTTTTAAATGTGTATGTACTTGAGTGATGTGCATCACANGTGTTCAGGTGCCTGCAGAAGGCTTTGGATCCTTTGGCAGTTATGAGTTACAGGCAGTTATGAGTCTTACTGATGTCGGTGCTAGGAACTGAACCCAGGTCCCCTACAATCACAGTAAGCACTCTTAACGGCAGAGCCTCCTCTTCAACCCCAGTTTGCTTGTTTGTTTTTGTTATTTTTTTTTTTTTGAGGCAGGGTTTCTCTGTGCAGCCCTGGCTGTTCTGGAACTCTCTATGTAGACCAGGCTGGTCTTAAACTCACAGAGATCCTCCTGCCTCTGCCTCCTGAGTGCTGGGATTAAAGGCCAGTTTATTTAATAGTCATTAAAAACTTTAATGACTAAAAAAATCTTATAATAGTCACTAAAAACTGTCTACCTTGATGAGATGAATCATTTGACCCTCCCTTCTGTGTTTCCTCATTTTCTTGTTTATTAATGTAACATTTTTGTTAGCAACTGTGAGACCTATGGTGGGCAGCTGAAGCAGAAAATTCAAGGGAACTTCTTGGACAGCTGCTCCATTTCACAGCAGTGACGATGTCCCTGCAAAAGGGTTCCCTGTAGCCGATGTGTTTTCTCAGCCTCTATGTCTATCTATTTGATACCCATTCATTACCGGGCCAATTATAGTGCCTGTATTTTCATAACCCTGCATTCTTGACGCTCTGGCATTAGGGGTCTTACAGACCCAGGGGGAGACTGCCCTTCTCATAGGTAGGCAATTCTGAGAGATTGTAACAGTCTTGACTGGGAAGTATATCAGCTGTTTTATCTAGATGTTCCCATTGGCATTTATAAAGACAGTTATGTAGACTGCTTCAAGTTAAACAGGCCTTATGGTGGCTCTTATCCAGGATCCAGGATGGGAGTTCCCTCAAGAATAATCTGTGATTGTTTCGTAGTGAGCTGTGGGTCCTGCATCAGCCCATATGTGTCTAACCACTGTGCACCATCCAGAAAGTAAGATTCAGTGCTAGAGGATTTTGTTCAGGGTAGAGTGTGTACTTATCACATGCAAGGTCCTGGGTTCTATCCCCAGCCCTAGAAAGAAAAGAAAAAAGATGAGTCAAAATACTACCCCTAAATAAGCCCATAGTCCATTTTAGTAAGGGTTCTTCAGGAATTTGATGACACTAACTTACAAAATAAGGTCACTCCATTCACACTCTATCTCTGGTTTCATTTTTTGGCCTTGTCCTCCCATCCCTGGACCACCTTCTTGACAGTCCAATTGTGCGTGCATGTTTGCATTTGTGTGGGCACACTGTGTGTGCAGAAGTGCATGGGTGAGTGAAGGCTGAGGTGGGTATTGAGTGTCATTTTTGATTGCTCTCCACCATATGTATGTTGAGGCAGGTTCACCCATTGAACTCAGAGCTTGCAAATTTGCTAGTCTGGCTTGTCATTTTGCTGGAGAGATCCCCCTATCTCTGCCTCCTGATGCGGGGATTACAGCTGGGCTACCACACCTGCCTGGCATTTACATTAGTGATGGGGATTTGAACTCGGGTCCTATGCTTGTGCAGCAGGTGTTTTAGCCACTGATCCATCTCTCTGGCCCATGTCCAGCTATATCATAGGTGGTATTTTGTTCCCATGTAATTGTTTTTCCCTTTAAGGACAGCTTGGAATCTAATATCCAGGCCAGATGCAATTTGAGCATGGTCTGGCTTCAAGACCTGGCCCAGCACATTCTTCTGCCTACAATTTAACTCTTACACTAGCAGCCAAAGGGCTATAACATCTTACTCCTTGTCTTCCTGGTTTGCATTTCCTTGGGCATCCTGCGAATCAGCTCCTTGGGAGTTGGGCCCATTGGTAAATTTGCCTTTAGAAGCTCATCAGGACACCACTGCTGTGGCTCCCTCTGTACCATGATGACAATATGGCCATTTAGGAACCAGAGTTCCCATATTCACTGCTTCCCTTTCAGTTTTCTCTTTCCACAACACATGCATGGCTTCTGTGAGCTTCTGAGGTGTCAGACAAACAAACTGACCACCAAAGACAGCAGTTTAGTTGTCNGATGTCTATTCAGTCTGGTGTTAATCCCAGAGTTCGCACAGACACCAGGGGTTAAGGCTTCCATCTTGTAAGGCTACCCCTACTTCAGACATCAGCCACAATACAGAGACCTGTACAGCCTGGACAAATGCACAGACATCACCTCGCTTACTGTTAATGGTTTATTATAAGTTATTTGACTCAGAAGCAGTCAAATGGAAGAGAGCACAGGACAAGGCATAGGAGGAAGCAGGTGGGGCTTTCATGCTCTCTCCGGGCGTGCCTCCCACCCAGCACCTCCCATTGTTCCCCAGCCCGGAAGCTCTCAATCTCACTGTCCAAGATTTTATTTGTATCTCCAGCCCTTCATGGCCTTTCACAGAGATCAGCAGGTGAAGCTGAAAGTTCTTGCTGGTTTCTCTGTAGTCTTGAGGTGCCTCGGGGTCCCAACCTAAGTCACCTCATTAGCATAAATGCATGAATATTGAAAGGATTTTGTTGTGAACCACAATATGCAGTTATCACTAAGAAAACACAGGAGTTTTAGGAGTTGTGTGCCTAGAAGAAAGAACAGGAACAAAGACCAAATACAGCTTTGCACTGNACTTCAGTCTGTAAGGTTTGTGGATGTAGAAAGCAAGAAGAAAAACATTTCAAAACAAAAGAAAAAAGACAAAAAAGCAAGAAGAAAAAAATCTGTATCCCACTCTTCAAACATTACTGAATATGCACTTTTAGGCTTTGTGTGTGTGCATTGAATTTTAGCACTATATGCGTGTTTAAAATGCTCACATATTATGGTGATAATTGTGATGACAAATCTCATCACNGTTGCTTTATAAATGTCACCCAGATCTCATCTAAAATATCTTTTCTTTAGAGAAGGTTTCCCTGACAATTTTTTTTTTCTTTTTCGGTTTTTCAAGACAGGGTTTCTCTGTGTAACAGCCCTGGCTGTCCTGAAACTCACACTGTAGACCAGGCTGGCCTCGAACTCACAGAGATCCACCTGCCTCTACCTCCCGAAGGCTAAGATTAAAGGCATGCGCCACCATCGCCCAGTGTTCTCTNACAACATCTTAACACAATGCTGCATTTTATCCTGTGATGATACCCATCACAGATAACTCTAGACTTATTTCTTGTCTTCCCCCTTCCACTCTTTATTGACTGGCATTTAGGACATCTTTTCACTACTAGATACCTCACCCATAGCAGATGTGCAATAAACGTTCGTCGTATGACTAATGAAAGTCCTGGGTTAATTCTGTCTGCCTGTGTCTACATAGTTCTCTGAAGAAAAGTATTTTCTTTTCAGACTCTTTTTCTTTTGCCTGATTGTTCAAGACCAGGAAATTGAGTTCCTCGCCTAATAGCTCTGAGATTCAAATCACAGCGTTAGCTCATATTCCTGATCTGCCGAGCTATACATTAATTTGTGCCAGTTTTTAACCACAGAGTCAGAAAACGCTGCTGCGCAGGATGTGGTCATAAGTGCTGAGGAAAGGCACATGGTGTCTCTGATTCGGCAGCTTCTCGACGGTGACATCCATCGAGTCACATTCAGGATGAGATAAAGCAGTGGCAGCTGTGCCCACATTTCTAGGTTAGGGCTCCCGAGTTCTGGTAGTCAGCACATTAAGTTTGTGTTTGGAATAATAGCAACCTCTATCCAGCAACTAGTCTGGGAACTGATAATCATGTTAGAATTTCCTCTGGGTTCAGAAGAACCTCTGAGTTAATACTCCAACATAAACATGAAAACAGATAATATCCATGCAACAATAAGAATTTAAAACATGATAACACATGCCTATAATTCCAGTACTCGTAAGGCAGAGGTAGGAGGATCTTTGTGACTTTGAAGCTAGCCTGGGATAATAGAGAGTTCCAAGACAGTCTGGTCTCCATAGAGAGTTCCAGGTCAGCCTGGGATAATGGAGAGTTCGAGCCTGGGATTATTCCAGCCTGGGATATATAGAGAGACTTTGTCTCAAAACATAAAAAACAAAGTAACCCACCAAATGCTGTAAGCACTCAGCTTTTCCAGTTGGTGGCATCTGGAAATATCATNCAGTTCTTGGTGGAGACTCTAAGATGTGATCAGTTAGTGTAAATAACTGGGAATAGGGAGAAACTGGGTGACCCCCCCCCTTTAAAACACTCTTAGAAAGAAGTTAAAAGGATAACATCAGTGTTGAAAGATTATTCCATTTGTTCATGATTAACTTTCAAACTGACTAACAGACAATATGTCAATACTGTGAATAATTTGCCTTTGAAAAAAGGTGGTTACCAGGGCACATTGCTTTAAAAAAGGTGATCAGTGCATTCAAATTATCCGTGCCAAGTTATAAGGATTATAAAATTGAAGGGGAACATTACTTGGGAATGGTGGCACAGACCTGTAACCCCAGAATTTAGGAGGTGCGGACAGGAGGATCAAGACCAGCCTGGGCCACACGATACTTTATCTCAAATTCATTGGCTTCATCATCATCATCAATATCAACAACAAAAATAGTGCAGGACAAGCCAATGTGGAAGCTAGAGCTAGGACTGTATTTACAAATTTTAATTAGGGAGATGCAACTATAATGCCATATCCATGATAGAGAACATGCTTAGAGAACCCTGTATATTTAAATTTAGTGGGAACATTCTTTTTTTGTTTGTTTGTTTTGTTTTGTTTT
>LZPO01027390.1:249526-267007 GCA_001675575.1 Neotoma lepida | reverse complement strand
ATAAGAAACATTAACACAAGCTACCTTGATGCTGCCAAAGGGAGAAAAAACAAGCCACCTTGCGGCTCCTGGATGCTGATTGTGCTGCATGTAGATGTGTGGGAGGGACGGCTGGGGCAGCTGGAGAGACCGAGTCAGCCTCTGTCTCTGTTCGCCAAAGCTCCGCGGTATAGCTCAACGCACGCAAATACCTGCTTCGAAAGGAAGTGCCACATTTTATCAAAATATTACATCTCTTGCGCCCAGAGCAAGGCNCACCGCTCATGGGATGCAGGAGTTTCGGGAGTTATCTCTCCACATCAGCAGTGTGCCACTGCAGAAGTTCTCTTTCTGTGTGTGTTGTGATGGGCAGAGAGTCACAGCTCCCACTGTCAAGTTGTGGCTGTGTTGGTGATAAGACCAAGATGTCTCTCCTTGAGTCTTCTTGACAGAAAAAAAGCATCGATAGGTTTTCTTTCTTTTTTTAGCCAACCCACGAAGCACAGTGAGGTTACAGGAATGTGTAGGCATTTAGTGTCTGCAGGAGAAGAGACGGTTGAGAGGTTAAAATAGAAGTCAGCCCGCTGTTCCTAGAGGCTCATTGGAGAGGTCACTGACTCTTTTCACAGTGGTCTCTGAGGTGTGGTGATGTTGGTGTCTCTTCTTGGTCAGGCTTATGGGTACACGAAACACCCACAGGAGCCCGCATCTCACAGNAGCTGCTTCTGCCAAGTGAATTCTGGGCTCAGATGAAGTTTGGCATTAGCTAGGGCAATGGGACATGATGGCTCCTGATGCAGTTGGATATCACATGAAGACACCTGACTGAGGGACAGAGGGAATCCCAGTGGTGTGCCACAGCCAGCATATAAGTCACTTGTGAAATTTCAGGGATTGTGTAAGTTGGCAGGCTTCATTGGTAGCTCGAAACTGGCCATGGTGGAGTATTTGTAGCACTAAAATGAACAAGATTTCCCCCACCCTGTATTAAGTATTAAGCATTCACCAGCTTACCGCCAGACTAGGTACTGAACAAACTCCTACCTGGCTCACAATGCCGTTTGTGTGCAGAGGGGGGAAGGGGCATATTAGTTATTTCTAATTATTGTAAGAGAGAATGANGTGAGAGATGAAATCTTTCTATATATAGTAAATAGGATGCAGAACTTATAAAATATAGAGAACTTATAAAATAACTTCACATTATTGTGCAGTTAATGAATAGAGTTGGGGTGGGTATGCACTGTCACAAAAGGCACAAAGCAGGGGCAGAGACGTTCAGCTTGGACACAGTTGCCATGACATTAAACTCAAAAATCTCTAAAGACTCCCTTAGCGACGGCTCCCTACCCAATCCCATGACATAAGGGCCAATGGCCACCATGTTATAGCATTATTTTGATTATAACTGTTATGGCAGGGGCCTATTGCAGTTCATCATGCCCTGAAGAATCATCATCATCATCTTCTTCTTCTCCTTCTTCCTCCTCCTCCTCCTCTTCTTCTCCTCCTCTTCCTCCTCCTCCTCTTCTTCCTCCTTCTTCTTTCTTCTTTTAAAGCAAGGTCCCAGGCTGGCCTAAAACTCATTGTGTTATCCACAGTAGCCTCATAATCAAGTGATCCCTCCCACCTCAGCCTCCCAAGTGCTGGGTTATAGACACACGCCATGAACCTATTTGTATTCTTTAATTCCAGACTCATGGACAGATAGTAAATGTCTATGTTTGTTGTTACTTTTGTTCCTGCCTTTCCATCCATCCATCCGTCTGTCCATCCATCCATCCGTCCGTCCGTCCGTCCATCCATCCATCCATCCATCCATCCATCCATCCATCCGTCTGTTCATTCACCCCTGCATTGTCCACAAGTGCTCAGTAGACAATTGTTTGATTGAGTAAAGAGCATGGAAGGATGTCTTGGCCATGTGATTTATTTTTAGCCGTGAACCTTCACCTTTAACAACTCAGCCATTTCTCTAGTCCAACCACGTGATCTTTGTTAGCAGTGATCTTCAAACCTCAGGTGGGTGAAGATGATTTTAAGAGAACTAATTTCTAGGTCCTCAACTTCAGTCTATTCTTTTCCTGGTCTAAACTGGTCCTACAGTGGCCCATGAGATTGCGACTCTCCTTTCCCAACGAGCCTACTCCAACTCAAGAAAGAGAGGCTCATCTTTTACCATCATTAAAAGTGACTACTTTTAGGATGACAAAAGGACAGNTAGATCATTTCTTTGACCACATTTCTGCAAGTTATATCCCCTCTGCCCTTCTCAGAGGCATTGCCTGAACATGCCTGTAGTCCCAACATTCAGGAGGCAAAGGCAAGAGAGTGTGAGTTTGAGGCTAGCCTTGGCTACTTCATGAGTTTTTGTCCAGTCTGAAGAACAGAAAGACCAATTTCTTAATAGAGAGATTCCTAGTTATTTTCATTTGTATTCTTGATAATTACTAAATAAGAACTATAGCTCTATTATTTAATCAATCTTATACTAATTATTGCCATAATTCAATTTAGAAAAGCATCAAGCATACCTACAGTCCTTATGCCACTATTGTAATCTGTTGAAGCAGAAAGATCACTGTGAATTGAGGCCAGCCAGGGCTACTCAGTGAGTTCCAGGACAGCCAAGACTAAATAGAGAGACCTTGCCTCAAAAATAATAAAAAACAAAAAATACAAAATTCACTCTATAATTTTTATACATGTGCCACCTCATTGCAACCAAAAAAACGAAAACAATATTTTCTTATGTAATTTTAATGAGGAAACATACAACAGGATGTTTATGGTGTGTAGATGCAGAGCAATAGAAGATTGCAGCATGTAAGAGCCGATCGTAAGGANAAGGTTTTATGGGGAGAGCACACTGGACATAGAAGTTCATGGGGAAATCCCATATATTTTTTAAAAGCTTATTTATATATTTGTTAATTTATGGCAGGATAAATCACATGACTAATACTGGTGTCCATTAGATACTTTTTTACAACTATTAACTCATTTATTACATGTGATCAGAAGGTAACTTGCCAAAGCTGACTCTCTTTCCACCAAATGTGTTCTGAGGACTGAACTCTGGTCATCAGCCCTGGTGGCAAACACCTTTACCCACTGGGCCATCTCACCAGCCTGAATACTTTTAAAAAGATATAATAACAGTTCCAGATGTGTTCTATCTGGGACTGATGGGCCACACGCACCCCACGATAGCTATGAGTGTGGCCCAACACAGAATCCTAAGTTTACTTAAAACACTGAGGCTTTGTGCTATTTTGTTTTGTAACTCAATTATGTGATTCTCAAATGTGAACTTTGTAGGTGACAAAATTGCATCACAATATTAAAAGATTGGACACACCCAGAACCATCAGTATTTATAACAAAGAAATATTTGTGGATTTGTTTAAGAGTAAACTATGCTGGGCAGTGGTGGCACACACCTTTAATTCCAGCACTCAGGAGGCAGAGGCAGGCGGATCTCTGAGCTCGAGGCCAGCCTGGTCTATAAAGTGAGTTCCAGGACAGCCAGGGCAACCCTACACAGAGAAACCCTATCTTGGGGGGAAAAAAAGTAAACTATGATGAAAACTTATAAATGTCAATTTAGTACCATTTTAATGTCTCAGTGTGTAAGGGAGAAGCCTAATATTTCCAATTTCCTTTAGGGACATTTGTGAGAAGATTTGAATGCCAAACTACTGTTTGTACAAAGCACAGCATAGAGGCACCTTTCATCTAAGCCTGAGCCAATTTAAAGGTGTACAGAATTTCACAGCCTTATATCTCAGGTTTTGAGAAAAATCTCTTGGCAGCACATTATGTTTCATGTGCTTGGCACACATACATACATACATACATACATACATACATACATACATACATTTTAAGAGGTTCACAGCTCAGAAAAGATTAACAAGATCTAACCAAAGTATGTACTGTCTTAGGGCTTGTTTTTTGAAATATTATGTATTTTATGTGTATGCCTAAGTGTGTATATGTACAGATGCCCATAGATGACAGAAGGGGATGTCAGATCCCCTGGAACTAGGGCTATGGGCATTTGTGAGTCTCTGATGTGGGTGCAGGGAACTGAACCCCTGTCCTCTGGAAGAGCAGCAAGTGTTCTTAATTACTGAGCCATCTCTCCAGAGAGAGCTCTTGACTTCAGTGTTTTGTTTTGTTGTTTTGTTTTGATGACGTTTCGTGTTGTAGTTCTAACATTTAAAAAAAAATCTTGTTTTCTGCTTAGAGAATAACAGATGGACCCACCCCTCTTTCCTTCCCTCCCCTCAGTGTTTGGGATTGAACCCAGGTCCTCTGGTCTGTCTGGTCTGATAGACGTTCTACCCATAAGTGACTTCTCCAGCCTGGCCCTCTTTCTTCTACAGTCCTCGAACCTATCCCAAGACAATCTTTTAATTTTGTCTCTTACTGATCAAGACTGTTCATTTTTCTTGATTTTGATGGAGAAATGTTTTGGGTGTTTTATCTATAGGAAAATGATGGATGGGAATTCAGAAAACAATTTAAAAAAGAAAATAGTCATGCTCCCCTGACTGTTTTGTTATGTGGTCTTTTCTAGCATTTAACCGGAGGCCCAGCAACAGGCTGACAGAGTATTCAAGTTCAGAGTTAGCAAACCTACATTTAAAAGTGATTGACTAACTTCCAGGACTTTGGGTTTTCAAGTGTCTCACACACAGCAGAGTGAATAAAGACATCAGAGGCAGGCCTGCAGGAGGACCCTGGTAATCCAGCCCTTGGCGTATAACCTTCAAACACCAATAAACAAGATTAACTAGGTTTAACATGTGACCTTTCTCGTTTTGACTGGTAAGCACAGATGTTTTCTCATTTAGCTGCCTAGTTGAAAGCTGCCCTCACTGACTGTAGTTGGAGCTAGATTTGAGGTTGTGGGGATGACAGTCTTGAAAACTATACTCTTTAGCGAGTGACGC
Organism: Neotoma lepida; assembly: GCA_001675575.1. NCBI lineage: Eukaryota > Metazoa > Chordata > Mammalia > Rodentia > Cricetidae > Neotoma > Neotoma lepida. The sequence goes on along the minus strand of LZPO01027390.1, from coordinate 262,067 downwards.
TGTCCAAACAGTAACATATGGAGACCCACGGTTTAATAATTAAAAATAATGTGTGACCTTACCCATAATAAGTTTGTTAATTATGTCAACCAAAGAAGTAAAAACGGGATCATGATAGATATTTCGCTATTTTCGTCGGTCTGGTGGCATTAAAGACAGTGACAAGATTTGTTAGAGACAGCCCTTCCGCACCTGCGCCTGCCGAAAACAGAAATCCCAGCCAAGCCTTTGTTACCCTTTGGTATTCCTCGAGGAAGTGCAAAGCAGTCCTGGAGGAAATAGAAAAGGCTTTCATTAGCTTCTCCTAAGTCAGTCTAGGCTTGTGGCCATACTTCCTATCCACACAACTGGTCCTTTAGTACCTCGTTATTGATTGAATCCCAGAACCATCTCAGGCTTTTTTTGTTGTTGTTTTTCAAGACAGGGTTTCTCTGTGTAGCCCTAGCTGTCCTGGAACTCACTCTGTGGACCAGGCTGGCCTCAAACTCAGAGATCCGCCTGCCTCTGCCTCCCAAGTGCTGGGATTAAAGGCTTGTGCCACCAACACCCGGCATCTCTGGCATTCTTATGTGACCTGTTCCTTAGCTGGCCAGCTTGTTCTTCAGGTCCTCCAGGCTGTACTAGGCCTCTTTCTGAGGCCTTCCAGAAGAGATCACTCTGTTTCCTTCTTTTGTCTTCTGAGAGCACTAAGCCCACATCCCTGGATGCGCACGTGAAGACTTGCTCACTTGTGTTTGTCCTTCTGCTGCCTCAGGAGCCAGGGCTGTACCCATTAATTAACAACCATACTCTAGCAAAGCACACTACATTATTAAGGAAGAGAGAACAAGTAAGTCTGAGAAGCTGTGTGCCTGTGGACTGTGGCATAATTTAGAAAGCAGTTAGGTATCCGTCTGTAATTGATAATAATATAACTAAGCATGGAGGTGTCCGATTAACTTAGAATAAATTGTGTTAGTCTATTTTCCTATTACCAATGGGGGATGTGCTTTGTAGTTCTTAACCACGTATACGTTTTATTGAAAGGACTGGAAATCAGTTATATAGAAACAAAAGGGGTTAAGGATAGTGTTTGGAGGGTTTGTCATATGGGTCTGATCGTAGCTCAGAGCAAAACACAAAAAAATCTCTTGTCACGAAGCTTCTCATAGGGAATGAGAAGTCGAACTCTCCCCTTNGAAACAATCATTATCAAGGCATTGGCTATCAATTTAGTTATCCATTAGTTACCTTTACCCATCCAACTTTAGGTTTCTTTATTTTAATACATTTATTTATTTATTGTTGTGGGCATGTGGGGCATGCCACACAACTTTATTGAGTTGGTTCCTGACTCCCACCTTTACCGGGGCTCTGGGGATGGAAGTCAGGTCACCCACCTTTACGGGAGGAGCCATCTTACCTACCCAAGATTTCTTTCCTTCTTTCTTTCTTTTTTTGGTTTTTCGAGACAGGGTTTCTCTGTGTAGCTTTGGAGCCTTTCCTGGAACTCACTCAGTAGCCCAGGCTGGCCTCGAACTCACAGAGATCCGCCTGCCTCTGCCTCCCAAGTGCTGGGATTAAAGGCGTGCGCCACCACCACCAGGTGGTTTGCTTCTTTTTAATTTAATATTTTATTTTAGTCAGGCTGGCCTTGAACTTGTGATCTTCGTGCCTCAGACTCCTGAGTGCTGGGAGTAAAGCCATATGACATCGTTCCTGGCTTCATGCTTGCTTCTTTTTATATCTCAGTAGGATTCCATTGTTAATACAAACCATTTTGTTCAGTTCCAAATTGGTGAATATAATGTTGCTATGAACATTTTAAAATAAGTCTTATGTGAGCTTATCATTTCAAATAGATATTTAGGAGTGGAATTCCAGGGTTGTTTGGTATATTTATGTTTAATTTTATAAGGCATTTCCTATATTGGTTACCAATTGACGTGTAAGAAATTACCACAAACCTGGGCAGTTTGAAGACAATACAAATGGTTCTCAGAAACACAGATGGAGCATCTCTGGGTCTTCTGCCTCATAATATCTCCCAAGATTCCGATGGAGACATTGACCTGGACTGTTGTCTCCTCTGAAGACTTGACAAGGGAAGAGACAACCTAGAACTCACGAATGGCTGTGGTCAGGAGTTAGTCTTAACAGTTGTTAGACCAAAGGCTTCCTTTTTATCTTGGAGGTTGGCCAGGCACTGGCTCCAGGTCTTTGCCATTTGAGCTATCCGACAGCTTACATACCACAGGAGCACAGAGCGTCAGGAAAGAGAGGGCCATAAGCAAGATCGAGTCACCATCTTTTAACCTCATCACAGAAGTGACACCTGGAACCCCGTCTGCCACCTTCTCTCACTGGAAACAATCATAGAGGTCCAGCCCACATTTAAGGGGAGGGTAGACTACCAGGTGGGTGCTAAGAAGCATGGACCACTGGGAGCCACTGGGGAGGCTGCTTGCCACAATGCCAAATGGTTTTCCAAAGCTACTCCATTTTATATCCCCACCATCCATACCTGTGAGGGTTATGTTTTCTCTGTGTCCTTGTGTGACTTTTCACTTAGTCTTTCCAACAGGTGTGAAGAGGCATCTTGTAGTTTTAACCTGCATTTCTCTAATGACTGCTGATGACTGTCATCATTGGCCTATTGTCTATTTGTACAATCTCCTTAGTGAAACGTCAATGCAAATATCCTGTGTGCTTTTTAAAAATCTACTTTGGGCTGGGCGGTGGTGGCGCATGCCTTTAATCCCAGCACTCGGGAGGCAGAGGCAGGCGGATCTCTGTGAGTTCGAGGCCAGCCTGGGCTACTGAGTGAGTTCCAGGAAAGGCAAAACTACACAGAGAAACCCTGTCTTGAAAAACCAAAAAAAAAAAAAAAATCTATTTTGGCAGTGCTAAGGACTGAATCTAGGGTCTTGTATATGCTAGGCCAGTACTCTACCACTTGAGCTATATTCCTACCCATTGTGTGCATTCAACTGGGCCATTTGTCTTATTACTAAATTATGAGACACTTCTGTTTATAAATCAGGATTTTAGTATCATATCTAAGAAATCTTTGCCTAAATCAAGGTCATGAATATTACACATGCTAACAATTACACTTGGGCTGTGCAATATATTGATTAATTTCGTGACTATAAAAACCCTGTGAGATGCAGATATTATCTTTGCCCAGATGAGAAAATTCATAGAAGTCAAATTCTCACTAAAGTCATAAGCTGGTTAATGTGAGGCATTCGATCATATTTTCAGTTGGAAAAAGAGAGTTAGACTCTGTAGTAATCCTTTTCCCCTAGCTGTCAGTATCTGTTCTATTCTTTGAATACGATCGGTCGACATCATCTCTAGTCGTGACCTTTAGGGGTTTGCATGTGATACAGAAGAGACGTGGACTCAGGTTGTTGAGTCGATTCTACTCTGGTTTCATTCTGTCAGCCAGCATCCCCTCCACAGTTTCTGGTTGAGCTGGGATGTAACTTTGCTGCAGCCTTCCGGTGTGTGACTGGGCAGCTGTTAAGCAGTTGCACTTCTCCCTCTAGGGATGAGCATGTTCCAGTGACAAGATAGCTTATTCCCCAGTGTGCTTTAATGATGCACATTCACCTAGAAGCCAGCAGTCTCTCCCAGTTACTTATGCTCTCATCCCATTATCTGAATGTCTAATGGGGAGGAGGAACGGAAGCGAGGGCTGAAAGTTCAAATAATGTTACAGATGGTCAACTTTATATTCTTTTTTACATACTTTATTTCAGTTAATTTAATGTTAGAAAGAAAAAAAATCTCCAAAATTTTCATCTTTGTCCCCCCAACCCCACCCCGAGAGTTCTTCNTATGCTTTGGGTCTGATCGTTGTACCTTTACTTAGAAGCAATTTATTGTTTCCACTCTCTGCTAATGTGCTAGCTTTAGGCGAAACTACAATCTGTGCAATTTTTAAAAACACCATCAACCCTAATTTTGTACTTCAGGCAAAGAACAGAACAATCGTTCATCCTTCTTCTCTCCTCACCTCCTTTCTTTGCTTGGTAAGCAGACACAGATCCCCACCGAGCCCGGCATCCAGTGTCGAAGGTGCAGAACAATGTTGCAGCTATTGGGGGCTGAATATGGAGGGGCACACCTGTAACCCCTGTGCTCAGGAGGCTGAGCAGAAGGACCATGAGTTCCAGGACAGCCTGAGCTATGAGGAAAAACCCTGTCATGGGCCAGAGGTAGAGAGTAACATAGTTCAACTGGTAGAATGTTTGCCCCACATGCACAAAACTCTAGATCTGGTCCCCTAGCTCTGCATCAAATGGATGTGCTGTCACACTCCTATAATCACAGCACTGAGGAAGTGAAAGCAGGAGGGTTAGAGGTTCAAGGTTATCCTGGCTACATAGTAAGTGCAAAGCTGGTCTGGGATAAAACCTTAGGGAAAAAAAAAAAAGGAAGGGGTGATGAGGGAAGGAAGTATATATACATATATATGTATATATATGTATATATACAGACATACACACACACACATATATATGTGTGTATGTACAGGCATCAAGCAATAGTGCGTAGAGGAGAAAGGAGAAGATTTTAGGATGGGCAGGCTTGGAAGAAGAGGAAGCTAACGCTCTAGTCTGCTGAGTGTGAATCAAGTGTGGAAAAGCGGGAAGCGATTGCCGTGTCTCTGGGCTCAGCGGGGAGATGCACTAGCAGCAGCCTTGGGGCTCAGCAGCAGTGACAGGTTGAGTGAGAAGAGAATATAAAATTAAAAAGGGAAAATGTTTGGAAAACAGACCTCTTCCCTCTTTATCCTGGTTATTATCAGTGAATTGATTCAGGCTACCTGAGGAATTCATTCATCAGTTCCTGGAATAACTGAATTCTGCAGGTTCTGGGACAGCCTTGAAACTATTCCTAGTCTGTAAAGGAATGAATGTGTTATCTATCCCACCACACACCACATAAACCAGGAGCTATATGTTCTGTGGCTATGGAAAACATTTTGGTTTGCCTGTGACACCGCGTTTGATATTGTGATAACCAGAAGGTCTTTAGCAAATTTAATTACATTTGCATAACAGCTTTTGAAATGAATGCTCTGTATGTGTGTGTAGATGTTCATATATGTCTGCATGTATGTGTGAGGGTTCAACACATATATGTGTCTATGTCAGATGTCTTCCTCTATTGCTCTCCACCTTAGTTTTTGAGACAGGGTCACTCACTGGAACCTGATGCAAATTAATTCATGAAGACTGGCCAGCCTGTGGGCTTTGGGAATCCTCCCTCCGTTGCCCCAGTCCTAAGACCATAAGTGCTACCACTGTACCTGGCTTTTTACACGGATGCTAGAGATCCCAACTTAGCCCTCAGGCCTGGGCAGAAAGCACTTTACCAACAGAGCCATCTCTATAGTCTCTAAGTGAATGCTGTGATGATGATGATGATGATGATGATGACGACGATGGTGATGATGATGATGGTGACGATGATGATGACGATGATAATAATAATAATAATAATAATAATAATACGATGGAAGCCAAGCATGGCAATGTGCTCTTGTAATTCTGGCACTTGGAAGATGGAAGCAGGAGGATCAGGAGTTCAAAGTTATTTTGGGCTACACAATACCCTGTCTCATTAAAAAACAAACAAACAAACAAACAAAAGCGAGGCATGATGGCACATAATTTAATCCCAGCACTTTAATCCAGGAGGCAGAGGCAGGTGGATCTCTGTGAGTCAAGGCTAACCTGATCTACGTTGTGAGTTCCAGGACAGCCAGAGCTACAGAGTGAAATCTTGCCTCAAAAAGGGATAGGGGGCATTCCCTGGAACTGGAGTTATAAATGGTTGAGAGCCACCATGTTTGTGCTGGGGATTGAACCCAGGCCTTCTACAAGATCAACAAGTGCTCTAAACCACTGAGCCATTTCTCCAGCCTGTATTTTTATTCATTTTTATTCATAGCAGTTACTGCTCAGAATTACAAATACCAAATAATATATAGATTAAAACAATAGATAAAAGTAATCTTTCTAGATTTATTTATTTTACGTGTATGAGTGTTTTGCCTATATGTATTTATATGCACCATATTAGTGCCTGACCCTGACAGGCCAGAAGAGGGTATTGGATCCCCTGGAAATGGAGTTACAGAAGGTTGTGAGCCACCAGGTGGGTACTGGGAATTGAACCCAGGTCCTCTGTAAAAGCAACAAGTGCTTGTAACTGTTGAGCCAGACGAAGTTGACCTTTAAGTTGGGCAGAAATAAGACAATGCCTTAGACTTACAATGCTTCATGAACTGTTCTTCACTGCTTACATTATTTCATTGAAGAACTGCACCTGGTCCCATGGCATTTAAAAAGCTAAGCTGAGCCAGGCTGCTGAAACTTCACCTCCTGCTGGGTGCAGTATATTCCTGATGGTGGAAGTAGCCAATCTCCTCTCTTTTAACCAGGAAGCCAGAAAATGTACTGAAGCCATTGAACAAATCATTGTTGATATTATGTGAGTGAACTGTGCCAATGGTCAGATAATAAGGCACAGATTGATGTCACTGGTAAAATTGAAGGGGGTCTTTTGTAACTGTTAAATTGGGGGTACACTAATCCTCTTGCATTTGAAGTGATGTGATTTACCCATTATGCACGTAGATTCTTTACAGAGAAATTTAAAAGGCCAATGAGAATGTGTTTTAATGACAGTCTAAACCAATCAACTGTCACCCAAACCTGTTCCATCTTCTTTCCGGCTGTTGAGATAGTAGTATCTCACCTCTTTGTCCATTGATTCTTTTTTCCAGTTTTCCTTGATCTTAAAATAGCCATTTTAAAAATTAGTAACTGTCCATCATTTTGTCTTTAAAGGCAAGAGAAGAGAAATCGTAACAGATCCTACAAATCATTGACCAGAAGATTCATTTGCNTTGGACTTGATAGTGTTAGGAGTTAAATACCCAAACTCCTCCTTGTTCCTTAGTTCTCAAAATATCCGAGGTTTTTCTCTCAAATTCCTTTCTACATAAAATTGTGAACTAGAAAGTAGAAATAACCCTTCATTACAGTGTTTCCATTTCGATACAAAGAGGCCGTTGTAGGAAAGATGTATAGACATTAACTTTATAAGGGACCCGTTCTAGGTGTCCGTGTCTGTGAACTGAGCAGACTCTATAGGTGAGACACCTACAGAACCTGTATCTCCCATTTTGCTCTCTCCTGCTTCAAGCTTCTAAATCCTATTAACAGCTGTCAAAACCTGGTAAACTATTTAGGTGCGTTCACAATTTGTTTAATTGGATAGTTAGAAAATGGCATGCTAGAAACNCCCCCCCTTTCTTTTAGCCTGGCTGAACATCTGTAGCATTAGGGCCTCATTATCTCTGAATTGGCATAGCAAATCAGTGGCATCATTAAAATGCCACATTAAGATGATTAAGTGCCTTTGTTATCCAGTTGACTCCTGCATGTGCTGAGGATTTCATGATTATGACCCTCCATCCTTGTAAAACACTTGAACAACATCACCCTTCTTTGTCTTCCCCATCTAACAGCCTCTGTTGTTCTGTCCCTTCTGGCCGCATCCCTGGCAAACCTGAGGCTAATTACTTCACCGTTGTCCTTCTTGGAGTTGGATTCTGAGATCTCATGGTCCAGAGTGGAAATTTAGCACCTCCTTTTAATACTCAGATGTTCCTTCTAGCAACACACCACTCAATGAACCCAAGTTGCCTGTTCTGTGTGTCTTTGACAGGGTCTGCTCTCCAGCCGAGCATTTTATGTGCCTGTAAAAACAAACTGAGGCACAGTTGGCTGAGACTGCTATTGCCCCTGAAGGATTTCCAGGCTGGATCCTCTCCAGGACCCATTGTTTTTGCAGCGTCTCAGGTGAAACCAAAAAAACGTCTACTCTGGACTGCAAGCCTTTCATGTGATAACCATCACCCCAGGAAGTGAAATCGTGTGCATCAGCCGCAGCCAGCCAAACCTTTGTTCTTTTCAGCCTACAAAATTCTCTCCAGGGGGTGCATGCGTTAGTGTGTGCTGTCTTCCTAAGCTGCTCCAGAACAGACAGGGATGGGAACAATGGCCCCCCAGAGCAGCTCCTTCAGAAAGTTCAGTTTAATCTAATTTCCTATGGGTTAGATTCAATTTAGACATCTTTCCCTCCCTCTGGGGATGTATAGCAATTACTTTTATCAGCAATTTGTGGTTTGCTGTGTTCTTTTCTCCACAAGTTCAATTATACAAAATTTACTTAGGAAGCCTTTAATATTTTTTTATTATGAAATAGATCATACATACAAAAAGGCAGATTATAATTAAATTTACAGTTTAAAGAGTACTAATCAAATGAGCGTCTAGAGACCCACCTCCTGACTTAAGAAATAAAATCTTGCTCGTGCCTGAGGAGCTTCTGGGTGCTGTTTGAAGAGTCAGTTCAAATTGCGTGTCTAAGAAACCTGATCTAATTATAATACGGTTAGAATTTACAAAACCAAGTGGGAGATTGTTCACACTACAAACAGTTCATTCGCTTTACAAAAGACTTCAGACTTTGGCTGGGAAAGTAACTCAGTAGGTAAAGTGCCTCCTGCCTAGCCTGTCCCAGCCCTGGGTTCAATCCCTAGCACCCACGTGTACACGAGGTGTAGGAGCACATGCCTTTAAACCTAGCTCAGATGATGGAGGGCCTTCTCCCAAATTAGCAGATCAAGGCAATACTACCCAAATACCTAGGTTTTGTTTTATTCTTAGTGGAAAATAGGAGGCGAAGGGGAGCACTTGCTCCGGTGCTTCTGAGGAGGTCAGAGGACAATCAATTTTCAGGNACCCACTGAGGGTTCCAGGAATCGAACTCGGGTCATCAAGTATTGCACAGCAAATGCCTTTACCCACTGAGCCATCTCACCGGCTCCACAATTCCTATTTTAAAACCATGCAATCCCTGGGCTTTTGGGGTCTCTTTGTTTTGTCATTGTTGTTCCTGTGTTTGCTTTGTTTTGGTTTTGATTCAGGGTGCCACTGTGGAATCCCGGTTGGCCTTGATTCAGGGTGCCACTGTGGAATCCCGGTTGGCCTTGATTCAGGGTGCCACTGTGGAATCCCGGTTGGCCTTGATTTTGCCTTTAGAGCACAGACCTTGTTACTGACCTGCAGCACCATGGCTGGCTAGTTTGGTTGTTGTTATTATTTGGTTTGGGGTGTTTTTTTAAGGGGAATTTGGGAACTGGAGAGACGGTTCAGTAGTTAAGAGAATGGGTTGCTCTTCCAGAGGACCTGGCTTTGATTCCCAGCACCCACATGACAGCTCACAACTGTTTGTAACTCCAGTTCCAGGAGATCTGATGCCCTCTTCTGGCCTCTACAGGCACCAGGCACACAAGTAATGCACAGACAAACATGCAGACAAAACACCCATAAACATGAAATAAAATAATTTGTCTTTTCTTTTGTTCTTGTTTTTTGAGACAGGGTCTCTCTATAGCCCTGGTTGTCCTAGAACTCACTCTGTAGACCAGGCTGGCCTCAAACTCACAGAGGTCTATCTGCCCGCCTCTGCCTCATGAGTGCTGGGATTAAAGGCATGTTCCACCACGCCCAGCTACAAAATAAAAATATTTAAAAGGAGCCAGACAGTGGTGGAGCATGCTTTTAATCTCAGCACTCGGGAGGCAGAGGCAAGCAGATCTCTGTGAGTTTGAGGCCAGCCTGGTCTACAAAGAAAGTTCCAGGACAGCCAGAGCTGTTACACAGAGAACCCCTGTCTCGAAAAACCAATAAAACAAACAAACAAACAAACAAACAAATAAATAGAATGTATTTTTCTATTTGGTTTTGTTGTTATTGCTGCTGTTTTTGCTATGGAGTCTCATTATATTGCCCACAATATTTTCAGGCTCATGAGCTCTTGTGGTCCTTACACCTCAGCTTTCTGAGTAGCTGGGACAACAGGCATGTACCATCGAACCCATCACCTCAGCTCTTTTTTTTTTTTTTAATGTGTGTATGTGTGCAGAGATGTTCATGCAAGTCCTTGGTGCCCACAGAAGCTAGAGGGAGTATCAGATACCCTGTGTCTGGAGTTACAGGTGTTTGTGAGTTGACCAATGTGGGTATTGGAAACAGATCTAAGGTCTTCAGCAAGAGCAGTATGTGCTCTGATCCATGCCACCATTCTGTAGTTCAGCCTACCTCTGCTTTTAGTAGATATTGGCTAAGTGATGTCATAGAGAATACTAAGTTACACACACACACACACACAGAGAGAGAGAGAGAGAGAGAGAGAGAGAGAGCGCCTGTGTGGCTTCTGTCCTCAGCTAGCTTTAATGGCTGTAGGGGAAAAAGAGTTTATAAATAGCCTAGAGGAAGAAAGAACAGGCTATTTTCCAGCTGAGGGAATTGGGGAAGACAGAGTGGGGGAAATGGCGTGTTAATTTGGCTTTAGAAGATGTGCAGGATTTGGGCTTGTGGCAATGTTGAGGAAAGACTGTCTAGTAAATGGAAATAATAGGAATAAATCAAGGACACTTAGCTGCTTAGTTGGATAAAGGTGTCTGAGTAGTAAAAGCCAATATCCTAAGGAGAAGCTTGACCCAGATACAAAAAGCCCCTTTAGTATTGTTTCTGCATTTGGACTTTATTTTGTTGTCAGTGGAGAATATTCAAGGGTTTTGGCAGGGTCATGACATGACCAGAGCTATAGTCTTAGGACAAACAATAACACACAAGATGAGCTGTAAAGGTGAAGAGCATGGAGGCTACAGATCACAGGAGAGGAGATGGGGCCTTGGAGTAGTGGGTGTAGGAAGTGGTGAGTGGAGACTAGGTAAGGACTAAACTGATGAGCCCTTGAATGTGGGGCCCGAACAAGAAAAGGAAAAGGTGATTGTGAGGCTATAGCTTGAGTACTGGGAAGAAATACTTTGACTTTAGAAGATTTGGAAAGAGGACTGAAGAGGAGGAAAGAGTCCCATGTGGAGCTGTATAATCTCGAGATTAATCATGTAAATCGTTGGTTGGAGCCTTTAAGAATGGATGAAATTGCCCTAGAGAAGAATTCAGAGGGTTAGCAGCAGTAATTAGGAGGTAAATGTGGAAAAGAAACAATCAGAAAAGAGGTACAGTTTCATTGAAAAGAGGTACAGTTTCATTGAAAAGAGGTACAGTTTCANTGAAGAATTAGGAGCACAGAAGAACGGTGGCCGCTGTCCAGGAGTTCTGGGGAGCGNCATACAAGAACGCACTGTATTTATGAATGAGCAAATTATTGCAGGGGACAGAGTCAATGAGATGTGGAGGCAGAAGCCAGATTATGGGAATTTTGAGGCAGTAAATGTTAATCTGACTAGAAAGCGATTAGGAGAGAGAATGTGCTTAGGTTGCTTGTGATTTGAGGCCCGCACAGACCGCAAAGAACACAAAAAAAGGAGTTTCCTAAAGAATCTGAATCCTGGAAGACTGGCTCAGTGTGCAGTTTCCATACTAGTGTCCAAAGTGGAAGACCTGGAGAAGAGAGCTCACCTCTTAGAAAGCAATCAGTTTGGAGTCAAAGAGCACGGGTTTGATAGTGGGCATGCTTGCTAGGATTTCCTGGAGCTGTTGGTAGACTTCCTCCCTTTCTTCAGCTCCAACAAATCTTCCTCCCAAAGTATGGAATGAATCTCTTCATTAGGGGAGTCCAGTGTCTTTCCTGCTTTGGGTTTCAGTGGCCCACGTTTGGAGGCTGGGGCTGAGCCCAACAGTCCCTCAGGAATCCTGTCTGTGCCTTTGTCTCTGTGTATTTGAGTTTGCACATCTGATTGCCTTTCCATGATAAACCATAAAGTTACCGAACCCCAGTAATCACGTAAAAGATTACCCAGGCCGTTTATCTAAAAATAAATAGACAACCATACCAGGAACTTTTTTGGTATAGCAGTCGAATACACTTCTCCAATGCCCCACCCACGTGATTCTTAAGCTTCCTTTACCTCCCCCATCTTAAATACTGCCTTCCTTGCTCTACAGCTGAGGACTAAAAAGCCAAGCACTGATAGTGAGCCTGGCTGGAGTGGTACTGAGTTCCAGGTCAGACCCCCACAGCCAAAATCATAATGAAAGAAGCAGCTGTCCTTGGTCCCATGTTTAGAGAAAGACCCCACACTCGGGTCTCACTACTTTCTAATGTCAATGAGGTGCAGTGACCCAAGAGTGGTCACGTTCATATTTTCTCTTTCTTTCTCTTTTTTGTTTATTTTTTTCCAGACGGGGTTTCTCTGTGTAGCCCTGGCTGCCCTGGAACTCCCTCTGTAGACCAGGCTGGCCTCGAACTCAGAGATTCACCTGCCTCTGCCTCCTGAGTGCTGGGACTGAAGTCGTGCGCCACCACTGCCCTGCATGTTCACATTTTCTAACCCAAATGAAAAGGATTCTTTTCTGCTGGCCCTTTCAATCTGCTGGTTTTGGTTCTCAGTAGAAGAAGTTTTCCGTTGAGGTTCTTTTAAACGCCTACATGCAAACTGAAGTGCACTCAAGCTTTAGTGGGATGTCACCCACAGCTGGAACAGCAGAGGCAGAGAGGA